>CM066031.1:1911216106-1911648475 GCA_033557465.1 Ichthyophis bannanicus | reverse complement strand
TTTTTCTTTCGCTGGCGTGCAAGTGCTAGCGCAGGCTTTATAAATTATTTTTAAATTGTACTCCTCTTCTTATGGGGAATTTCATTCTTCTCCTTATTCTATCTCAGCTTCTGACTCACTTTTTACGTACTCAACTTCTCTTTCCCCTAATTCTTCCTCTTTCTCTTCTCTAGGAGGGGGACCGGGGGTTGGGTCCCGCCTCGGCTCTGGCCGTCTCTGGGGTCCTGGGGCAGGACGCCGCCGGGCTACTCTCACTGGACCTGGGGTTCGGGGCTGCCTGAGGACTACTTCTGGGGAATCAGGATCTGCCAGGATGGGTTTCTTCGTGGCTTTCTTATCCTGCTCTTTCATTCTAGGCTGCTCCGTTTTCTGTCTAGAATCTGTTCTAGCTAACATTATTCTGCACTGTTCCTCATAACAGCGCTGCGCCCAGGAGGGCGGATCTTCACAAATACTTAACCAAGAATCTATATAGGGGTACTGATCGGGGTGCGCTACCCGCACTCTACGATGTATTGACTGGATAATCTCTACAGTGAACGTTCCCTTCTCGGGGCCAGATGGCGGTCTAGATCGGGCCACTCCCTAGTACACAAAATCTGCAAACGGGCTGCTGTCATTTTAATACCATAATCTCCTGAATATCCCTCTTTAAAATGTGCGATCATACATTCTAATGGGAGTGTTTCTAGTAGACCCGCCCCTCCATTTCGATGTGTGCGCGCAACAACAGACAGAAGGGAAAAGGAGAGCGGACCGTGGGTGAGGGGTCCTCACGGCCCTGGAAAAGTATAGGGAATACAAAATAACAAGACAAGACGACAATCGCTTCCCCCTTTTCGCGACCTGAACGCGGTCGCCCGGTCAGGAAATGCGCTAATCAGGGGTCCGCCTTCACTTGGTCCGTGCTGCCAGACCTCTCATTCACACTTCGTTCCACACAATCATGCTAGCAACGTATCCCAGAATGAATTCGTTTCTAACTGTTCTCACAAGTCTTTTTCCAAAATTACAAAAAGTATGATGGTTACACCTAGCGCATTACCATGCCATGCTACTCGGCTATTCCTTGAGAGTTGATCAAGATCTCTTACCAATTCCCAATATCTCGAGATTACAAATTCCAAATTCCAATGGCAGTACTGCTCTTTCTATTTCTGTCTAGACCAAAAATCAAAAAACTATACTCACCGGATCCGGTCCTCAAACTTCCCAAGCAGGCGCATGAGGTGGGACCTCGGACTACCCCTCACTCGGGTTCGAGGCGGTGACTCCAGCCGGGCTCGTCGTCACCCGCCGAGGTACGACCCCAGCTCCCTCCGATACAAAGGGGACCGGTGGCGCCAGGGAGCGGCCCTCGTCGGAAGGGCGCGATCCCGGCAGGACCAAGCCTATAGAGGCGGAAAAGTCGTGGTATATTGCCCTATATACACTGTGATTCCACAACTTCCCGGCCAACGCACCAAGGAATATGTAGCAGCAAAGCGCAGACAAACCAATGATACCAGGAGTCTGTTCAGAAGGTCCAAATCATTTATTTGTGCACAAGTCTAAGGCAAGGCAATTTCAAAATGGCTGAGCAAAGTTTTCAAAGCATTACAACAACTTTTTATAGACTTCGGGTTCCATTCTAGGTATAGAAAAACATTTCATTGGTCCCGGTACTCTCCCGTACCTCCCGTAGCCCTTCTATTGGTCCCGGTACTGATAAGTTTCTCCAATTATGTTCCTTCTGTGGGCTTCTGTGGGCATGACACCTGCCTGCCCCCCTTCTAGTCCCAATTACAATGGTCAGTTCATCAACTTGTTACTTTCACACTTTCAAGGTTATGGGACCAATTTGTGCGTGCAGAAGAGCAAGGTTCTGTAACTCATCTGTCAGCACTCCTCATTATTTCTCTGCAAATGTACTTTTTCTTATCAGTAAACTTTTAAACATGTCTTTTCTGTATTTTTTTCCATTTCTTAATTCTGCAGTTCTGCTTACTTAAGCTAATTCAATATTTCTACTGAGTTCTTTCTTACAATAGCAGCATATTGGGGGATGTGCAATCCTATATGCCTCTCCACAGGCCTCATTTACAGGTCAAGCTAGCCATGCTGGCCTGCCTATGTCAGACACCGTGGGTCACAGGCCTGCACCTGCCACAATACCAGGAGTCTGTTCAGAAGGTCCAAATCATTTATTTGTGCACAAGTCTCAAGCAAGTCAATTTCAAAATGGCTGAGCAAAGTTTTCAAGCATTACAACAACTTTTATAGACTTTTGTTCCATTCTAGGTATAGAAAAACATTTCATTGGTCCCGGTAACCTCCCGTACCTCCCGTACCTCTTCTATTGGTCCCGGTACTGATAAGTTTATCCAATTATGTCCCTTCTGTGGGCATGACACCTGCCTGCCCCCCTTCTAGTCCCAATTACAATGGTCAGTTCATCAACTTGTTACTTTCACACTTTCAAGGTTATAGGACCAATTTGTGCATACAGAAGAGCAAGGTTCTGTAACTCATCTGTCAGCACTCCTCATTATTTCTTTGCAGATGTACTTTTTCTTATCAGTAAACTTTTAAACATGTCTTTTCTGTATTTTTCCATTTCTCAGTTCTGCAGTTCTGCTTACCTAAGCTAATTCAATACTTTCTACTGAGTTCTATCTTACAATAGCAGCATATTGGGGGATGTGCAATCCTATATGCCTCTCCACAGGCCTCATTTACAGGTCAAGCTAGCCATGCTGGCCTGCTTATGTCACACACCGTGGGTCACAGGCCTGCACCTGCCACATTATTCCCCCCTTTGATTAATCTCACCCTATTACTCAATAAGGTGTGAGAATTAAATCACTCTTAGAAGAATCACATCATGATTGAAGGATTTCTACTAGGACTAGCTTTGTATAAAGCCATTATTTTAGTTGCGGTCTTCCGCTCTACTGTGGTATCAATAGCACTATGAATGGAACGCATACAACATGGGATTAAACATGGTAATAAGAAGATAAACAGCAACAAGGATTAGTACTAAAACAATGAAAGTCTTAAATCCTCCCATCCAAGAGAAAAGGTTAGCAAACCAGTTAGGAAATTTCAATGCGTGCCAAGTCTGTACGGGCACATAAGCATGTCTTTGCATATCTTTAGCAATTTCTTCAACTACTTGACCTTTATCATCTATTTTCAAACAGCAATTAGTTAAATTCAGCTTACTACATACTCCTCCTTCAGCTGCCAGCAAATAATCAAGTGCTAAGCGATTCTGGTATATGGCAGTGCGCATCTGAGTACTTTGTCTAGCTAAGAGCGTGAGAGCATGACTAGTTTCATTGGTTATTATTTCAACTACTGCTCGTAAGCGAATGATACGATTAATCATATAAATTGGGGTACAATAACCATACATACCATCATCATTCCAAGTGGCAGGTCCATAATACTCAATAATTCTTTCTGGTGGCCAATCATCACCCTGCCACTTTTCCCATTTGCCTATCTGTAAGGCTTCTCTTTTCTGTCTTGATGCTCCTTTGTGTCTGTGGGTTGTGTATACAGGGTATCCTAATTGTTCTCCATGCTCAGTGTTTAACAGGAAGAAAGAAGGTCTGATGGTTCCTAAGACACATGCTCCTCCCCAGTGTGGCGGGAGTTGTGCATATGCTCGGTTTCCACAGATCCAATATAGGCCAGGTGGGGCTTGCCAGGCTTGGACTTTAGCAAGGTTAGTCCATAGACCTGCAAGTTCAGGAAATCTAGCTAATGGGTTAGGAGGTTCAGGATGTCTGATTCCTGACCACCATGCTGTCTTTTTGGTCGTGGCATTATAGTATTTCTGGCTAAGACAGACCAGCTGTCCTACCTTTTGGGTGAACTGGGGTCCAGTTCTGGCATAGCAAAGACGTCCAACGATTGAGTGCGCTAACACCCATTCACTGGTTGTCTTATGTAATTCAGTCTGATTGTAAATCATGGAATAATTCAATTCTTGGGCTTCCCAGGGCCATTGGTCTCCCATTTGTGTTCCGCCACAGAAATAACAATCTGTGATCTTAAGACTAGATACTACTGCTCCGGCTAATTCTAGAAACAAATTCTGTGAAGGGTGGGGGATCTCAAACTTATTTATATGCATAGCTTCATAAAAGGTATTATGAATATGATATTTAGATGACTTGTGGGCTTGGGTATTCAATCTGATATACACAATGGTCCCTGGATCTATTGCTCCTCCAGCAATACGTAAACCAAACTTGTATCCTTGTTTCCATGCATGGGGATTATGTACACGCAAGTGTAAGGGGTTGCAAGCATCTTTCTGACATTTATCATTTGTGGTTGGTTTGGTTAGAGTAGCCATCCGCTTATCTATTTTCTCATCAGTTATACCAGTGTTCCAGGTAGCATAAAAAAACACATCCCCAATACGGGCAATAGTAGTCTGCTGCTGGGGCAGTACTATAGCCTGGTTCCTTTTTCCCTGTACACTTTCTCCAACCTGTGGCACCTTCTGGACACATGTACTTATGGTCATTTCGATACGCTTTCTCCCATGTACCACAGGTGGAGTAGCTATCTCTATTAATGGCATTACATGCATCAAAATTCAAAACAGCAGGTTTAGTAATGTCCTTAAGTGGTGGTGTAGCAGCTAATATAGGTCCATCTGCATCCTTCCATCTTATTTCCAACGTGTAATAGGATGGATTCTGATGCGGATTATAGCATGCTTTGATTTTGCCATGAGTGCAAACATTTAGTTCAGTGGTGTTATAGATACACCGAGTTACTGTTCCCTTGCAGGTATAGTAGGAATGGTAAAGCAAAGTCTGAGTTACTTTCAGTCCAGTTCTAGTAGAAGTAATGCAAGCAGTGCATGGAGGTAAAGCATAAGTCAGTTCAAAACCTCCAAAGAGGGCAACCAAGGCAAAGCAAAAACAAAGATACATGTTGATGTTGATTGGAGTTCTTCTGAATCCTCAGCTTGCTGATCTTGATCACGACGATCTATTATTCTTCGTCCCGTTTGCTAATGAAGCAATTTAACGGGTGCTGAGTGTTGATTGAAGATCCTCAAGTTGTCCAGTACACATTAACCAACTTAGTAATTCAGTTGGCTTGTGAAGTCTGGCTTAGTCAATGTAGTCTCAAAGTAGTGTGTCAAATCACACACAAGTTGGGTTCGTTGAAACAAAACTGTTGCTGCATGGAAAACAGCAATCCTCTTCGAAAGACTTGGCTACTGCAAAGCACTTGTGATGAAGTGTCTATGCTGCTGGTTGCCGTCTCAGAGTAACTCGCAAGGGTACATCAGGGTGCTGTTCTGCTGTCCACTGCTCTGGTTCAGGATCGGCGGCGGGCTTGACTCTGCTGTGGTGGATCCAGGCGTCGATCTCGGCTACCTTTACTGCAGTTGGGGTAGACAGGATGACGGTGTACGGTCCCTTCCATTGGGGTTCCAACGGTATCTTCTTCCAATCTTTGATCCACACCGAAGTTCCAGGCTGGTAGGGATGCAAGGGTTCCGTCAAGTTGATAGGCAACTGGTCTTGGATCCACGTATGGAGAGTCTGCAGAACAAAACTAAGAGCTAGGAGTTCTTGTCTGGTTACTTCTGAACCAATCTGGGCTAAACTTCCTTTGACTCCCTGCACTATTGGTGGGGGTTTACCATACAAAACTTCAAAAGGGGAAAATCCTGTTGACTTTACAGGGGCTGAGCGTATTCTGAGTAAAGCTATGGGGAGCACTTGGGGCCATTTCAAGTGTGTCTCCTGACAAAGCTTAGACATTTGGGCTTTCAACGTACGATTCATTCGCTCAACTTTCCCTGAACTCTGGGGTCTGTATGCAGTGTGGGAGTTTCCACTGTATCTGCAAAGCTTTTGCCAACTGCTGAGTAACTTGGGAGACAAATGAGGGTCCATTGTCTGACCCTATTACTGCTGGGATTCCAAATCTGGGGACAATCTCTCTCATTAAGACTTTGGTAACTTCTCGGGCTTTCTCCGTTCTGGTTGGGAAGGCTTCTACCCACCCAGAGAAAGTACAAACTAATACTAGTAGATAATGGTATCCATTGGCTTTTGGCATTTCGGTAAAATCAACTTGGAGGTTGTGCATGGGGGTGACACCTCCTGACTGAACTCGGGGTGCTGTAATAAGGCCTTGCTTGGCATTATTTTTGGCACAAGTTACACATTGACGTGCTACTGAGGCTGATATGGTTGTCATCAGAGGGATGTAGAAATGTGGTCTGAGTGCTTTCTCCATAGCACTCTTTCCATAGTGGGTGGCTTCGTGGAAAGCTTTGACAAAGGATGGTCCTAACAGTTCTGGAATTACTATTCATCCTGGAGGTTGACTGCCCTCTTCTGGTGGCAGCTCAATCCATCCATCTTTCAATACTCCATTTTCTCTGTCACAATAGTAATCCAATTCTTTGGTGGTATATCGTGGGGTCCATAAATTCAAAGGTACTGGAAACAATGCAGCTTGCATTGGCATAGCTTGTGGGACAATTTGTCCTGTCATAGCTGCTTGTCGTGCTGAGGCATCTGAAAATCTATTTCCTCGGGCAACTTCTCCTTTTCCTGCTTGATGTCCTCTGCAATGCATGACAGCTACACGTGTTGGGGCCCAAACGGCATCAAGTAACATCAATATCTCGGGACCATATTTGACTGATTTCCCTCCGGATGTGATGAGTCCTCTTTCTTTATAGAGAGCTCCATGGGCATGTAAGGTGGTGAAGGCATATTTGGAATCTGTATATACATTTAGCACAAGTTTTTCTCCTAACAACAATGCTCTGGTGAGTGCTATCAATTCGGCTTTCTGGGCTGATGTGCCTGAGGCTAGAGCTGATGATTCAACTACTTCATGTTGAGTGACGACTGCATATCCGGCACAGCGTCGTCCGTCAAGGATGAGACTGCTCCCATCAACATAATAGATCTGGTCGGGATTGTCTCGGGGCACATCTGTTAAGTCAGGTCGACTGGATACACAAGATTCAATGACTTCGATACAGTCATGTTCTGGGAGTTCTTCACTGATGGGTATCAAGGTGGCTGGGTTCAAGGCATGGCTCACTTCAAGTTGTATCTGTGGGTTTTCACATAACATGCTCTGGTACTTCAACATTCGGGAATTGGTGAGCCAATAATTTGCTATTTGTTCCATAAGGGCAAGGACTGCATGTGGTACAGTGACTCGTATGTTCTGTCCTAGTGTGAGTTTGTCTGCTTCACTCACTAGTAGCGCTGTAGCTGCAACTGCTCTCAAGCAAGGTGGCCATCCTTTGGCCACAGGGTCCAATTGTTTCGATAGGTAGGCTACAGGTCGCTCCCAATTTCCTAATTTCTGAGTCAACATGCCTAGGGCATTTCCCTGTGCTTCATGTACAAACAAGTGGAAAGGTTTGTGGACATCGGGTAGTCCAAGTGCTGGTGATGACATCAATTCTTCTTTTAACTTCTGGAAGGCTGTGTCCTGCTCAAGTCCCCACTCCAGTGGTGACTTCTCTTCTCCTTTTGTGGCTTCATACAGTGGTTTGGCAATTTGGGCAAAGTTGGGTATCCAGATTCGGCAATATCCTGCCGCTCCCAGAAAGGCTCTGACCTGCTTTCTGGTTGTTGGAGTTGGAATTCTACATACTGCTTCTTTTCTTTCTCTGCCTAATCTTCTGCTTCCTTGGGTAATACGAAAACCCAAGTATTTCACTTCTTTTTGGCATAGCTGTGCTTTGGCTCTGGAAACTTTGTATCCAGCTTCATCTAGTAACTGCAAGAGATCTTTGGTGGCTAGTATACATTCACTTTCTGATACGGCAGCTATCAACAGATCATCCACGTACTGGAGAAGCACTCTCTTCCCCGGGGCTACTGGATAGCTTGAAAGGTCTTGATTTAGTGCAGCACTAAAGATGGTAGGTGAATTCTTGAATCCTTGGGGTAGTCTTGTCCAGGTAAGTTGGCCCCGTCTTCCAGAGATGGGGTCCTGCCATTCAAATGCAAACAATATTTGGCTTACAGGGGCTAATCTTATGCAAAAGAATGCATCTTTTAAATCCAGTACAGTGAAATGGGTAGCTTCAGCAGGTATCAGTCCTAGAAGAGTGTAAGGATTGGGCACAACTGGATGTATGGTTTCAGCTGCATCATTCACTCTTCTCAAATCTTGCACTGGGCGATAATCATCTGTCCCAGGTTTCTTTACTGGCAAAAGTGGGGTGTTCCATGGGGATTGACATACTTTACGTAGGCCATACTCGAGCAATCTTTGTAGGTGGCGATGAATGCCTTCAATTGCGGCTCTTGGGAGAGGGTACTGTTTGACGTGCACTGGTGTAGCACTAGGCTTGAGGGTTACAACCACTGGAGCTATATGCTTGGCTAGGCCTGGGGGACTGCCTTCTGCCCATACTCCAGGTGGTGCATCAATACTTTTCAAAGTTTGTTCAAAATAGGTATCTTGGACAGAATCATCAATGTAATATCTCCATTCTTCTTCTCGGGGAACTGTCAGCAGCATTACTCCTGCTGGTTTGCCTTGGGAATTTACTGTCATTTGCATTTCTCCTTGCTCAGAGAAAGATATTTGTGCTTGAAGCTTGGCTAGCATATCTCGTCCCAGTAGTGGTACTGGACATTCGGGCATGTAAAGGAATTGATGAGTTACTTGCTGTCCTCCTAGACTGCATATTCGGTTTTGAAGAAAAGACTTTGTGGCTTTGGCACCAGTTGCTCCTATAATGGTGACTGCTTTTGTAGTGAATGGGGCTATCTTTTTGTCTATTACTGAATGCTCTGCTCCAGTATCAACCATAAAGTTCATAATTTGGTCTCCTATTTGTATTCCGACCATAGGCTCCTGGAGACCTAAAGCAAACTTGGAGCCCGGTCTGTCCTAATCCACGTCATCCTCATCATGGGCTGGTGTGGCCAATGCTTGAATGGCTCCTCCTCTCTCTCGCTGGAATTGTTCTCGATTGGCTCCTCCGCGATTTCGGGGACGGCCTCGTCTTTCTTCTCGCCACTGATGATCGTTGTCGTCATCTTGCTGGGCGTCTTCGAGTTGCGGGCACGTATCTCTCCAATGTCCTTCCTCTCTGCAATAGGCGCATTGGTTCACGCCTAGTCTCTGGGTCCGGCCTCCGCCTTGACCCCGCCCTCTTCCTCTGCTCCTTCGACTAGGGACACCTCCCCTTTTCTTTTCAACTATGGCCGCAGCCAAAAAATCAGCTTTCTTCTTCATCTTTCTATCACATTCTCTCTGTCTTTCAGTATCACGATTCACATACACTTTATGAGCGACTTCCAATAACTGTGTTGCATTCATGCCCGCAAACCCTTCTAATTTCTGTAATTTACGTCTAATGTCTGGTTGAGACTGGTTTACAAAAGCAGAATTCACCATACATAAACTTCCTGGTGCCTCGGGATCATAGGGAGTATACATTCTGTAGGCTTCAGTTAATCTTTCATAAAAATCTGCTGGGCTCTCATCTATCCCTTGGATAACTCCTGCAACTTTGGAAAGGTTCATGGCTTTTTGGCCCCCCCTTCTCAGGCCTTGTAAAAAGCCTTGGCGAAAACGGGCTAGGGCTGTGGATCCTTCATCTGTATTTGGATCCCATTGGGGGTCTTCATTCGGGAATTCTCTCTGAGCTGCTTCCCTACGGTCTATTATATTCTGCCCCTGTGCCGGAGCTGCAGGGTTTTCTGCCATCCATTCAATAGCTGCTTTTCTAATTCTCGCTCGTTCTTCTGTTGTGAATAGGGTGGTCAGGAGCTGACGGCAATCTGGCCAAGTGGGTTGGTGGGTTTCCATAATACTAGTTACTAATTCTGTCAGCTCCTGGGGCTTACTAGTATAGGAGGCATAGTGCGACCTCCAATTTAATAAATCAGTTGTAGAGAAAGGGATATACACATAAGTTAGGGGTCCCGCTACCACTTCATCATTATCATTCTTTACGGGCACTCCCGGGACTTGCCTTAAGGGAAACAGTTTGGCTGTCACAGGCGTCTTTTGGGATCTAAGGGTTATTGTCGTTGCCTTTGCAGGAGTCACTTTCTTTTTCTCAACAGGTTTTGCTTTGGGTTTCTCTTTCACTGGCGTGCTAGTGCTAGTGCTGGCTTTCTCAATTATTTGTACACTTTCCTCCTCATCTGGGGGATTCTCTCTTTCTCCTTCTTCGGTCTCCACTTCTGACTCGCTTTTTAGGTCCTCCTCTTCTTTTCCCGCTAATTCTTCCTCTTTCTCTCCTCCGGGAGGGGGATCTGGGGTTGGGTCCCGCCTCGGCTCTGGCCGTCTCTGGGGTTCTGGGGCAGGACGCCGGGCTACTCTTACTGGACCTGGGGTTCGGGGCTGCCTGAGAACTATCTCTGGGGAATCAGGATCCACCAAGATGGGTTTCTTCTTGGCTTTCCTATCCTGCTCTTTCATTCTAGGCTGTTCCGCTTTCTGTCTAGAATCTGTTTTAGCTAACATTATTCGGCACTGTTCCTCATAACAGCGCTGCGCCCAGGAGTGCGGATCTTCACAAATACTTAACCAGGAATCTATATAGGGGTACTGATCGGGGTGCGCTACCCGCACTCTACGGTGTATTGACTGAATAATCTCTACAGTGAACGTTCCCTCTCGGGGCCAGATGGGGTCTAGATCGGGCCACTCCCTAGTACACAAAATCTGCAAACGGGCTGCTATCATTTTAATACCATAATCTCCTGAATATCCCTCTTTAAAATGTGCGATCATACATTCTAATGGAGTGTTTCTAGTAGACCCCGCCCCTCCCATTTCGATGTGTGCGCGCAACAACAGACAGAAGGGAAAAGGAGGGCGGACCGTGGGTAAGGGGTCCTCACGGCCCTGGAAACGTATAGGGAATACAAATAACAAGACAAGACGACAATCGCTTCCCCCTTTTCGCGACCTGAACGCGGTCGCCCGGTCAGGAAATGCGCTAATCAGGGGTCCGCCTTCACTTGGTCCGTGCTGCCAGACCTCTCATTCACACTTCGTTCACACAATCATGCTAGCAACGTATCCCAGAATGCATTCGTTTCTATCTGTTCTGACTAGTCTTTTTCCCAATTACAAAAAGGATGAGGGTTTCACCCAGCGAATTCCCATGCCAGGCTACTCGGCTCTTCCTTGAGAGTTGATCATGCTCTCTTACCAATTCCCAATATCTCGAGATTACAAATTCCAAATTCCAATGGCAGTACTGCTCTTTCTATTTCTGTCTAGACCCAAAATCAAAACTATACTCACCGGATCCGGTCCTCAAACTTCCCAAGCAGGCGCATGAGTTGGACCTCGGACTCCCCTCACTCGGGTTCGAGGCGTTGGCTCCAACCGGGCCCGGCACCCGCCGCGGTCCGACCAGCTCCCTCCGATACAAGGGACCGGTGGCGCCAGGGAGCGGCCCTCGTCGGAAGGGCGCGATCCCAGCAGGACCAAGCCTATAGAGGCGGAAAGTCGTGGTATATTGCCCTATATACACTTTGATTCCACAACTTCCCGGCCAACGCACCAAGGAATATGTAGCAGCAAAGCGCAGACAAACCAATGATACCAGGAGTCTGTTCAGAAGGTCCAAATCATTTATTTGTGCACAAGTCTCAAGCAAGTCAATTTCAAAATGGCTGAGCAAAGTTTTCAAGCATTACAACAACTTTTATAGACTTTTGTTCCATTCTAGGTATAGAAAAACATTTCATTGGTCCCGGTAACCTCCCGTACCTCCCGTACCTCTTCTATTGGTCCCGGTACTGATAAGTTTATCCAATTATGTCCCTTCTGTGGGCATGACACCTGCCTGCCCCCCTTCTAGTCCCAATTACAATGGTCAGTTCATCAACTTGTTACTTTCACACTTTCAAGGTTATAGTGTAGCAGCAAAGCGCAGACAAACCAATGATACCAGGAGTCTGTTCAGAAGGTCCAAATCATTTATTTGTGCACAAGTCTCAAGCAAGGCAATTTCAAAATGGCTGAGCAAAGTTTTCAAGCATTACAACAACTTTTATAGACTTCTGTTCCATTCTAGGTATAGTAAAACAATTCATTGGTCCCGGTACGCTCCCGTACCTCCCGTAGCCCTTCTATTGGTCCCGGTACTGATACGTTTCTCCAAGGCTATGGGACCATTTGTGCGTGGAGAAGAGCAAGCTTCTGTAACTCATCTGTCAGCACTCCTCAATACTTCTCTGCAAATGTACTCTTTCTTATCAGTAACTTTAAAACACATCTTTTCTGTATTTTTCCATTTCTTAATTCTGCAATTCTGCTTATCTAAGCTAATTCAATATTTCTACTGAGTTCTTTCTTACAATAGCAGCATATTGGGGGATGTGCAATCCTATATGCCTCTCCACAGGCCTCATTTACAGGTCAAGCTAGCCATGCTGGCCTGCCTATGTCAGACACCGTGGGTCACAGGCCTGCACCTGCCACATTCCCCCCTTTGATTAATCTCACCCTATTACTTAATAAGGTGTGAGAATTAAATCACTTTCCAGAAAATTCACATCCTGATTAAAGGATTCTTACTAGTTCCACTAGGGCTAGCTTTGTATAAAGCCATTATTCTAGTTGCGGTCTTCCGCTCTACGGTACTATCAATAGCACCTGCCACATTACTACTACTATGACAGGCCTGTAAGTTAGGCCTGGATCCTAACTCCCATTATAGCTAGAAAAGAACCAAAAATCTTTGGAAAATGAGAAAACTGTTTTAAAATGCTTAATATTCTCTTGTGTGTGAAAGAACAGAAATGTTTCAGTATATGCATTCCAGAAGCCAAAGTTAACCTTGCAGTAGAAAAGTAACGAGATTCAGAACTGTACCATTGTTCAAGCAATCCTAGAGGAGGGGGCCGGTTGCTAGGCTCCGGAGGGATTTCTAATTGGACAGGTGCAGGAAATGTATAACCAATAAAATGTTTGCATGTATCAAGTTGGAACCAATAGAAAATTCTCATGTATCAAACTGAAAAAGAGATATAAATGGTTATGTCTCTGTATAAACCTTTGCTCAGTTCCTTTTGAAGCTTTGACTGACTGGGCCTGTGCACAATAAACTGGCTTGGACCCTGTCAATCGACTCCTGGACTTATTCATTGATTGCACTTTGCCACAGCAATATAAAACCCTACAAAGTCACCAAAGATTTACAAGGCGAAATGTGCTATACCATGCATATCAGCATAAACTTCCAAAACTTATACAAGGTGCCTATCCAAAAAAGCAACACTATAAATACTGCAGCAGGAATCAGTCCTCACATATGGGTGTCATCGGCACCGATGAAGCCCCAGCGGAGCATTTCCCCAGCTTTCTAAGAAAGCCTTTTGGAATGCAGGCACGCATGCACTGTTCCCTTCCCGCCTAAAGGTGCCATCTTACATAGCTAAGAACAGCACACAAAAAAATGAAAAATATAAACTATGTACAACTGCAACTCCAAGGGGAGGAGGGAGGATTGTGAGGACTGATTCCTGCTGCTCCTGGAGAACACCTGTTACAGGTGAGTAACTACTCTTTCTCCAGGACCAAGCAGGAAGTCAGTCCTCACATATGAGTGACTCCCAAGCTCTGGGCTACCGAGGAACCCAAGCTGAACAATAGGACTCCCTCTAGTCCCAGCTGCAAAGAAAGGCTTTTCAAGGACACAACCCCCACCGGTAGCCCAACAGAGGACAGGAGTGCAGGAGTTGCCTAAACCTCAAAGAGATTCCGGAGTACTGCCTGGCCAAAAGCACTGTCCCTATGGGACTCCCTCTCCAGGCAGTAATGGGCTGCAAAAGTCTGGCTTGAAGACCAAGTTGCAGCCCTGCAGATGTCTACCAAGGGCACAGAGCGGAGATGAGCCACTGAGGCAGCCATTGCCCTGACACGATGGGCTGTGACCCTACCCTGCAAAGGAAGGTCAGCCGCCTTGTAAGCCCAGGTGATACAGTCAGCCACCCAGATGGACAAGGTACGCTTGGACACAGCTAACCCCATCTTATTGGGGTCAAAAGAGACGAGTAGCCCTTCTATGCCCTTGCGTACGGTCAAGGTAGAAGGATAAGGCCCTCCTACAGTCCAGGGTATGCAGGACTGCTTCAGCCTGGCTAGCATGAGGCCTAGGGAAGAATGTTGGAAGAACCACCTCCTGTTCCTGTAAATCCTGGTGTAAGGCCTGTCACAGACCAGGGCTTGAAGCTCACTCACTTGCCTAGCCGAGGTAAGGGCTGTTAGGAAGAGTGTCTTCCAGGAGAGGAAGCGTAGTGGACAAGTAGCCATCGGCTCAAAAGGTGGGCGAGTCAGCTGCTGCAAGACCACATTCAGCTCCCACTCAGGGGCAGGAGGGCGGATGGGAGGATTGAGCAAAAGCAAGCCCCTGAGAAAGCGGGACACCAAGGGGTGACCAGAGAGAGACTGCCCTTCCACCAATGAATGGTGAGCTGCTAGAGCTGAGAGGTGGACCCGAACAGAATTGGATTTAAGACCCTGATTTTGTGGCAGGTGAAGGCCTGTGATCCACAGTGTCTGACATAAGCAAGAAAGCCTAACTAGCTTGACCTGTAAATGAAGCTTGTGAAGAGGCCCATAGGAATTGCACATCCCCCAATATGCTGTAGAATTAAGAACTTAGTAAAAGTATTGAATTAAGCTTAGACAAGCAGAACAGATGGAAAAATACAGAAATTAATGTTTAAAACTGCTGACAGAGAAGTTACAGAGCCATGCTTCCCTACACGTACAAACTAGTTGAGTGGCCTTGGAAGTAGGAAAGTAACAAGTTGGTGAACTGGCCATTGTAATTGGGACTAGAAGGGGGGTAGCAGGTGCCGAGCCCACTCCGAGAGCATAATTGGATAATCATATCAGTACCGGGACCAATAGAAGGGGTACGGGAGGTACGGGAGGTTACCGGGACCAATGAAAATGTTTTTCTATACCCAGAATGGAGTAAAAGTCTATAAAAGTTGTTGTATTACCAGAGAACATCGCTCAGCCATTTTGAAATTGTCTATGCTTGAGACTTGTGCACAAATAAATGATTTGGACCTTCTGAACAGACTCCTGGTATTATTGGTTTGTCTGCGCTCTGCTGCTACATATTCTTGGTGCGTTGGCCGGGAAGTTGTGGAATCAGAGTGTATATAGGGCAATATACCACGACTTTCCGCCTCTATAGGTTTGGTCCTGCCGGGATCGCGCCCTTCCGACGGGGGCTGCTCCCTGGCGCCGCCGGTCCCTTGCATCGGAGGGAGCTGGTCGGACCTCGGCGGGTGCCGGGCCCGGCTGGAGCCAACACTTCGAACCCGAGTGAGGGGAGTCCGAGGTCCAACTCATGCGCCTGCTTGGGAAGTTTGAGGACCGGATCCGGTGAGTAGAGTTTTGATTTGTTATGTCTAGACAGATAAGAAAGAGCAGTGCTGCCATTTGAACTTGGAACTTGGAAATTGGTAAGAGAGCTTGATCACCTCTCAAAGACAGGCCGAGTACCCCCGCATGAGTATTCGCAGGGCGAAACCCCCGTCTTCTTGTATTTTGGAAATTGAAAAAGACTAGTCAGAATAGATAGAAATGAATGCATTCTGGGATACGTTGCTAGCATGATTGTGTGAATGAAGTGTGAATGAGAGGTCTGGCAGCACGGACCAAGCGAAGGCGGACCCCTGAGTAGCGCATTTCCTGACCGGGCGACCGCGTTCAGGTCGCAAAAAGGGGGAAGCGATTGTCGTCTTGTCTTGTTATTTGTTTCCCTTATATGTTTCCAGGGCCGTGAGGACCCCTTACCCACGGTCCGCCCTCCTTTTCCCTTCTGTCTGTTGTTGCGCGCACACATCAAAATGGGAGGGGCGGGGTCTACTAGGAACACTCCATTAGAATGTATGATCGCACATTTCAAAGAAGGATATTCCAGAGGTTATGGTATTAAAATGGATGTAGCTCGTTTGCAGATTTTGTGTACTAGGGAGTGGCCCAATCTAGACCCTACCTGGCCCCGAGAGGGAACCTTTAATGTAGGAATTATTCAGTTAGTTCATCATAAAGTGCGACTAACACACCCCGATCAGTACCCCTATATAGATTCTTGGTTAAGTATTTGTGAAGATCCGCCTCCTTGGGCGAAGCGCTGCTATGAAGAGCAGTGCAGAATAATGTTAGCAAAGACAGATCATAGTCAGAAAACAGAAAAAGAACAGCCTAGCAAGAAAGGGAAAGATGAAAAGTCCAGGAAGAAACCCATCCTGGTAGATCCTGATTCCCCAGAAGTGATTACTTGACAGCCCCAGGCCCAACGCCCCGGGAGGGTAGCCCCGCGTCCTCGTCCTGCCCAAGAGCCCCGGAGACAGCGGGAGCGGGACCCAACCCCTGAGCCATCACCCGAAGAGCAGGAAGATGAGCTTCCTTTAGTTGAAGAAGATGATTCTACTGAGACAGAGAAAGGAGAGTCAGATACAGAAACAGAGAAGGAAGAAACTGAAAATTCCCCGAGTGATACTGACAGTGTAAAAGTGGTTGCCAGTACTAGCTCGCCAGTGAAAAGTAAATCTAAAGTAAAGCATGTAGAGAAGAGGAAAATAATCCCTGACAAGAAAGTTACAAAAATATCTCTTAGATCCCAAAAGACATCTACTGCTAAGATGATGCCTTGACGGCAAGTCCCGGGAGTGCCCGTAAGGAATGAAGATAATGAGGTGGTAGCGGGACCCCTAAGCTATGTGTATGTCCCCTTCTCTACAACTGATTTGTTAAATTGGAGGACACATTATGCCTCCTATACCAATAAACCCCAAGAACTTACAGAATTAGTGAATACTATTATGGAAACTCACCAACATGGGCAGATTGCCGCCAGCTCCTGTCCACTTTATTTACGACAGAGGAGCGGACACGAATTAGAAAAGCAGCTATTGATTGGCTGGCGGATAACCCTGTGGCTTCAGAACCAGGGGCGGAAAGAATAGACAATCGGGAAGCGGCCCAGAGAGAATTCCCGAATGAAGACCCCCGATGGGATCCAAATACAGAAAGAGGATCCAGAGCCCTAGCTCGTTTTCGCCAAGGCTTTATACAAGGCCTGAAAAGGGGGGGCCAGAAAGCTATGAACCTTTCCAAAGTTACTGAAGTTAACCAAGGCATAGATGAGAGTCCAGCAGTGTTTTATGAAAGGTTAACTGAAGCATATAGAATGTATACTCCCTATCATCCCGATGCACCAGGAAGTTTATGCATGATGAATTCTGCTTTTGTAAATCAGTCTCAACCAGACATTAGACGTAAATTACAGAAATTAGAAGGGTTTGTGGGCATGAATGCAACTCAGTTATTGGAAGTCGCTCATAAAGTGTATGTGAATCGTGATAATGAAAGGCAGAGAGAATGTGATCGAAAGATGAAGAAGAAAGCTGATTTTTTGGCTGCGGCCATAGTTGAACAGAAAAGGGGAGGTACCCCTAGTCGACGGAGTAGAGTAAGGGGGCGGGGCCGAAGTGGAAGCCAGCCCCAACTAGGCGTAAACCAATGTGCCTACTGCTGGGAGGAAGGACATTGGAGAGATGCATGCCCGCAACTCGAAGACGCCCAGCAAGATGACGAAAACAATCATCAATGGAGAGAAGAAAGGCGAGGCCGTCCCCGAAACCGCGGAGGAGCCAATCGAGAGTAATACCAGCGTGAAACAGGAGAAGCCATACAAGCATTGGCTACGACAGCCCATGATGAAGATGACGTGGATTAGGGCAGACCGGGCTCCGAATTTGCTTTAGGTCTCCAGGAGCCTATGGTCGGAATACAAATAGAAGACCAAGTTATGAACTTTATGGTTGATACTGGAGCAGAACATTCAGTAGTAGACAAGAAGATAGCCCCATTTTCTACAAAAGCAGTCACCATTGTAGGAGCAACTGGTGCCAAAGCTACAAAACCTTTTCTTCAGAATCGCATATGCAGTCTAGGAGGACAGCAAATAACTCATCAATTCCTTTACATGCCTGAATGTCCAGTACCATTACTGGGATGAGATATGTTAGCCAAGCTACAAGCCCAAATATCCTTCACCGAAAGAGGAGAAATGCAAATGACAGTAAATTCCCAAGCCAAACCAGCAGGAATAATGCTGCTTACAGTTCCCCGAGAAGAAGAATGGAGATATTACAGTGATGATTCTGTCCAAGACACCTATTTTGAACAAACTTTGAAAAGCATTGATGCACCACCTGGAGTATGGGCAGAAGGCAGTCCTCCAGGCCTAGCCAAACATATAGCTCCAGTAATTGTAACCCTTAAGCCTAGTGCTACACCAGTACATGTCAAACAGTACCCTCTCCCAAGAGCTGCAATTGAAGGCATCCACCGCCACTTGCAAAGATTACTAGGACATGGCCTACTGAAAGTATGTCAATCCGCATGGAACACTCCACTTCTGCCAGTGAAAAAGCCTGGAACAGGTGACTACCGCCCAGTGCAAGATCTAAGAAGAGTGAATGAAGCAGTTGAGACCATACATCCAGTTGTACCCAATCCTTACACTCTTCTAGGACTAATTCCTGCTGAAGCCACCCACTTCACTGTTCTAGATTTAAAAGATGCATTCTTTTGCATAAGATTAGCCCCCGTGAGTCAGATATTGTTTGCATTTGAGTCGCAGGACCCCATCTCCGGAAGAGGGGGCCAACTTACTTGGACACGATTACCCCAAGGATTCAAGAATTCGCCTACCATCTTTAGTGCTGCACTGAATCAAGACCTTTCCAGCTATCCAGTGGCCCCGGGGAAGAGAGTGCTTCTCCAATACGTGGACGATCTGCTGATAGCTGCTGTATCAGAAAGTGAATGTATACAAGCCACCAAAGACCTCTTGCAGTTACTAGATGAAGCTGGATACAAAGTTTCCAGAGCAAAAGCACAACTATGCCAAAAAGAAGTGAAATACTTGGGCTTTCGTATAACCCAAGGAAGCCGAAAATTAGGCAGAGAAAGAAAAGAAGCAGTATGCAGAATTCCAACCCCAACAACCAGAAAGCAAGTCAGAGCCTTTCTGGGAGCGGCAGGATATTGCCGAATCTGGATTCCCAACTTTGCCCAAATTGCTAAGTCACTGTATGAAGCCACAAAAGGAGAAGAAAAGTCGTCACTGGAGTGGGGACCTGAGCAGGATACCGCCTTCAAGATGTTAAAGGAAGAATTGATGTCATCACCAGCCCTTGGACTACCAGATGTTCACAAGCCTTTCCACTTGTTTGTACATGAAGCACAGGGAAATGCCTTAGGCATGTTGACTCAGAAATTGGGAAATTGGGAGCGACCTGTAGCATACTTATCGAAACAAATGGACACTGTGGCCAAAGGATGGCCACCTTGCCTGAGAGCAGTCGCAGCTACAGCATTGTTAGTGAGTGAAGCAGATAAGCTCACACTAGGACAGAATCTACGAGTCACTGTGCCACATGCAGTCCTTGCCCTTATGGAACAGAAAGCAAATCATTGGCTCACCAATTCCCGAATGTTGAAATATCAGAGCATGTTATGTGAAAACCCACAGATACAACTGGAAGTGAGCCATGCCTTGAATCCAGCCACATTGATACCTATTAGTGAAGAACTCCCAGAGCATGACTGTATAGAAGTCATGGACACTGTATTCTCAAGCCGACCTGACCTGACAGATGTGCCCATAGACAATCCTGACCAAATCTATTATGTAGATGGAAGCAGTCTCATCATCAATGGACGACGCTGTGCCGGATATGCAGTAGTCACTCAACATGAAGTTATTGAGTCATCAGCCCTAGCCTCAGGCACATCAGCCCAGAAAGCAGAATTGATAGCACTTACCCGAGCACTACTACTAGGTGCAAAACTTGTGTTGAATGTATATACAGACTCCAAATATGCCTTCACTACCTTACATGCCCATGGATCTCTCTATAAAGAACGAGGGCTCATCACATCCGGAGGAAAATCAGTCAAGTATGGCCCTGAGATACTGATGTTACTCGATGCAGTATGGGCCCCAACTCGTGTAGCTGTCATGCATTGCAGAGGACATCAAGCAGGAAAAGGAGAAGTTGCCCGAGGAAATAGGTTTGCAGATGCCTCAGCACGACAAGCAGCTATGACAGGACAAATTACACCACAAGCCATGTCAATGCAGGCAGCATTGTTTCCAGTACCCTTGAACTTATGGACACCACGATATACCACCAAAGAATTAGATTACTACTGTAACAAGGAAGATGGAATGCTGAAATATGGGTGGATTGAGCTGCCACCAGCAGAGGGCAGTCAACCCCCAGGACGAATAGTAATTCCCGAATTGTTAGGATCATCCTTTGTCAAAGCCTTTCACGAGGCCACCCACTATGGGAAAAGTGCTATGGAGAAAGCACTCAGACCACATTTCTGCATTGCCATGTTAGCAGCCCTATCAGCCTCAGTGGCACGTCAGTGTTTAATTTGTGCCAAAAATAATGCCAAGCAAGGTCCCACACCAGCACCCCGAGTTCAGTCAGGAGGTGTAACCCCCATGCACCACCTGCAAATTGATTTTACTGACATGCCAAAAGCCAATGGATATCACTACCTATTAGTATTAGTTTGTACTTTCTCTGGGTGGGTAGAAGCCTTCCCAACCAGAACTGAAAAAGCTCGAGAAGTCACCAAAGTTTTACTGAGGGAGATTGTCCCTAGGTTTGGAATCCCAGCAGTAATAGGGTCAGACAATGGGCCCTCATTTGTTTCCCAGATTACTCAACAGTTAGCAAAAGCTTTGCAGATACAATAGAAGCTTCACACTGCATACAGACCCCAGAGTTCATGGAAAGTTGAGCGAATGAATCGTACCCTAAAAGCCCAAATGTCTAAGCTTTGCCAGGAGACACACCTGAAGTGGCCCCAAGTGCTCCCAATAGCTTTACTCAGAATACGCTCAGCTCCTGTGAAGTCAACAGGTTTTTCCCCTTTTGAAGTTCTGTATGGTAAACCCCCACCAATAGTGTAGGGAATTAAGGGAAGTCTAGCCCAAATTGGTTCAGAAATAACCAGGCAAGAACTCCTAGCTCTTAGTTTTGTTCTGCAGACCCTCCATGCGTGGATCCAAGACCAGTTGCCTATCAACTTGACGGAACCCTTGCATCCCTACCAGCCTGGTACCTCGGTGTGGATCAAAGATTGGAAGAAGACACCGTTGGAACCCCATTGGAAGGGACCATACACCGTCATTCTGTCTACCCCAACTGCAGTAAAGGTAGCAGAAATCGATTCCTGGATCCACCACAGCAGAGTCAAGCCCGCAGCGGATCCCGAATCTGAGCCGTGGACAGCAGAACAGCATCCTGATGCACCTTTGCGAGTTACTCTGAGACGGCAACCAGCAGCTTAGACACTTTGTCACAGTGCCCTGCAGTAGCCAAGTCTTTCGAAGAGGATTGCTGTTTTCTATACAGCAAGAGTTTGTTTTAACGAACCTCATGTGTGTGATTTTACACACTACTTTGATGCTACATTGATTGACCATACTTCAAAAGCCAACTGAAATTGCTAAGTTGGTTAATGTGTGATGGACAACTTGAGGATCTTCAATCAACACTCATCACCCGTTGAATTGCTTTATTAGCAAACGAGATGAAGAAAAGAACTTCGTGGTCAAGATCTGCAAGCTGAGGATTCAGAAGAACTCAAATCAACATGTATCTTTACTTTTGCTTTGCTTTTTGGTTGCCTGTTTTGGAGGCTTTGAACTGACTCATGCCTTACCTCCATGTACTGCTTGCATTACTTCTACTCGAACTGGACTGAAAGTAACTCAGACTTTGATTTACCATTCTTACTATACCTGCACTGGTAAAGTGACTCGGTGTATTTATAACACCACTGAACTAAATGTTTGCACTAAAGGTAAATCTAGAGTATGCTATAATCCGCATCAGAATCCATCCTATTACACGTTGGAAATACGATGGAATGATGCAGACGGACCTTTAATTAATGCCACACGACCACTTAGAGATTCTAGTATACCTGCTGTTTTACATTTTGATGCATGTGACGTTATAAACAGAGATAGTCGCTCCAAATGTGGTACCTGGGAAAAAGCATACCGTAATGATCATAAGTATATGTGCCCAGAAGGTGCCACAGGATGGGGAAAGTGTACAGGTAAAAAGGATTCATATAGTACTGCCACAGCAGCAGATTACTATTGCCCAAATTGGGAATGCGTCTTCTATGCTACATGGAATGCTGGTATAGTAGAAGAAGAGATAGATAATCGAGTGGCCACTCTAACTAAGTCAAAATCAGATGACAAATGTAAGAAAAGTGCTTGTAACCCTTTACAATTATGGATACGTAACCCTAATGTATGGAAACAAGGATACAAGTTTGGTTTACGTATCGCAGGTTCTGGATCAGATCCAGGAACCATTGTGTATATAAGATTGAATACCCAAGCCCACAAGTCATCTAAATATCACATTCATAACACTTTCTATGAGGCCATGCATGTAAATAAGTTTGAGATCCCTCATCCTTCTCAGAATTTATTCTTAGAATTAGCTGGAGCAGTAGTATCTAGTCTTAAAATCTCAGATTGTTATTTCTGTGGCGGAACCCAGATGGGTGACCAGTGGCCATGGGAGGCCCAAGAATTAAATTATTCTCTGACTTACAATCAGACTGAATTACACAAGACTACTAGCGAATGGGTGTTAGCGCACTCAATTGTTGGACGTCTTTGCTATGCCAGAACTGGACCTCAGTTCACCCAACAGGTAGGACAGCTGGTCTGTCTTAGCCAGAAGTTTTATAATGACACTACCAAAAAGACGTCATGGTGGTCAGGAGTCAAAGGACCTGAACCTCCTAATCCATTAGCCAGATTTCCTGAACTTGCTGATTTATGGACTAATCTTGCCAAATCCCATGCTTGGCAAGCCCCACCTGGCCTGTATTGGATCTGTTGAAACCGAGCGTATGCTCGACTCCCACCACATTGGGGAGGAGCATGTGTCTTAGGGACCATCAGACCTTCTTTCTTTCTCCTACCCACAGAACATGGAGAACAATTAGGATACCCAGTATACACTACCCACAGACACAAAAGAGCACTGAGACAGAAGAGAGCACCCCTCCAAGTAGGCAAGTGGGAGAAGTGGAAGGGTGATGATTGGCCGCCAGAAAGAATCATTGAATATTATGGGCCTGCCACCTGGAATGATGATGGTATGTGGGGCTATCGAACACCAATCTATATGATTAATCGTATTATCCGCTTACAAGCAGTAGTTGAAATAATAACTAATGAAACTAGCCAAGCTCTCACACTTTTAGCTAGACAAAGCACCCAAATGCGCACTGCCATATACCAGAATCGTCTAGCACTTGATTATTTGCTAGCAGCTGAAGGAGGAGTATGTGGTAAGCTGAATTTAACCAATTGTTGTTTAAAAATAGATGATAAGGGTCAAGTAGTTGAAGAACTTGCTAAGGATATGCGAAAACATGCTTATGTGCCAGTACAGACGTGGCACCCACTAAGATTACCTAACTGGTTTGCTAACCTTTTTTCATGGCTAGGAGGACTTAAGACTTTTCTAATACTAGTATTACTAATTGTTGTTGTTATTTTTCTATCGCCATGTATAATTCCATGCTGTATGCGTTCCATACACAGTGCTATTGAAAGTACAGTAGAGCGGAAGACCGCATCTAAGATTATGGCCTTATACCAACCAAAACCTCCTGCATATAGTCAGAATCCTCTGACCATAGTATAACTATTTTGAAGTGATTTAATTCTCACACCTTATTAAATAATAGGGTGAGATTAATCAAAGGGGGGAATGTGGCAGGTGAAGGCCTGTGATCCACAGTGTCTGACATAAGCAAGCAAGCCTAACTAGCTTGACCTGTAAATGAAGCTTGTGAAGAGGCCCATAGGAATTGCACATCCCCCAATATGCTGCTGTAGAATTAAGAACTTAGTAAAAGTATTGAATTAAGCTTAGACAAGCAGAACAGATGGAAAAATACAGAAATTAATGTTTAAAACTGCTGACAGAGAAGTTACAGAGCCCTGCTTCCCTACACGTACAAACTAGTTGAGTGGCCTTGGAAGTAGGAAAGTAACAAGTTGGTGAACTGGCCATTGTAATTGGGACTAGAAGGGGGGTAGCAGGTGCCGAGCCCACTCCGAGAGCATAATTGGATAATCATATCAGTACCGGGACCAATAGAAGGGGTACGGGAGGTACGGGAGGTTACCGGGACCAATGAAAATGTTTTTCTATACCCAGAATGGAGTAAAAGTCTATAAAAGTTGTTGTATTACCAGAGAACATCGCTCAGCCATTTTGAAATTGTCTATGCTTGAGACTTGTGCACAAATAAATGATTTGGACCTTCTGAACAAACTCCTGGTATTATTGGTTTGTCTGCGCTCTGCTGCTACAATTTGACAAGTGCAGTAAGTACTGAAGGACTACTGGCACAGTACAGGAGAAAGGATCCTCTGTACGTAGCTGACACCACACAGAAAACCTTTTCCATTTGAGAGCATAGGTTTTTCTAGTGGACTGTTTCCTAGAGGCTAGGACAACCTCCTCAACTTCCTGAGGTAGGGCCCAGGGAGCCAAGACTACCCTTGCAGCCTCCAGGCCATCAAATTGAGAGACTTGAGATTGGGGTGCAGAAGGGAACCCTGCTCCTGTGAGAGAAGGTCGGGTTGCAACCCCAGAGGCAGTGGGGGATCCACCGCCAGTTGAAGTAGAAGTGGAAACCAAGGCTGTCTCGGCCATCTGGGAGCCACCAGCAGGACCGAGGCCTTGTCCTGAAGAATCTTGAACAGAGTTCGGGCCACCAAGGGCATGGGAGGAAACGCATACAGGAGGCCCTGAGACCAGGGAATCAGAAAAGCATCTGATGCTATTCTCAGAGGATGCGGTTGCCTGGAGCAGAACTTTGGCAGTTGCTTGTTTATTGGGCTGGCAAAGAGATCCATCAAGGGAAGACCCCATTTCAGGAAGATCTTCTGAACCACTGAAGGATGCAGCTGCCACTCGTGGGGCTGCAGTATTCTGCTCAATCTGTCTGCCAGATAGTTGTCTTGGCCTGGAAGGTACACCGCCTTGAGAAGCATGTTGTGCTTGAGGGCAAAAGAACAAAGGTCCTGAGCCTCTCGACAGAGGATCCTGGACCCAGTCCCGCCCTGTTTGTTCACATAAAACATGGCAACCTGGTTGTCTGTCTGAATCAGGACAGACTGGTGAGCCAGGGCAGCTGTGAAAGCTTTGAGTGCTAACCGAATAGCTCTGAGTTCGAGGAGATTGATCTGCTGTGCAGCTTCCCAGGGAGACCAGAGGCCCTGGGTGCACTTGCCCAGACAATGAGCTCCCCAGCCTAGCAGGGAGGCATCTGTAGTCAGCACTACTGAATGACCTGAGATCTGAAAGGGCACCCCCTTCAATAGATTGGGTGGGTGCAGCCACCAGTTGAGGGAGTGCAGAAATGGTCTGGACACCCTTATCCTGTCTCTGAGGCCGCCGGTGGCCTGGGACCAGTGAGTCCGAAGGCACCACTGTGCAGACCGCATATGGAGTCTGGCATTGGGCAACTCCAGACCTCAAAGACTTCAGAAAACAACTGAAAACCATGCTGTTCATAGAGCACTATGGTCACATCACATAACCTAAGAGAATGGATAACAGCACTCCAATCCTCCTAAACAACTGTATGTATATAAAATGTGTTTTAGCACCACTGTAAATAGCCCACCTTGTACATAGCTCAAACAAATCAAGCACCCAACACAGCCCTCACACAACTAAGTTTCATCCTCACTGCATGTACAACGCACACACTTTACTTGATTGCTTGCTGTGATACCACCTTGATTATTAAGATAAGGCGGTTTAGAAATACTGTTAAATAAATAAATAAATAAATAAATTGGGGGTCACATGTACTGTCGAAGCCATGTGGCCCAGAAGTCTCAGGCAGAGCCTTGCGGAGATCAGGGACCTGCTGAGAAACTGACTTGCCAAGGTCATCAACCTTTGTGTCCTGTCTTCTGGCAAGAATGCCTTTGCCAGGAGAGAGTCCAACCTTGCCCCTATGAACTCCAAGTTCTGGGAAGGGAGCAAAGTGGACTTTGCAAATTTTATGACAAACCCCAGGTGTTGTAGAAGAGCAATGGTCCTGAGGGTGGCTTGATTGGCCTCGTGGCTTGTCTGACCCCTGATGAGCCAGTCATCCAAATAGGGGAAGACAAAGATGCCCTGATTTCTCAGGTAGGCCGCCACCACTGCTAGGCACTTTGTGAAAACTCTGGGGGCGGAGGTGAGGCCGAAAGGCAGTACCCTGTATTGATAATGGTTTCCTCCCACGATGAACCTCAGGTACTTTCTGTGGTCTGGATGAATGAGGATGTGAGTGTACGCATTCTTTAGATCTAAGGAGCATAGCCAATCTCCCTGCTGTAGGTAGGGCAGAAGGGTTCCAAGAGTAAGCATCTTGAACTTTTCTTTCATTAGGAACTTGTTGAGGTTCCTGAGGTCCAGAATGGGACGAAGGCCACCGGTCCTTTTGGGCACCAGGAAATACCTGGAGTAGAACCCGTGACCTTGTAAGTGGGGAGGCACAGGCTCCACCGCCTTGTCCACCAACAGACTCTGAAGTTCCTGACAGAGAAGATCTGTGTGCAGGGGAGGCCTTGGAGCTTCCCATGGAAAGTAGGGGGGTGGCAGTTGGTGAAAATGGAGTGCATAGTCCTTGTGGACTATCTCTAGCACCCAACTGTCCCCGGTGATAAGGGGCCACTGGTGGGCAAAGAGGGCGAGACGAACTCCTGTGCAGGGTTGGGGGAGCAGTGGAGGAGAGGCTATGCTCAAGGAGTCAAAACCCCCCACCCTGCTGAGTGGTAGAAGGGGCCTGAGGCTTGGGGGTCCTCTGCCTACGGGGCCCATTACCCTGGCCCTTGGCTTGCTGACCCTGGGGGGCAGGTTGGGCAGCCTGATATTGAGGGTACTGTTTCTAGGCAGTGCCCTTCCTCGGGTAAAAGGGCTTTTTACCCGAGCCCTTCTTTTTATGAGAAGGGGCAGAGGTCTTCCTCGACAGCCTTGTCCTGCTGAGGTGCTCGGTCTCGAGCTGAGCGGCCTTCTCGGTCATGGGCTTGCCAAAAAGGTTTTCACCTCGGCAAAGGACATCGACAAACTTGTCCTGAACCCATGGCTCAAGGTCCGATGACTGCAGCCATGCCTGGCATCGGGCCACGATGCCGGCTGTCGCAACTCGGGCCGAAGCCTCGAAGCCATCGTAGGTGGCACGGGACATGAACTTCGAGCAGTCCCGAATCCCCGAGGACAAGGACTTAAATCTCTGCAAAGGTTCACCCGGAGAGACCAGCAGAGAATCCGGCCAACTCCTTGGCCAGATCCCGCAAGTACATGCCCATGTACAGCTGGTAAGACTGGACACGGCAAGCAAGCATCGAGCCCTGAAAACACTTTCTACCGACGCCATCGAGGTTTCGGGCCTCCCTGCCAGGAGGCACCGCGGAGTGCATCTTCTGACTTTTCAGACGATGCATGGCAGATTCCACAACCATGGAATGGTGTGGTAGCTGTGCTTTTTGAAAACCAGGACTCTTCTGAAGTCGATAGATGGAATCGACTCGCTTGCTAAGAACCGGTGCCGAGGCCGGTGCCTCCCACATACGGAAGAGGAGCCGTTCCAGCATCGGAGGAACCGGGACAGTAAAGGCCTCCTTCGGAGGAGAGTCATACTGCAGCGCCTCAAGCTCTTCAGCTCGAGGCTCTTCCTCTGGATCTGCCGGGATAGCCAAGGCAGTGGACATATCCCAGACGAACTCCGAGAACCGGGTATCCTCCGGAGGGGACCTACTCCGGGGCTCAGACTACGGTGAGTCCGAAGGGACGCACTGAGTCTTAAAGGTATCAGGAGACTCCTCGTCCTCCATTTCCCAAGCCAACTCGTCCGAGGAAGAGTCGGGGTCTGACCCCGCGGGGCCCTGGAGCACCCGCCCTGACGTCGGGAGCACCGGCGTCGATGCCCTCGGTCCCGAATGGGAGGTCGAGGGGGACCGCGACAGAGGTTGACTCCGAGCCACGATGGACTCGAGTATCGGCTCGGTCTCCGGGGTCAACTTAGACGTCGATGTCTCGGTGGTCGGGGCAGATGCGCCAGACAGGCTGGCCATCAGTGCCCACTGCTGCTCCATGAAGGCAGACATTCTGCTCTCCAAGGCTGTCATCCTGAGACTCAGCTCGGGAGACGCAGCAGCCACCGACTCGGGCCCCGGCGGCGCCGGGCCCGACGTCGGCTCCCTGGGAGGAGAGTCCACGAGGAATGCGGGGCTTACATGTCCAGCAGACTCCGGCTCCACACGAGGAACTTTGGCAGGCTTCTCCGGTTCCACCAGCCCGGGGCGACAGTTGGGGGTCTTAGACCTGGCCCTCGAGGAGCCAGGGACCTCTTCCGATGATGCCCTCGCGAGCCATTTCTTCCTCTTGCATTCCTGGTCAGGGGACCCCCTGTCCGAGGAGCTTCGATGGCGCTCGGGATCGGAATCCCAAGATGTTGAGGCCTCAGACGAGGTCCGGGCCCGGCCGGAGGCTGAATCCGAGAAAAGCCTTTCCTTTTGCTGCTGGCGACTTCGAAGTGCCTTGGAAGACATTTTTCCACAGGCCCCGCACGACTTAGGATTGTGGTCGGGACCGAGGCACCGAAGGCAGCAGTCGTGTGTGTCGATGAGAGACATTAGTTTCTTACACCGATCACACTTCTTAAAACCACTGGAAGCCATCGGGGAAAAAAGAGTCCCTGCGAGGTCAAAGGACCGGCCTTCCAGGGAAAAAGAGAAAAAAGGGCGCGAACGCCAGCCACGAAGGGCAAAAACCGAAAAGAAAAAATCGGGCTCGATACCGGTGTACCGAACCCGGCGGGAGGGGAACCGGCGTCAAACCGGTAGAAAAAGAGCAAAAAATCGCTGAAAATCTAATTTTAACTGGGAAAAACTAGACACACGTCCGGTGGGCTTCACAGAAAAAAAGAGACTGAGGTAAGATGGCACCTTTAGGCGGGAAGGGGACCGCACATGCGTGCCTGCATTCCCAAAGGCTTTCTTAGAAAGCTGGGGAAATGCTCTGCTGGGGCCTCATCGGCGCCGATGAGACCCATATGTGAGGACTGACTTCCTGCTTGGTCCTGGAGAACATCTAACACCTATTTGAAAAGCTGAACAAGACAAATAACTACAGTACAGATCCCTGTGTACAAACTTCATGTTAACAGAACACACGGCGTCAGTCACACACTCAGAACGCAGACCCTCACCAAGTACAGAATAAGTGATCACAACTTAAAGTAAAAATAAAATATATAGACAAAAATTAAACAGAAACCCCAAAAAGCCAGACCCCACATGCAGTGCAACACCAGATAAGAGATACAGTATCCCATACTGTGTAAACTATAAAAATAGCACTAAGTTCAATCACAAAATTGAAAATAAAATTATTTTTTCTACCTTTGTTCTCTGACCATTTTATTATTTATTTATTTGCTTTTATATACCGCACTATTTAGTATCAGCACGGTTTACATGGAACGTGAACAGTCAAGCAACTTTACATAGAACAGGCATAAAACATCAAATCTAGTTAACATAGAACAGGTAAATAGACGCAAACGATTATGTAAACATTCAGGGGATAAAAGGTTGGAGGGGAGGGGAGGGATAGGGGAAGGGGGTGAGAGAGAGGGGAGGGAGGTGAACTAATTACATGTTGTGTGACCGGGCCTCAAGGTAAAGTCTCTGTAAGTGAAGAAGCCAGCACTATGAAAGTCCTTCATTAAGTTATGTGGTCATAAGCTAGCTGGAACAGGTGAGTCTTTAGTGCCTTTCTGAATGTAGACTGGTCCGCAATGACCCAGACTGAAGCAGGAGGGGCAATCCAGAGGGATGGTATGTATAAAGAAAAGGCACAATTCCTGACGGCCTTAGTGCAAGTCCTTATTGCTGAAGGTGTGATCAGGGTGTTTATCATGTTTGATCTTCTCGTTCTGTTGTCTGGGGTATGTTGAATCATTGCTGATAGGGACGATGCAGATGAGCCGTGAAGAATCTTAAACATGAGTAGAAGGGCTTCGTAGGTAAGGCGGCTAGTTATGGGGAGCCAGTGTAGTTGCATCAGGATAGGTGAGATATGCTCAAACCTGGGCACACCTTGGAGTGATCTGGCAGCTGTGTTCATGGCCAGTTGGAGTGGTTGGAGGATATGTTTTGGGAGGCCATAAAGAATAATATTTGTGTAGTCAAAGTGCGGGAAGATGAGAGCTTGGAAGACTGTACGAAAATCTGAGGGGTCAAGGAGCGGGCGTATATGATGGAGGGTCCTTATCTTCTGGTAGACTGTGTTGATGACATTGTGTATGTGTGCAACTATGCTCAGTCGTTGGTCCAAGATTACTCTCAGATAGCGTACTTCTTGTTTGGTCATGAGCTCTACATCTCTCATCTGCAAGGAGGATGGCGGAATAAATGTTTGGTCTCTAGATATAAATAAGACCTCCGTCTTCCTGCAGTTAACCATCAGGTTGTGTGTAGCGAGCCAATCTGAAACAGAGTTGAAGCATTCTGAAATGACTGAAAAGTCAGAGTTGTCAATGGAGAATGGGTATAGAGAAATACATCATCTGCATAGATGTGGTATAGGATGTTGAAGGACTGAATTATTGTACAGATTGGTTGTATGTAGATATTGAATAGCAGGGCTGAGAGCGATGAGCCCTTCGGGACTCCTTGAGTTTGCTGGAAAGTGCTTGAGGACTGTGTTCCTATATGGACCTCTGTGACCAGTCAAGTATGATCTAACCCATTGAGGATTGTGTTCCGTATCCCCTTTTGTTGTAAGCGGTCAAGAAGAAGACTATGACTGATGGTATCGAAGGCAGAGGCAATGTTCATGAAGATAAGGATGAATCCCTGCCTCTTCTTAACTAAGCCAGTGCAGAGTCTATTTAGGAGAGTTACTAGTAGGGTTTCAACCCCATACTGCTGGCGGAACCCATGCTGCTGTGAGTCAAGAGGGGTGTGGGAGTCAATGTGGTCCTGGATTTGTTGCAGGACAATATTTTCTAATATCTTGGTCAGAAAGGGTAGGCTGGATATTGGTCTATATGAGCTGATGTCTGAGGGGTTTGATTTATTGTTTTTAAGCAGAAGTCTGATGAAGGCATTTTTCAGGGGCAGTGGGAGAGAACCTGTAGACAGTGAAAGTTGTACTATTCTGGGAATAGCTGCTCTTAGGTTGGCTTTTGCTTGCTTAATCCAGAATGCTGGGGAAGGATCAGCTGGGGAGGTGATGGTGTTAATTGTGCCGATGATGTTTTCTGTTTGCTCAGTCAAATTTGGGTAAAAGGTATCAAGGGTGGGTATAGGTGAATCCCCTCTGGGGGGAGGTTCAAGAAAGGAATGTTCATCATCAAGCTTCTCTGAGAGTGAACTAATCAAATTTGTTTTGCTCTGGAAGTGTGAGGCAAAGTCATCTAGGCTGGGGGTACTTGTTGGTAGGTTATTGGATGCATCATTTGTGAGGGCTCTAATGAGACTAAAAAGCCCTCAGGGTTTGTTAAGAGAATACATAAGGGTGTTGGTATGGTATTCCCTTCTCTTGTGATTGATCGCTTTTCGGTGTTCCTGTAGTTTGACCACCTATGTAACATGGTCGATGTCATGCCTAGAATGCCGCCAGCATCGCTCTAGCTTTCTGAGGAGTAATAAGGATTCGTGAAGATTAGAAGTAAACCATATAGCTGTATGCTTCCTCCTGGTGGACTTAATGGAGGGTGGAAGGAGTGAAACTTTAGCTAAGGTGTTGGTCCATATGTCTATTAGCTTAACCAGATTATTGGTGTCGGGAGTGAGATCGTCAAGAATATCATTGAGGAACGTTTCCTTGTCAAAGTGTCTGAAGCGACGTCTGGGGGCTGGATGATTGGAATTGGATGGCAGCTGTTTTCCTTCGGGGTCTATAGGAATGCAGAACAGTATGACATTATTATCAGACCAGGGGACAGGAAGGACAAGTGGTGGGTCTTGGTTGCTCAAACTGTGGAGGGGTGAAGGAGCAAAGATGAGGTCCAGGGTGTTGCCTCTCGAGTGAGTGGGCATGTGTATTAGTTGATGATAGTCGAGAGCTGTCATTGCATTGAGGAAGGCAGTGGAGTGCTTGGTAGGGAGGGCTTGGAAATTAAAGTTCCCTAGCAGCCAGAGTGGTTTGAGTTGAGTATTTGTGACATGCTAGGTCAAGGATTGTGGCCAGCTCGTCAGAACATGCAGATGGTGAGCGGTAGAGGAGGCAGGCAGATAGGAACTTGTTAGAGATCCGAATATAGTCAAGGTTGAGTGCACTCTGGGCAGAACTCCATTGGAAGTGGAGATCGCTTCTTGCAATTATGAGGATTCCACTGCCTCTCCGATTTGCTCTCGGGTAATTAAAGATGTCATAACCAGGTGGTCTAAGTAGAGTGGTTAAGCACAGTGTCCGTGTCAGTCAACCATGTCTCAGTGACGAAAAGCAAATCCAGATTCAGTTGCTTAATATAGTCATTGAGGACGGGCCATTTATTGTGGATGGATCGAGCATTTATGAGTATGCAGTTCAAATGATGAGAGCGAGGAGACCTACATCTGAGTTTCTGGCAGAGATTGGCAGATTATGTGAATGTGTTTAGATCCATAGGCAGATTATGTACCACCACACAACCCACCCTCTGGGGCTCAGGGTGGGAAACACGATCGCCCACCAATAGATCCACATTCTACCTACCTGCAATGGTAGCAGCAGTGGGGACCATCAACCCCAGTCTGCTGTGAAACAGACACCCTACAGTGCAGGCAATGCAGAGCTGCACACATCCATAAAGCAATAGCAGACAGACAGTAGGCCTGGAAATGCACAGCTGCCCCCCACCACTATCTGACATTCTCCAGCAGCAAGACTCCAGCCGCGGTACCCTGCAAGGTGTTCCAGCAAAACACATACTAGCTGCAAACAGTCTACTAGCTAGTCCATGATCCTGGAGAAGATGCATGTACCCAGAACTAGGATGTCAGCATACACACCAAGCAGATAAGTCAGTGATTGTGCCCCAAAAGAGACCCATAAATATCACATGAGAGAATTACTATATAGCACTATGGGGGAACCTAGCAATGCCGTGGTCACTGCTCCAGGGTGAGAGTGACCTCCCAGCAGGACATGCTGTGGCCACGCTGTCCGTGCCGGTGGTGGCCGGGCACTACAAAGTCCGAGCCATTGCCCTCTGCCCTGTGCAGATGTAGCCAGGACAGGCCACCCTATCCAGGCTATTCCCACAGTACCTTGCTCCTCATTATGCACATTGGCAGGCCAATACTGGCAACAGTGCTAGCAGTGTGGGCTATGGAGGGTGTTGGCAGCCACCACACACTGCATAGACCAGGGGTGGGCAAACCTGGTCCTGGAGGGCCGCAGACCAGTCAGGTTTTCGGGATATCTCTAATGAATATGCATGAGATATATATGCATTAGAGATATCTTGCCAACCTGACTGGTTTGTGGCCCTCCAGGGCTGGATCTGGAGACCCCTGCCTTACACCTCTGTCATTTAAGATTGTGAGTGGACAAGGTGCAGATGTCCAAGACATCAAAAAGGTTAGATAGAATTTGTCACAGTCCTCCTCACTTCTCACCACCACCAAAAAATTGTCTATTAGACAACTTTTTGGTGGTGGTGAGAATCGAGGAGGAATGTGACACATTCTATATACCCTTTCGATGTCTAGGACATCTGTACCTTGCCCACTCATGATCTTAAATGACAGAGGTGTAAGGCAGGGGTCTCCAAATCCAGCCCTGGAGGGCCACAAACCAGTCAGGTTGGCAGGATATCTCTAATGCATATATATCTCATGCATGTTCATTAGGGATATCCCGAAAACCTGATTGGTCTGCGGCCCTCCAGGACTGGAGGTGCCCACCCCTGGCATAGACAGACACACACTCCACACACCTATGCCAGCATTGTGGAACTATAGAGGTGTTTGGCAGCACTGGCCACCACACCAGTCCTGGGCACAGTGCAGGCATGGCTATGGTACGCAATACTGTTGGGGTCACTCTGTCAGACACCAGACCTGAGGCACACTCCACAGACATCAGAAAGGATGCTATGATGCAGCTCAATCAGCCAATTGTGCTTAACGTAGGAATTGCTATCTGCCAGTTCTCATAGCAACCTTTTGATAGCTGTGTACAGTTTTCCCATGTTTAGGGTGGCATTGCTAAGGTATGCAAGTGCTAGTATGGGGAGATGCATGCAGGGCCCAACATCCTGCCTCTCCAGGAGGCTTGGGATAATGGAGCCTGTGGGTGCGTGTGTGTCTGCCCCTGTTGGCTGCTGCTCTAGGGCAGAGGTTCCCAACTCCAGTCCTGGAGAGCCAAACACTGTTCGGGTTTTCATGCTGTCCCTAATGAATATGCATGAGATACATCTGCATACCATGGGGGTGGTGCATAGCAATGCAGCACAGCCACATTTATTAGAGGCAGCATGGAACCTGAATGGTGTTTGGCCCTCCAGGGCTGCATTTGGGAGACTCTGCTCTAGGTAATGTGCATGTTTATGGTGTCTGTGCTCTGTAGGGTAAAATGTAGGTATTTTGGGCATGTCTACGTCATCTGCACTACAGGTTCTGTCTGTATTAGCATGTTGTAGTAGTGGGTAAAATATGGGGACTGGGTTGGTAGGAACCACAGCTGGGACTTGAACCTGTGACCTTCTGCTCCTGAACACACTGGCTGTGTGCACTGCACCACCATGTTTCCACAGAGACAGTGCATTCCCTGGGGATACCATGACTGTTCATCAGACAGGGCCTGTCTGTTGCAGTGCATGGCACCCACCTACACAGGGCTAGGCCACGGTCTGCTCTGGGCAGCTGCCACTGCCCCCTCTACCACAAGTACCCCTGTTCCACCCTACTGACATGCCCGTCTGCTGGTGGTGCTGTTGGAGCGCAGTCTCAGGCCATCCATTGTGCGGGTAGGCGGCTGCCTATGGTGCAGGTTCTGGGGTAGGGGTGCCTGCATAGCTGTCAACACTTCCCCCCAGCACCGCCAATGTTCTGTGCCCTTGGGGGTACTGCAGTGCCAGATCCCACAGTACCTGCTGGGTACTATCCCCTGTGACACTGTGGGAAGCACACTCATACCCATGCTGGGCCCTCATCAGTTGCTGTTTGGCTGCTCTACTGTTTCAGCATTCCTATGGGCCACTTAGGCATCACCCGAGTGCGCACTGTGGCCCAGCTGCAGCACAGCATGTGCCGTCTGCAGCCCTCTGTGTCCCCTTTCCAAGCATCTGTCCAGTTGCTCATTCCGACATGCCCGCCCTGCTTTTGTGGAACATGTGCACGCCATAGGAAACCTGTCCAATGGAGAGGGAAATCCTGATTTCACTGTGGGATCATTCACCTTGTATGGGGACGGAGCGTAGACCCTTCCAAAATTCATATCAATTTTTTGGAGCTTTCTTGGGAGTGTTTTTTTATTTTTCCCATTAATATCACTATTGCCCAGCTTGGTTATGTTTTTTTTATATTTTGTTGGGGTCATTTTCAATGTTTATTTGCACTTTTGTTCCGTGCACATGTATCACACTTATCACTTTTTTGAAGGTTTACCTGGTTTTGCTGTACATTGCTGACGGAAATGGTTTCTTTTCCCTTTAAATCAGCTCTAACGCCAGGGTTTCACTGGCGTTAGTTTTCAGCCTCGGATTTCACAGTGTTAGTGTGCAGAGAGCCTCTCCCCTCCCACTCTCCACCCATTGACCCCTTCTCTCCGCCCTTGGGGAGTCTTCCTCTGCCCTCCGGGAGCCTTTCCCCGCCTTCAGTGCTCGTTTGTGCTGCTGCGCGCGTTATCGCGCGATAAGGTACCTGTGCGCCTGATAAAGCGCCATTATCGCGCAATAAGGTACCTTATCGCGCGATAACATCACAGAGCGCACATTAGGATGGTTTAGTAAACATACCCCTAAGAGGGGCTGAACAATATCTCAGCAGGTGGAGGGGTTAGTCACTCAGGTAGTCTAAGAGCAGAGACAGGAAAAATGTTTTAGCTCAGCAGACTATGGAGACAGAGCAAGGAGAGATATTGAATTCAAAGTAAAAGTTAACCTGGCCAACACAGACAGGCCAGACAGGGTAATTATACAGCTGAGAAAGCTGAACAAAAGTGCAAAATAAGGGGCAGAGAAATAGCACACTATTTATGACAGATGTACTGTATGTAACTAGAAACCAAACCTATGTACCCCCACCATCTATTGTACTACAGAACCATGCTATCACAGCAAAAAAGGAAGTGAAATACCTAGGGGTTATACTGGATCAGACTCTCAGCATGGAATCCCACATTAAAAACACAACGAAGAAAATATATTATAAACGTAAGCTACTAAAACCACTCCGCCCCCTAATACACTTACACTACTTCATATGCATAATTCAGCAATCATTACACCCCACTTCCAAGGTACCTCAAAACAAAAGCTCTCCAGGGGAATACGTGTACCGACAGAACTGTAACTGGTCCCGCTGCACTGAGCCGTTCTTTGTCCTTGGAAGAATCTCAGCAGTGACATTACATCACCAGAGTGCATCCGGCTCCTTACACCGAAACAGCATAATGTGGACCTTTGTGTGACTTTTTGGACTGGTTCAAGCATGTTGTAATCTAATTGGTGGTAGAAAACTAAAGGTATGTTTACTAAACCGTCTTAACGTGCGCCCGGTGATAGTGTGCAGGCTGCCATAAAAGGAGTGGGCGTTTCAGTCTTAAAATAGCAAAACGGGATTATCGCGCGATAACGCGCGCTGTTGCGCACATTATCGGGCTAAGCGCCGCTAAGCGCGTTAACCCGCGGTAATCTTAAGTAGGCGCCCAGACATGCACGCACAGGAACAGAGGTGTAGTACAATGGTTAATACACTGACTGTTGATACAGGGGTCATGAGTTTGATCCCCCAGTGTGCCTAATGCATAAGGCTGGCTGAGGCATCAGTTTTGACATGTAAGTATTGTTTCTTGAGGCATTCTATTTGTATTTTAATTATAGCTGCCAGCAAACACACCCTCATGTGCCATAACCTAAGGTGCCGCATAAGGCACCCTATAAGGCACTCCATAGGGTACATTATAAAGTGCACTGTCTGCCACGCCACCCTATAATGTCCCCTATAGGGCACCCTATAAGGCGCTCCATAGGACACCTTATGTTGTTGTTGTTGTTGTTAAGTGCCGTCGAGTCGGAGTCGACTCATGGCGACCCTCTGGATAGCTATCCTAAACTGTGTTCGGTCTTCAGTCAGGCGGCTCATTGTTGACAGACTGGTACCCGTTATTGTATCGATCCATCTCATTGCTGGCCTTCCTCTTTTGCGTTGACCTTCTATCTTGCCAAGCATAATGTCTTTCTCTAATGATCTCTCTCTTCGCATGATGTGTCCAAAGTATGAAAGTCGAAGTCTTGTCATCTGAGCTTCTAAAGAAAGCTTAGGTTTGATCTCCTCTAGTACCGACTGGTTTGTTCTTCGGGCAGTCCATGGTATACACAGTATTCGCCGCCAGCACCATAATTCAAAGGCATCAATTTTCTTCCTATCTGTCTTTTTCACTGTCCAGCTTTCACATCCATATGATGTTATTGAAAATACCATGGCTTGAACAAGTCGAATCTTTGTATGGAGAGAGACATCTCTGCTCTTGAGAATCTTATCTAGGTCTTTCATAGCCATTCTGCCAAGAGCAATGCGTCGTCTGATTTCTTGACTGCTTGTTGCTTCTTTATTGATAGTTGATCCAAGTAGGTTAAAGTTGTTCACAATTTCAATTTCTTCTCCTTCAACGATGAACCTGTTGATTATGCCAGTTGTCATGATCTTTGTCTTCTTTACATTAAGGTGCAGGCCCATTTTGAGACTATGTTCTTTGATTGTGGGAAGCAAATGTTTCAGATCATCTTCACTTTCAGCCAGTAATGTGGTATCATCAGCATAGCGAAGGTTGTTGATGAGTCTTCCACCAGTCTTCACACCTCTGTTGATTTGTTCTGCATATAAATTAAACAGGTAGGGGGAAAGTATGCAGCCTTGTCTTACACCTTTGCTTATTTTAAACCATTCTGTTTCTCCTTGTTCCATTCGAACTGTTGATCAATGTACAGATTGCGCAAGAGAACGATCAGGTGTTCTGGTATACCCATGCTTCTTAATGTGGCCCAGAGTTTCTCATGGTTTACACAGTCAAAAGCCTTGCTATAGTCGATAAAGCACAAATAGATATCCTTTTGGTATTCTTTAGTCTTTTCAAGGATCCATCTCACATCCGCAATGATGTCTCTCGTTCCTTGCCCTTTCCTGAACCCTGCTTGCACGTCAGGTAGTTCTTGTTCCAGGTATGGTTGTAGTCTTTTGAATAATCTTCAGTAGAATCTTGCTGGCATGTGGGATCAGAGCGATTGTGCGATAATTTCCACAGTCAGTTGGATCACCTTTCTTTAGTATTGGTATAAACACAGATCTTTTCCAGTCAGTTGGCCATGATGTTGTCTTCCATATTTCTTGGCAGAGCCTTGTGAGTACGGTAACAGCTGCATCAGATTGCTGCAATACTTCTATGGGAATGCTATCAATGCCTGGTGCTTTGTTCTTTGATAAGGCTTTCAGTGCTGCTTCAACTTCTTCTTTCATCACCAATGGTTCCCGATCATAAGGTACAGATGGAAACGGCTATTGGTCCACTTGATCTTTATCATATAAACAACTCTGTATATTCCTTCCACCTTTTCTTGATCTTCTCAGCATCATTCAACATAGAACCTTCAGCATCTTGTAACATTCCAATTCGAGGCTGGAACTTTTTCTTTAACTCTCGTAGCTTTAGGAAAGCCGATCTTGTTCTTCCTCTAATAGTTTCTGCTTCTATTTCCTTGCAAGTGTCATTGTAGTACTTTTCCTTGTCCTGTCTTGCTGCATGTTGGAAATCTCTGTTGAGTTCTGCGATTGTCTTTCTTTCTCCTCTGACTTTAGCTTCTCTGCGTTACTGGACAATTTTCAGAGTTTCTTCCATCATCCATTTTGGCCGTTTTTGCTTTTTCACCTTTTGTAGAGACTTCTCGTTTTCTTCCAACACAACCTTCTTGATGTCATTCCATAACTCTTCCGGAGCTCTGTCATTTGTATCTAAAGCAGCAAATCGATTTTGCAGGCAGTCTTTAAATTCCAGTGGTATATTCTCAAGGTCATATTTTGCTGTTTTCATGAGTGGTTTGCTCTTTTTCAACTTTAGCTTGAGTTTGTATACTAGTAGTTGATGATCTGTACCACAGTCAGCTCCAGGTTTTGTCTTTGTTGATGTTACAGAGCTTTTCCATCATTGACTTCCACATATGTAGTCAATTTGATTTTTATATAATCCATTCGGTGAAGTCCATGTGTACAGTCGCCGCTTGTGTTGCTGGAAGAAGGTATTTGAGATGAATAGATCATTGGTCTTGCAGAATTCTATCAGTCTTTCTCCAGCTTCATTTCTGTTGCCAAGTCCATATTTTCCAACTACTTTGCCTTCTTATAAGGCACCTTATATGGACTGTAACCATAAGGTGCCTCAGAAGGCGCTTTATAGGACGCCCTATAAAACGCCTTCTGAGGCACCTTATGGTTACAGTACTCTGAGGGTGTTTTTGCTGGCAGCACTAATGTACATTAAAAATAGACAATGCTCTGGACAGCCCTAATCAAATAACCCTGCTGTGGGTTTGAAACCATGACCTCTGGTTCCATAGGCAATGAAGTAACCAGTGGGCTACAGCTACTAACAAGCCCCTGGCTGGCTACAGAAGGACTGCATGTCACCACACAAACAGTCTGCTGTGGTTACCAGGATAGGGTTAACCCACCCGTACCCATGATGCACTGCACATGCGAATCAGCAGTCTACAGATGATCACAAGATGGGGTGTGCACCCCCACAGCACCTTGGCCTGGTAGGGGGAACTGACCGTGTGCACCCCCACAGCACCTCAGCCTGGTAGGGGGTACTGACCATGTGTGTTACTGGCACAGAGTAGCTACAGATCATCACATTGTGCGAGTACTGTGCTCACCCTGAGGGTGAGGTGGGGCACCCAGCACCAGGTCCACAGCACCTTTCATGTCTGAAATAGGCTATGCTTCAGGTCCCCATCAGTGCTAGAGTGTGTGATAGGTAGTTCCTGCAGACACTTCTGTATTTCTCAGTCATGTCTTGCCCTTATGGGCTATGATGCACCCAAAATAGTGCATATCCTGTGTTGGTACCATGGTCACATGATGTAGGTGAAGGTGGGGGGGGGGGGGTGTTTGGACCCCTAAGGTGGATTATGTACCACCACCTAACCCACCCGCTGTGGCTCAGGGTGGGAAACAGGATCTCCCACCAACAGAGACACACTTTACCTCCCCGCAATGGTGGCAGTAGAGAGGACCATCAACCCCAGTCCTGCCATACAGGGCAGTCAATGCAGATCTGTACACATCCCTAACACAAGGCAGACAGAAGACCTGGAAATGCTCAGCTGCCCCCCACCACTATCTGGCATTCTCCAGCAGCAAGCCTCCAGCTGCTGCACCCTGCAAGATGATCCATCCAGACACATACTAGCTGCAGACGGTCTGCTAGCTAGGCCATAGTGCATGTTTCTGGAGAAGATGCATGTACCCAGAACTGGGATGTCAGCATACACACCAAGCAGAGAAGTCAGTGATTGGGCCCCAAAAAGGAACCCATAAACATCACACGAGAGAAACACTATATAGCACTATGGGGGAACCTAGCCATGCCGTGGTCACTGCCCAGTCAGGGTGAGAGTGACCTCCCAGCAGGACATGCTGTGGCCACCCTGTCCGTGCAGGTGGTTGTCAGGCACTACAATGTCCCAGCCATTGCCCTATGCCCTGTGCAGATGCATCCTGGCCAGGCCACCCTGTCAGGGCTATACCCATGGTACCTTGCTCCTCATTATGCACATTGGCAAGCTTACACTGGCAACAGTGTGTGCTGAGGAAGGTGTTGGCAGACACCACACACTGGATAGACAAACACACGCTCCCACACCTATGCCAGCATTGTGCAAATATAGAGGCTCTTGGCAGCCCTTGCCACCGCACAAGTCCTGGGCACAGTGCAGGCATGTCTATGGTACGCAATACTGTTGGGGTCACTCCCCAGGGTGGTAAACACTGTCAGACACCAGACCTGAAGCACACTCCACAGACATCAGAAAGATTGCTATGATCCAGCTCAATCAGCAAATTGTGCTTAACTTAGAAATTGCTATCTGCCAGTAATCATCGCAACCGTTTGATAGGTGTGTACCATATTCCCAGCTTTAGGGTGGCATTGCTAAGGTATGCAAGTGCTAGTATTGTGAGATGCATGCAGGGCCCAACATCCTGCCTCTTCAGGAGGCTTTGGATAATGGAGCCTGTGGGTGAGGGTGTGTCTGCCCCTGTTGACCGCTGCTCTAGGGCAGAGGTTCCCAACTCCAGTCCTGGTGGGCCAAACACTGTTCGGGTTTTCATGCTGTCCCTAATGAATATGCATGAGATACATCTGCATACCATGGAGGCAGTGCATAGACATGCAGCACAGCCGTGTTTATTAGAGGCAGCATAGAACCTGAATGGTGTTTGGCCCTCCAGGACTGTATTTGGGAGACTCTGCTCTAGGTAATGTGCATGTTTATGGTGTCTGTGCTCTGTAGGGTAAAATGTAGGTTTATTGGGCATGTTTCTGTTATCTGCAATAAAGGTTCTGTCTTTATTAGCATGTTTTAGTAGTGGGTAAAATATGGGGACTGGGTTGGCAGGAACCACAGCTGGGGCTTGAACCTGTGACCTTCTGCTCCTGAACACACTGGCTGTGTTCATTGCACCACCATGTTGCCACAAAGATAGTGCATTCCCTGGAGATACCATGACTGTTTGTCAGACAGAGCCTGTCTGTTGCAGCGCACGGCACCCACCTAAACAGGGCTAGGCCATGGTCTGCTCTGGGCAGCTGCCACTGCCCCCTCCACTACCAGTATCCCTCTGCCACCATGCTGACATGCCCTTCTGCTGGTGGTGCTGGTGGTGCACAGTCTCAGGCCATCCAGTGTGTGGGTAGGCAGCTGCCTATGGTGCGGATTCTGGGGTAGGGGTGCCTGCATAGCTGTCCACGCTTTTCCCCAGCACCGCCTGCCAATGTTCCGTGCCACTGGGGGTACCTGCTGGGTACTATCCCCTGTGACACCATGGGAAGCACACTCTTGCCCATGTTGGGCCCTCAGCAGTTGCTGTCTGGCTGCTCTACTGTTTCAGCATTCCTATGGGCCAGCTAGGCATTACCCTAGTCCTCACTGTGGCCCAGCTGCACCACAGCATGTGCCGCCTGCAGCCCTCTGTGTCCCCTTTTTCAGCATCTGTCCAGTTGTCCATTCCGACATGCCCACCCTGCTGTTTTTGAACATGTGCACACCATAGGAAACCTGTCCAATGTAGAGGAAAACGCTGCTCAGCGCAATTTCACTGTGGGCTCATTCACCTTGTATGGGGACGGAGCATAGACCCTTCCAAAATTCATATCTTTTTTTGGAGCTTTCTTGGGACTGTTTTTTGATGTTTGCCATTGATATCACTATTGCCCAGCTTGGTTATGTTTTTTTTACATTTTCTTCTGGTCATTTTCACTGTTTCTTTGCCCTTTTGTTCCGTGCCCATATATCACACTTATCACTTTTTGTAGGTTTCCCTGGTTTTGCTGTACATTGCTGACGGAAATGGTTTCTCTTCCCTTTAAATCAGCTCTAACGCCAGGGTTTCACTGGCGTTAGTTTTCAGCCTCGGATTTCACAGCGTTAGTGTGCAGGGAGCCTCTCCCCTCCCACTCTCTGCCCATTGACCCTCTCTCTCCGCCCCTGGGGAGCCTTACTACACCCTCCAGGAGCCTTTCTCCGCCTTCAGCGCTCGTTTGCGCCTTAGCGCGTTTTAACGCGTGCTAAGGCGCCTTATCGCCCAGTAAAGCGCCATTATCATGCGATAAGGTGCCTTATCGTGCGATAACGTGGGAGAGCGCATGTTAAGACGGTTTAGTAAACATACCCCTAAGTGTATGTAGAACAGTACAAACAGTATTGTGTGTTCTCCCCTTCTGCTCTCTCTGGAGAGTGGTGGGTGGCTGATGCATTGTGCTTTAATCCTATCATGTAGCCAGGAATATCAGGATCTCACTGCTATTGTACTTAATTCTTATCCTTTATGTTAGGGCTTTCTGTCTCTTGTTTTTTTACCTTTTTCTTCCTTCCAACTCCATACATTGATATTTTGCTTTTTGCTGCTTTTTATGCCTGGAACAAACTATTTGAGCTAGTGCATCAGGCTCTATTTCTGCTCTTTTTCTAAGCTATGTGTAAGGCTCATCTCTTTGAGGCTGCTTTTGAATAGGTGATTCCCACATTGTTTATTTGTTCTGGCTAATTACACTAGTGAGGTTAGACCAGAGCCTCTACGATTTGCCCTGAGAGCTCCGGCTAACTTTACATGTTGTTATAAAAATCATTTAGCTCTGGACTGTCTGTTGGCTCCCACAGTTTGTGTTTTATTGGGTCTCTCATGCTACACCTACATTCCTCTGACCCATCACATGATGATATTCTAGAAGTCATTAAACACTTACAGGAGCTTGCTGATGAAACGAGAAAGGAGGGGGATTGTTTTGCTTGGGTCTTTAGCTGGTTTTCTGGTTTAGGCCAAGGCATCAGGAACTTTACTCATTGTTATAATATTGTAGTATTGTTCCCCTCATGCTATGCTGTACTTGGTGCCTACCTCTCCTGTGCTCCCAGCTCAAGTCCACCATGATCCATGTTCACCGTCCTCATGAGCCACGGCGCAATCAGACTTTGCCCATTTATGACAGTGTTGGACCCAGTGTCTCCCATGAGCCTTTCCGAATCAGGAGGGTGAATGTGCTCCTACATTCTACTCCTGAAAGGGGGGGCGGGGGGAGTGTAAGAGCCAGAGGAGAAAGAGTTAACACAATTATGCAATTAAAATCATTGAAATGTCTGAATGCTGGCCTTTGTACTGAGGTGTGTACGTGCAGTTTTGAGAGGTACGTGACATCATATGGAAAAGATGTGAAAACACACATCAGTAAGTGGTGGACAGAGAGAGGGTAGAAAAGCAATCATGAGATATAAACATGCCAGCTTAGCATGAAGAAGAACATATGGTCCCCAGTATAGTCGTCAGAACACGGGGAGTTGAAGAGATATATTTCTTGGGAACGGAGGGATGGGAGAGAACCAAGCAATATAACCAGGTAAAGGGGGGCAGAAGTCAGATAACAATATAAATCTGTCAAGGCCCAGACTGATTGCAGACATGGGCCCAAGAAAGGTCAACGGAGAGGGGTACAGACATGAGTAGAATGACATCACACAAGTGGGGCCCCAGGCAGCTGGAACAAGAATGAGCTAATTAGAGAAGAACGCCCCGATAGTAACTATGGTCCTGAGCAAGGGTATATAATGTTAGAAATGGTTTGTTTTACAAAATATACGTAGAACACAGAATAGAAGTGGAACTCTATAGGATGTTCTTTGCTAGCTCTAGTACATTCGGTCACATATTCCATTTTCTTATGCTGTACAGAATAAAACATTTTTCTCCTGGCCTTGCAAATCCTAGGTTCCCCCATACACCCCTCCCTTAGCTTCCAGGCTATTGAACATGAGACTTAGGGGTATGTTTACTAAACTGCGGTAACGTTACATAACACGCGTTATGTAACATTAATGATTGTTAAGTAACGTTAACACGTGTTATGAGATGTTAACGTCTCATAAAGTGCATTAACGTTACTTAACGATCGTAGACGTTTCGCGGTGCGGTAAAACACCGCAGAAGGTGGGGAGAGGGCGGAGAGAAGGGGTCAATGGGCGGAGTGTGGTCGGGGAGAGGCTCTATTCACACTAATGCACTGATCTGAAGAGCTGAATCCTAACGCGATTGAAAACCTGTCGTTAGATGCACATTTGCAGGGGAGAGAAACCATTTAAGTGTCAGCAATGTACAGCATAGGCAGGGAAACCTAAAAAAAGTGGTAAGTCTGATACATGTGCACAGAACAAAAGGGCACATAAACATTGTAAATTACCTCAACAAAGTGGAAAAAAAACATAACCAAGCTGGCCAATAGTGATATTAATGGGAAACATCAACCCCCCCCCCCCCCCCGAGAAAGCTCCAAAAAAAAGATATTAATCGTGGAAGGGTCTATGCTCCGTCCCCATACAAGGTGAATGAGCCCACAGTAAAAAAGCGCTGATCAGGGCTTTCCCTTGTTATTGGACAGGTATCCTATGGCATGCACATGTCCCGCAACAGCAGGGTGGGCATGTCAGAACGGGCAACTGGACAGATGCCGGAAAAGGGGATACAGAGGGCCGCAGGCGGTACATGCTGTGGTGCAGCTGGGCCACAGTGCGGACTAGGGAGATGCCTAGGTGGCACTTAGGAATGCTGAAACAGCAGAGCAGCCAGACAGCAACTGCTGAAGGCCCAACATGGGCACAACTGTGTTTCCCACAGTGTCACAGGGGATAGTACCCAGCAGCTACCCCCAAGGGCACAGAACATTGGCAGGCGGTGCTGGGGGGAAGCGTGGACACCTATGCAGGCACCCCTTCCCCAGAACCTGCACCATAGGCAGCCGCCTACCCGCACACTGGATGGCCTGAGACTGCGCACCACCAGCACCACCAGCAGAAGGGCATGTCAGCATGGTGTCAGAGGGGTGCTGGTGGTGGAGGGGGCAGTGGCAGCTGCCCAGAGCAGACCGTGGCCTAGCCCTGTGTAGGTGGGTGCCATGCACTGCAATAGACAGTTGCATGGTATCCCCAGGGAATGCACTGTCTCTGTGGAAACATGGTGGTGCAGTGCACACAGCCAGTGTGTTCAGAAGCAGAAGGTCACAGGTTCAAGTCCCAGCTGTAGTTCCTGCCACCCTAGTGCCCATATCTTACCCACTACTACAACGTGCTAATACAGACAGCACCTTTATTGCAGATGACGTAAACATGCCCAAAACACCTACATTTTACCCTACAGAGCACAGACACCATAAACAGGCTCATTACCTAGAGCAGAGTCTCCCAAATGCAGTCCTGGAGGGCCAAACACCATTCCGGTTCCATGCTGCCTCTAATAAAGATGCCTGTGCTGCATTTCTATGTGCTGCCCCCATGGTATGCAGATGTATCTAATGCATATTCATGAGGGACAGCATGAAAACCCAAACAGTGTTTGGCCCACCAGGACTGGATTTGGGAACCTCTGCCCTAAAGCATTGGCCAACAGGGGCAGACACACCCTCACCCACAGGCTCCATTATCCAATGCCTCCTGGAGCGGCAGGATGTTGGGCCCTGCGTGCATCTCCCAATACTAGCACTGGCATACCTTGGCAATGCCACCCTAAACCTGGGAATACGGTAAACATCTATCAGACAGTTGCTATGATTACTGGCAGATAGCAATTCCAAAGTTAAGCACAATTTGCTGATTGAGCTGCATCATAGCAACCTTTCTGATGTCTGTGGAGTGTGCTACAGGTCTTGTGTCTGACAGTGTTTACCACCCTGGGGAGTGACCCCAACACTATTGCGTACCATAGCCATGCCTGCACTGTGCCCAGGACTGGTGCGGTGGCCAGGGCTGCCAAACACCCCTATAGTTGCACAATGCTGGCATAGGTGTGGGGCAGGGGTCCCCAAACCTGTCCTGGAGAGCTGCAATCCTGGCAGGTTTTTGGGATAGCCCTAATGAATATGCATGAGATATATATGCATTAGAGATAACCTCCCAACCTGACTGGTTTGTGGCCCTCCAGTACTGGATTGGGAGACCCCTGCCTTATACCTCTGTCATTTAAGATTGCGAGTGGGCAAGGTACAAATGTCCTAGACATCAAAAGGGTAGATAGACTTTGTCACATTCCTCCTCGCTTCTCACCACCACCAAAATGTGGTGGTGAGAATCGAGGAGCAATGTGACAACGTCTTGCTGCTTTACAGTTTCGGCATTCCTACGTGCCACCTAGAGATCTGCCTAGTCCGCACTGTGCCGCCTGCAGCCCCCTGTATCCCATTTACAGCATTAGTACAGTTGCCCTTTCCTACGTGCCACCTAGGGATCTGCCTAGTCCGCACTGTGCCCCAGCTGGACCACAGCATGTGCCGCCTGCAGCCCCCTGTATCCCATTTACAGCATCAGTACAGTTGCCCTTTCCTACGTGCCCACTCTGCTGTTGCTGCACATGTGCACGCCCTAACAAACCTGCCCAATATAAACGACAAAAACCCTGATCAGCGCTATTTCAATGTGGGATCATTCACTTTGCAGGGGGACAGAGCATAGACCCTTCCAAACATGATATCTTCCTTTTTACGCTTTGTCAGTAGTGTTGCTTTATGTTTATCATTAATATCACTATTGGCCAGCTTGGTCATTGGGATTTCAAATGTGGTTTTGGTCATTTTCTATGTTTATTTGCCTTTTTGGTTGCTGCACATGTATCAGTACTATCATTTTCCTGGGTTTCTCTGCCTTTGCTGTACATTGCTGACTTAAATGGTTTCTCTCTCCTGCAAATGTGCCTCTAGTGTGAGGTTTTCACTGGCGCTAATTTTCAGACCTTCATTTCACTGCGTTAGTGTGCATGGAGCTTCTCCCCGCCCACTCTCTGCCCATTGACCCCTATCTCCGCCCTCTGGGGAGCCTTACTCCACCCTTCAGACCCGGCTTTCATAGCGTTAGTGTGCCTTAACGCTGCTGCCAACATTATCGCGCGATAATATCGGCGCTGCTACGTTAAGATGGTTTAGTAAACATACCCCTAAGCAGAGACAGGGAAAATGTTTAAGCTCAGCAAACTATGGAGACAGAGCAAAGATAGATATTGAATTCAAAGTAAAGGTAAACCTGGCCATCACAGACAGGCCAAATAGTTGAAGGAAGCAGGGTAAGTTATACAGCTGAGAAAGCTGAAGAAAAGTGCAAAATAAGGGGCAAAGAGCTAAGAGAGCACACTTTATAATGACAAATAAATAAGTGGAGACAGACAGACAGACAGACAGATAGAACTCCCCACAAATTCACTCATAGGAGCTAAAATTCACCTCTCTAGCAGAGCACTACGAGGGCACAGCTCTTCCCAGAGCACAGAGAGGTTCCCTTCCAGCCCTCTCTTTACCCCTCTGTCAGCTCTCTTCCAGCCCTCTCTTTCCCCTCTGTCAGCTCCCTTCCAGCCCTCTCTTTCCCCTCTGTCAGCTCCCTTCTAACCCTCTCTTTGTCCTTCTGTCAACTCCCTCTCACCTCCTCCCCCCATGTCAGCCCGGTTCCACTCCCTCCCCACAGTAAAGACCAGTGAAGAACTTGGGAATTGTTCTCAATGCAAACTGGAATTTTACTTTACTGCTGACGAGGGCCCCTCTAAATTTTCTCCATTTTTCCTTACGCTCTGCATGTATTCAAACTGTATTTTGAATTGTGGCTTACTATGCATACATTTATAATAAGAAATGTATTATTATTATTATGTATTATTTAAAGGGGCCATATAAATTATAAAAGGCTCAATATTCAAAGACATTTACTTGGTTTACAGACGTATAGACCATGTAAATGCTGCTACACACCCCAGTGTTACCCGTGTAGCACTGGGGCATACCGTGGGCTTTCCAGTGGCAGTGAGATGGGAAAAAGGAGATAGCAAGCCAGAATAAAATAAATGGTATGCTGAAATAAACAGACATTAAACTTTAGACAGAAGCTTCAGCACAAGAACACCGACAGGCTAAAACAGATAAACTATCTTTACAACCAAGCTGACAAAAGAATGGGAGGGGGAGGTAGAGAGTTGCCTTTGCTAGAATTGTCTTCTCATGCACACACACAAAGAAGTAGGGCCTCATACAGCTTAGCCACAAACACCCTAGACTGCAGGGAGAGATAAGGTAGCCACCCCTCAACTGACCAATCAGGGACTCCTAGCAGTTAGGTACTCTCCAGATATGCTGCCTAGATAATTCTGTAGGAAGAAGAAGCAAGGGGGCCCAGAGAATTCTTCCAAATTGCTATTCTGCTTTAACCCACCTGACAAACTGCTATACTGACTGTATAAAGATCCAGCTTGTATCCTGTGTGAGGGCTGGACTCCTTGATAGCTTACTATGAGCCAGCCCTGCTATAGCAGTGAATAAAAAAGTATCTACCTGGAAATTTTGTTTGTCTCTCTTGCCTTGCTTGCTCTTGTTCTGTCCTTACCAGGTATCATCTGGACTGGACCGGGACCCCCCGCTAGATGCTCGTCCCACGAAAACCTCCTCCTGGATGGGGCAGTGGTGATATTTACCACTGTCCAGTTAGCGACACACAGGTAAAGATGGGAGCTAACCCGGCAGTGTCTCAATATCGCTATTGCCTGGTTAGCCTCTGTGGGCTCGTGACTGTGCGGCCAACCCGGATTTCGCATGCCGGTGGCTGGATATTCAGTGCTAGCCAACAGCATTGAATATTGGGCCCAAAATGTTTTAGAAGTATAAAAATAAAGAACAATTAAAATCTTCCTGAACCATTGCTTCTTGTGCAAGCAGAATCGGTAAATGTAATGTGTATTCTTATGTTTCGATGTGTTTTCGGTCTCCAGAAGGTTTATGTCATCGGACATTGTGCAGTAGTCTAGTGGCTCAGAGCTGCGCTGAAGGACTCATGTAATAAAGTGCGGGAGGTTAATACACAGCTCACTGTTACTTCTTTGCAGAGTTTTCTGTGCTGAGGGGCATCCTCATAAGAGTTTAGCACACAAGAAAACTCTGCGTAAATAAATGTTTTGATATTAGCTTGCTGTTCATTGAAATACAGTAATGAAGGTATTAGCGATTACTTCCAAATGCAAAGACGTGCGCACAGAACCCAAGGGCTTAAAATGTGGTTTTCTAATGCTGGCAATTTAGCTTGTGGACTGAGGAGGAATGAAAAGCTAGCTCGTTTTCATGTGGTTAGTGTTGGGGAAGGTTTTGTACCAGTTTCTTTGTTTGCACTAGCCCCCAACTTGTATTTTTTTACTTTTATTGTTTTACTGCCTCTAGTGGCTGAAGGTTAGAAAACGAGCTGGAGAAAAATAAGAAAGAGAAAGTGGAGACAAAAGAGAGCAGGACAGTGAGACAGGAGAGATGAGGGCTGGGCAGCCTGGCTGGAGACATCCTCAGAAGATCCCACAGGCAGCGCATATTTCAGCCAAGGACAGCACTGCTGGGCCTACTGGAGATGGATGTGGTGTACTGGAAGTAGGCGTGTACATTTCAGGCTCATTTGCATGGCTAAAAATTCAGCGTTCACACAAAAGGTTGCGTACACGTACACATACGACTTAATGTGTGCATTATTGATTTGTGCATATTAGGTGTGCAATTGCAATGAATATAAAAACCCCCCTTCAGAGGGTTTTAGCAGGACCGTACCTAGCCCTGTGCAAGCTGCAAAGGTTTGGCGAACGCATTTCAGCTACCTGCTATTGCCCTGCTGCCGCTGCCACTTTTTCTTCTCTCAGCATGGCAGGGCAACAACAGACAGCCGAAATGCGCCCTCCAAGCCTTTTCTCAGCACTTTAAGCAGGTCTGGTCCCTTCCTCCTCCAACACGAGGTCAGAGCAGGGAGGGACAGATCTGCTTAAAGTGCCGGCGACTTACAGATCGGGCGCGCGCCTCCCCTCCTCCTCATACCTCCTTCCAGCGCTGCCTGCTCTTTCCCTGCTGCCGGTGCCACCATGAAAAAAACAGAGGGTGGCAGCAGCAGGGCAGAGCAGGCAGCGCTGTGGACGGAGGTATGGGGAGGAGGGGGCGCACACCTGATCTGCAAGTCGCATAGGACGCAATTCCAGCTTGGTAAAGCCCTGGATTTTCGGGCCCTGTATATGCCTAGCTGGGCAGCAAAGAGTAAAGAATGAGACTGTGGTCTTGACCTTGGCAGCTCACTAGGAACCTGGAAAAATGCAATATAGTTTGTTGCTGTGTCTCCTCTTTATACCCAGGATTATACAATTTTTCATTTTCATTGTTTGATTTTTCTCTCTCAGGTCTGGGAAAATGGATCTCTGTCTCTCTTTCTCTTCCCTCCCATCTATTTTTCACTTTCTTTCCTCTCTCTCCTGTTGGGATATTTTGGCTTAGGGATAGTTCTGCTCAGCTCTGCTTCATATGCCTTCTATGTCTACACTCTTGCTGGCCTGCAACGTACAGAAGCATCCTGTTTATGGCACAGAAATACAGCAAGTGGGTATAAGAGAAAGTATATGCTATTGTGGCAGGTGCAGGCCTGTGACCCACGGTGTCTGACATAGGCAGGCCGGCATGGCTAGCTTGACCTGTAAATGAGGCCTGTGGAGAGGCGTATAGGATTGCACATCCCCCAATATGCTGCTATTGAAAGAAAGAACTCAGTAGAAATATTGAATTAGCCTAGATAAACAGAACTGCAGAATTAAGAAATGGAAAAATACAGAAAAGATGTGTTTAAAAGTTACTGATAAGAAAAAGTACATTTGCAGAGAAATAATAAGGAGTGCTGACAGATGAGTTACAGAACCATGCTCTTCTGCACGCACAAATGGTCCCATAACCTTGAAAGTGTGAAAGTAACAAGTTGATGAACTGGCCATTGTAATTGGGACTAGAAGGGGGGTAGGCAGGTGTCATGCCTACAGAAGCCCACAGAAGGAACATAATTGGAGAAACTTATCAGTACCGGGACCAATAGAAGGGCTACGGGAGGTACGGGAGGTTACCGGGACCAATGAAATGTTTTTCTATACCTAGAATGGAACAGAAGTCTATAAAAGTTGTTGTAATGCTTGAAAACTTTGCTCAGCCATTTTGAAATTGCCTTGCTTGAGACTTGTGCACAAATAAATGATTTGGACCTTCTGAACAGACTCCTGGTATCATTGGTTTGTCTGCGCTTTGCTGCTACATATTCATTGGTGCGTTGGCCGGGAAGTTGTGGAATCAAAGTGTATATAGGGCAATATACCACGACTTTCCGCCTCTATAGGCTTGGTCCTGCCGGGATCGCGCCCTTCCGACGAGGGCCGCTCCCTGGCGCCACCGGTCCCTTGTATCGGAGGGAGCTGGTCGGACCTCGGCGGGTGACGAGCCCGGCTGGAGTCAACGCCTCGAACCCGAGTGAGGGGAGTCCGAGGTCCAACTCATGCGCCTGCTTGGGAAGTTTGAGGACCGGATCCGGTGAGTATAGTTTTGATTTTGGGTCTAGACAGAAATAGAAAGAGCAGTACTGCCATTGGAATTTGGAATTTGTAATCTCGAGATATTGGGAATTGGTAAGAGAGCATGATCAACTCTCAAGGAAGAGCCGAGTAGCCTGGCATGGGAATTCGCTAGGTGAAACCCTCATCCTTTTTGTAATTGGGAAATTGGAAAAAGACTAGTCAGAACAGATAGAAATGAATGCATTCTGGGATACGTTGCTAGCATGATTGTGTGAACGAAGTGTGAATGAGAGGTCTGGCAGCACGGACCAAGTGAAGGCGGACCCCTGATTAGCGCATTTCCTGACCGGGCGACCGCGTTCAGGTCGCGAAAAGGGGGAAGCGATTGTCGTCTTGTCTTGTTATTTGTATTCCCTATACGTTTCCAGGGCCGTGAGGACCCCTTACCCACGGTCCGCACTCCTTTTCCCTTCTGTCTGTTGTTGCGCGCACACATCGAAATGGGAGGGGCGGGGTCTACTAGAAACACTCCATTAGAATGTATGATCGCACATTTTAAAGAGGGATATTCAGGAGATTATGGTATTAAAATGACAGCAGCCCGTTTGCAGATTTTGTGTACTAGGGAGTGGCCCGATCTAGACCCCATCTGGCCCAGAGAGGGAACATTCACCGTAGAGATTATTCAGTCAATACACCGTAGAGTGCGGGTAGCGCACCCCGATCAGTACCCCTATATAGATTCTTGGTTAAGTATTTGTGAAGATCCGCCCTCCTGGGCGCAGCGCTGTTATGAGGAACAGTGCAGAATAATGTTAGCTAAAACAGATTCTAGACAGAAAACGGAACAGCCTAGAATGAAAGAGCAGGATAAGAAAGCCATGAAGAAACCCATCCTGGCAGATCCTGATTCCCCAGAAGTAGTCCTCAGGCAGCCCCGAACCCCAGGTCCAGTAAGAATAGCCCGGCGGCGTCCTGCCCCAGAACCCCAGAGACAGCCAGAGCCGAGGCGGGACCCAACCCCTGATCCCCCTCCTGGAAGAGAGAAAGAGAAAGAATTAGTGGAAAGAGAAGTGGAGGACGTAAAAAGTGAGTCAGAAGCGGAGATAGAAGAAGAAGGAGGGAATTCCCCAGAAGAAGAAGAAGAGGACAGTGTACAAATAATTGAGAAAGCCAGCGCTAGCACTAGCGCGCCAGTGAAAGAGAAACCCAAAGCAAAACCAGTTGAGAAAAAGAAAGCGACTCCTGCAAAGACAACGACAATAACCCTTAGATCCCAGACCCAAATGACGCCTGGGACAGCCAAACTGTTTCCCTTAAGGCAAGTCCCGGGAGTGCCCGTAAAGAATGATAATGATGAAGTGGTAGCGGGACCCTTAACTTATGTGTATATCCCTTTCTCTACAACTGATTTATTAAATTGGAGGTCGCATTATGCCTCCTATACTAGCAAGCCCCAGGAGCTGACAGAATTAGTAACTAGTATTATGGAAACTCACCAACCCACTTGGCCAGATTGCCGTCAGCTCCTGACCACCCTATTCACTACAGAAGAACGAGCGAGAATTAGAAAAGCAGCTATTGAATGGATGGCAGAAAACCCTGCAGCTCCGGCGCAGGGGCAGAATATAATAGATCGTAGAGAAGCAGCCCAGAGAGAATTCCCGAATGAAGACCCCCAATGGGATCCAAATACAGATGAAGGATCCACAGCCCTAGCCCGCTTTCGTCAAGGCTTTTTACAAGGCCTGAGAAGGGGAGGCCAAAAAGCTATGAACCTTTCCAAAGTAGCAGGAGTTATCCAAGGAATAGATGAGAGCCCAGCAGATTATTATGAAAGATTAACTGAAGCTTATAGAATGTATACTCCCTATGATCCCGAGGCACCAGGAAGTTTATGCATGGTGAATTCTGCTTTTGTAAACCAGTCTCAACCAGATATTAGACGTAAATTACAGAAATTAGAAGGGTTTACGGGCATGAATGCAACACAGTTATTGGAAGTCGCTCATAAAGTGTATGTGAATCGTGATACTGAAAGACAGAGAGAATGTGATAGAAAGATGAAGAAGAAAGCTGATTTTTTGGCTGCGGCCATAGTTGAAAAGAAAAGGGGAGGTGTCCCTAATCGAAGGAGCAGAGGAAGAGGGCAGGGTCAAGGCGGAGGCCGGACCCAGAGACTAGGCGTGAACCAATGCGCCTACTGCAGAGAGGAAGGACATTGGAGAGATACGTGCCCGCAACTCGAAGACGCCCAGCAAGATGACGACAACGATCATCAGTGGCGAGAAGAAAGACGAGGCCGTCCCCGAGGCCGAGGAGGAGCCAATCGAGAACAATTCCAGAGAGAGAGGGGAGGAGGAGCCATCCAAGCATTGGCCACACAAGCCCATGACGAAGATGACGTGGATTAGGACAGACCGGGCTCCAAGTTTGCTTTAGGTCTCCAGGAGCCTATGGTCGAAATACAAATAGGAGACCAATTTATGAACTTTATGGTTGATACTGGAGCAGAACATTCAGTAATAGACAAAAAGATAGCCCCATTCACCAAAAAAGCAGTCACCATTATAGGAGCAACTGGTGCCAAAGCCACAAAGTCTTTTCTTCAAAACCGAAAATGCAGTCTAGGAGGACAGCAAGTAACTCATCAATTCCTTTACATGCCCGAATGTCCAGTACCGCTACTGGGACGGGATATGTTAGCCAAGCTTCAAGCACAAATATCTTTCTCTGAACAAGGAGAAATGCAAATGACAGTGAATTCCCAAGCCAAACCAGCAGGAGTAATGCTGCTGACAGTACCCCGAGAAGAAGAATGGAGATACTACATTGATGATTCGATTCAAGATACCTATTTTGAACAAACTTTAAAGAACATTCATGCACCACTTGAAGTATGGGCAGAAGGCAGTCCCCCAGGCCTAGCCAAGCATATAGCACCAGTGATTGTAACCCTCAAGCCTAGTGCTACCCCAGTGCACGTCAAACAGTACCCTCTCCCAAGAGCCGCAATTGAAGGCATTCATCGCCACCTACAGAGATTGCTCGAGTATGGCCTACTAAAAGTATGTCAATCCCCATGGAACACCCCACTTTTGCCAGTAAAGAAACCTGAGACAGATGATTATCGCCCAGTGCAAGATTTGAGAAGAGTAAATGATGCAGTTGAAACTATACATCCAGTTGTGCCCAATCCTTACACTCTTCTAGGACTGATACCTGCTGAAGCTACCCATTTCACTGTACTGGATTTAAAAGATGCATTCTTTTGCATAAGATTAGCCCCTGTAAGCCAAATATTGTTTGCATTCGAATGGCAAGACCCCATCTCTGGAAGAGGGGGGCAACTCACCTGGACAAGATTACCCCAAGAATTCAAGAATTCACCTACCATTTTTAGTGCTGCACTAAATCAAGATCTTTCAAGCTATCCAGTAGCCCCGGGGAAGAGAGTGCTTCTTCAATACGTGGATGATCTGTTGATAGCTGCCGTATCAGAAAGAGAATGTATATTAGCCACCAAAGATCTCTTGCAGTTACTAAATGAAGCTGGATATAAAGTTTCCAGAGCCAAAGCACAACTATGTCAAACAGAAGTGAAATACTTGGGTTTTCGTATTACCCAAGGAAGCAGAAGATTAGGCAGAGAAAGAAAAGAAGCAGTATGCAGAATTCCAACTCCAACAACCAGAAAGCAAGTCAGAGCCTTTCTGGGAGCAGCAGGATATTGCCGAATCTGGATACCCAACTTTGCCCAAATTGCCAAACCACTGTATGAAGCCACAAAAGGAGAAGAGAAGTCACCACTGGAGTGGGGATTTGAGCAGGATACAGCCTTCCAGAAGTTAAAAGAAGAATTGATGTCATCACCAGCACTTGGACTACCAGATGTCCACAAACCTTTCCACTTGTTTGTACATGAAGCACAGGGAAATGCCCTAGGCATGTTGACTCAGAAATTAGGAAATTGGGAACGACCTGTAGCCTACCTATCGAAACAATTGGATCCTGTGGCCAAAGGATGGCCACCTTGCTTGAGAGCAGTTGCAGCTACAGCGCTATTAGTGAGTGAAGCAGACAAACTCACACTAGGACAGAACATACGAGTCACTGTGCCACATGCAGTCCTTGCCCTTATGGAACAAAAAGCAAATTATTGGCTCACCAATTCCCGAATGTTGAAGTACCAGAGCATGTTATGTGAAAACCCACAGATACAACTTGAAGTGAGTCATGCCTTGAACCCAGCTACCTTGATACCCATCAGTGAAGAACTCCCAGAACATGACTGCATCGAAGTCATGGAAACTGTGTTCTCTAGTCGACCTGACCTAACAGATGTGCCCATAGACAATCCCGACCAGATCTATTATGTTGATGGGAGCAGTCTCATCCTTGATGGACGACGCTGTGCCGGATATGCAGTCGTCACTCAACATGAAGTAGTTGAATCATCAGCTCTAGCCTCAGGCACATCAGCCCAGAAAGCCGAATTGATAGCACTCACCAGAGCATTGTTGTTAGGAGAAAAACTTGTGCTAAATGTATATACAGATTCCAAATATGCCTTCACTACCTTGCATGCCCATGGAGCTCTCTATAAAGAAAGAGGACTCATCACATCCGGAGGAAAATCAGTCAAATATGGTCCCGAGATATTGATGTTACTTGATGCAGTCTGGGCCCCAACACGTGTAGCTGTCATGCATTGTAGAGGACATCAAGCAGGAAAAGGAGAAGTTGCCCGAGGAAATAGATTTGCAGATGCCTCAGCACGACAAGCAGCTATGACAGGACAGGTTGCCCCACAAGCTATGCCAATGCAAGCAGCATTGTTTCCAGTACCCTTGAATCTATGGACCCCACGATATACCACCAAAGAGTTGGATTACTATTGTGACAAAGAAAATGGAGTATTGAAAGACGGATGGATTGAGCTGCCACCAGAAGAGGGCAGTCAACCTCCGGGAAGAATAGTAATTCCTGAACTGTTAGGACCACCTTTTGTCAAAGCTTTCCACGAAGCCACCCACTATGGGAAGAGTGCTATGGAGAAAGCACTCAGACCACATTTCTACATTCCTCTGATGACAACCATATCAGCCTCAGTAGCACGACAATGTCAAACCTGTGCCAAAAATAATGCCAAGCAAGGCCTTATTACAGCACCCCGAGTTCAGTCAAGAGGTGTGACCCCCATGCACAACCTCCAAGTTGATTTCACCGAAATGCCAAAAGCCAATGGATACCATTACCTACTAGTATTAGTTTGTACTTTCTCTGGGTGGGTAGAAGCATTCCCAACCAGAACTGAGAAAGCCCGAGAAGTTACCAAAGCCTTAATGAGAGAGATTGTCCCCAGATTTGGAATCCCAGCAGTAATAGGGTCAGACAATGGACCCTCATTTGTCTCCCAAGTTACTCAGCAGTTAGCAAAAGCTTTGCAGATACAGTGGAAGCTCCACACTGCATACAGACCCCAGAGTTCAGGGAAAGTTGAGCGAATGAATCGTACCTTGAAAGCCCAAATGTCCAAGCTTTGTCAGGAGACACACTTGAAATGGCCCCAAGTGCTCCCCATAGCTTTACTCAGAATACGCTCAGCCCCTGTAAAGTCAACAGGATTTTCCCCTTTTGAAGTTTTGTATGGTAAACCCCCACCAATAGTGCAGGGAGTCAAAGGAAATCTAGCCCAGATTGGTTCAGAAGTAACCAGGCAAGAACTCCTAGCTCTTAGTTTTGTTCTGCAGACTCTCCATACGTGGATCCAAGACCAGTTGCCTATCAACTTGACGGAACCCTTGCATCCCTACCAGCCTGGAACTTCGGTGTGGATCAAAGATTGGAAGAAGACACCGTTGGAACCCCATTGGAAGGGACCGTACACCGTCATCCTGTCTACCCCAACTGCAGTAAAGGTAGCCGAGATCGACGCCTGGATCCACCACAGCAGAGTCAAGCCCGCCGCCGATCCTGAACCAGAGCGGTGGACAGCAGAGCAGCACCCTGATGTACCCTTGCGAGTTACTCTGAGACGGCAACCAGCAGCATAGACACTTCATCACAAGTGCTTTGCAGTAGCCAAGTCTTTCGAAGAGGATTGCTGTTTTCCATGCAGCAACAGTTTTGTTTCAACGAACCCGATTTGTGTGTGATTTGACACACTACTACTTTGAGACTACATTGACTAAGCCAGACTTCACAAGCCAACTGAATTGCTAAGTTGGTTAATGTGTGCTGGACATCTTGAGGATCTTCAATCAACACTCAGCACCCGTTAAATTGCTTCATTAGCAAACGGGACGAAGAATAATAGACCGTCGTGATCAAGATCAGCAAGCTGAGGATTCAGAAGAACTCCAATCAACATCAACATGTATCTTTGCTTCTGCTTTGCCTTGGTTGCCTTCTTCGGAGGTTTTGAACAGACTTATGCTCTACCTCCATGCACCGCTTGCATTACCTCTACTAGAACTGGACTGAAAGTAACTCAGACTTTGCTTTACCATTCTTACTATACCTGCAAGGGAACAATAACTCGGTGTATTTATAACACCACTGAACTAAATGTTTGCACTCATGGCAAAATCAAAGCATGCTATAATCCGCATCAGAATCCATCCTATTACACGTTGGAAATAAGATGGAAGGATGCAGATGGACCTATATTAGCTGCTACACCACCACTTAAGGACATTACTAAACCTGCTGTTTTGAATTTTGATGCATGTAATGCTATTAATAGAGATAGTCCACCTGTGGTACATGGGAGAAAGCGTATCGAAATGACCATAAGTATATGTGTCCAGAAGGTGCCACAAATTGGTGGAAGTGTACAGGTAAAACAGGATCAGGGTATAGTACTGCTACAGCGGCAGATTACTATTGCCCGTATTGGGAATGTGTTTTCTATGCTACCTGGAACACTGGTATAACTGATGAGAAAATAGATAAACGGATGGCTACTCTAACTAAGCCAACCACAAATGATAAATGTCAGAAAGATGCTTGCAACCCTTTGCATTTGCGTGTGCATAATCCCCATGCATGGAAACAAGGATATAAGTTTGGTTTACGTATTGCTGGAGGAGAAACAGACCCAGGGACCATTGTGTATATTAGATTGAATACTCAAGCCCACAAGTCATCTAAATATCATATTCATAATACCTTTTATGAAGCTATGCATGTAAATAAGTTTGAGATCCCTCACCCTTCACAGAATTTGTTTTTAGAATTAGCCGGAGCCGTAGTATCTAGTCTTAAGATCACAGATTGTTATTTCTGTGGCGGAACCCAAATGGGAGACCAATGGCCCTGGGAAGCCCAAGAATTGAATTATTCCATGATTTACAATCAGACTGAATTACATAAGACAACCAGTGAATGGGTGTTAGCGCACTCAATCGTTGGACGTCTTTGCTTCGCCAGAACTGGACCCCAGTTCACCCAAAAGGTAGGACAGCTGGTCTGTCTTAGTCAGAAATACTATAATGCCACGACCAAAAAGACAGCATGGTGGTCAGGGATCAGACATCCTGAACCTCCTAACCCATTAGCTAGATTTTCTGAACTTGCAGGTCTATGGACTAACCTTGCCAAAGTCCAAGCCTGGCAAGCCCCACCTGGCCTATATTGGATCTGTGGAAACCGAGCATATGCGCAACTCCCGCCACAATGGGGAGGAGCATGTGTCTTAGGAACCATCAGACCTTCTTTCTTCCTGTTAAACACTGAACATGGAGAACAATTAGGATACCCTGTATATACTACCCACAAACACAAAGGAGCATCAAGACAGAAAAGAGAGGCCTTACAGATAGGCAAGTGGGAGAAGTGGCGAGGTGATGATTGGCCACCAGAAAGAATTATTGAGTATTATGGACCTGCCACTTGGAATGATGATGGTATGTATGGTTATGGTACCCCAATTTATATGATCAATCGTATTATTCGCTTACAAGCAGTAGTTGAAATAATAACCAATGAAACTAGTCATGCTCTCACGCTCTTAGCTAGACAAAGTACTCAGATGCGCACTGCCATATACCAGAATCGCTTAGCCCTTGATTATTTGCTAGCAGCTGAAGGAGGAGTATGTGGTAAACTGAATTTAACTAATTGCTGTTTGAAAATAGATGATAAAGGTCAAGTAGTTGAAGAAATTGCTAAAGATATGCAAAGACATGCTTATGTGCCGGTACAGACTTGGCACGCATTGAAATTTCCTAATTGGTTTGCTAACCTTTTCTCTTGGCTGGGAGGATTTAAGACTTTCGTTATCTTAGTACTAATCCTTGTTGCTGTTGTGCTCTGCTTACCATGTTTAATCCCATGTTGTATGCGCTCCCTTCATAGTGCTATTGATAGTACAGTAGAGCGGAAGACCGCAACTAGAATAATGGCTTTATACAAAGCCAGCCCTAGTGGAACTAGTAAGAATCCTTTAATCAGGATGTGAATCTTCTAGAAAGTGATTTAATTCTCACACCTTATTAAGTAATAGGGTGAGATTAATCAAAGGGGGGAATGTGGCAGGTGCAGGCCTGTGACCCACGGTGTCTGACATAGGCAGGCCGGCATGGCTAGCTTGACCTGTAAATGAGGCCTGTGGAGAGGCGTATAGGATTGCACATCCCCCAATATGCTGCTATTGAAAGAAAGAACTCAGTAGAAATATTGAATTAGCCTAGATAAACAGAACTGCAGAATTAAGAAATGGAAAAATACAGAAAAGATGTGTTTAAAAGTTACTGATAAGAAAAAGTACATTTGCAGAGAAATAATAAGGAGTGCTGACAGATGAGTTACAGAACCATGCTCTTCTGCACGCACAAATGGTCCCATAACCTTGAAAGTGTGAAAGTAACAAGTTGATGAACTGGCCATTGTAATTGGGACTAGAAGGGGGGTAGGCAGGTGTCATGCCTACAGAAGCCCACAGAAGGAACATAATTGGAGAAACTTATCAGTACCGGGACCAATAGAAGGGCTACGGGAGGTACGGGAGGTTACCGGGACCAATGAAATGTTTTTCTATACCTAGAATGGAACAGAAGTCTATAAAAGTTGTTGTAATGCTTGAAAACTTTGCTCAGCCATTTTGAAATTGCCTTGCTTGAGACTTGTGCACAAATAAATGATTTGGACCTTCTGAACAGACTCCTGGTATCATTGGTTTGTCTGCGCTTTGCTGCTACACTATGACAGGCCTGTTACAGTCTGGGAAGCCATGTTTTGTGCAGAAGTGTTCAGAATGTGAGCCCAGAGAAATACAGGCCAAGCTAAAACTAATTAGCAGAAATACTTTCAGCCTTGAAGATTAACTTTTGGTGCCAAGAAAAAGAAAGGACACAGGCCCCACACAGGAAGGCAAAGGAAAGAAATGCCTGACAGCACACAGATAAGCAGAGACCTTGAAGAACACCAAGCTGCAGGCCCCGATAATTATGGGAGGGTCCCAGAAAAAGAACTTCACAGAAAGCTGCAAATGACATAAGAGTTTTATGCAGAACTTTCTGGTACTTGCTAGAACTTTGGGCCAGAAAATCCATATAAGGAGGCAGCTACATAGCTCGGGGGCGACTTTCTCTCTCACCACTGAGGGGTAGGGAGAACGTCACCTGCTCTCATGTCCCTCAGACAGACACTTGTATATTTGTGCTTACAGCTTTGCTGCTTGTACCAAATAAAGAGTTTTTGCTGACAGGTGACTGTGATCTGAGTTCCTTTTGTTTTGTTTTTCTCCTGGTGTATGGCTCCCATGTGCCCAGGCAATCTTGGTGATTATTAGGGATGCTTTGTAGGTAATAACCTGCCTACACCCCTTCTTCCTTATTGACACATTAAAACTGAGCTTTTATTTAAAATATTACGGGACATTTTTCACCATTCCCAGTCTTCCTTTATCCCAAAGGCCCAATAGGACTACATTTCCCAGCATTCATGCCTACAGCTGCGGGACCACCCCTTTGTGACATCACCTCCTCCTGGATGGGGCAGAGCAGAGCTTGCTGTACTGTACTGTACGATGCTGGTATCCTACAACACCAAAGAGAAGCTCAGATTGGACTCTGATGCTGCAAAGCTGGAAGCTGTAGCACAGGGGCCCTGTGGAGAGTCAGGGCTGGAGCTGGTGCCGTGGGAAGGGCCGGAGAATGGCTCAGCAGTTAAGAGACTGGCAGGAGGTGGGTAGCAGGGAACCAGTGTTAGGCAATGCCATCCAGTCTCTGATACACACATGCTGCATGGGGCAAACAGAAGAAGAAATGGGCCTGACACTGCACAGTTCAGGAACGCCCCTGAGGCTCTTCTTCCTTGTTCTCCTCCCCTCGCACAGCAGCCGCTCCTCGGGTTTTATTGTGCCCTCATTGTCTGCTTCAAGTCTCTAGATTATCCCCCTGCCTCTTTGGGTTGCCAACTGGCTCCAGATGCGCCCGACAGGCTTGACCCAGTTCTGTGTTTACCCCATTACATGCAGGGACATGTAGACTTGCTTTTTTTATGGAGTCCAATGGAAAAATCAGAACTACATGTCCCTGCATGCAATGGAGTAAACCCAGGACTGGATCAAGCCTGTCAGGCGCATCTGGAGCCAGTTGGTAACCCTACTGCCTCTCCCTTTTCTTTCTGCACTTTGTTTTGAATGAACCATGAGAAAATAAGAGCTTACATTTAAAAATAATATATAGCAAAATTGAAAGGCAGATCAATTTTGAATTTCAGACCACATTAATCATTTATTATTTATTTAACTGGTTTATATACCGTCTTATCAGATTGTGAAGGCGGTTTACAGATAAGAATTTCACTTAAGGGTGCATAGAACAGACTAGGTAAACTTAACTGGATTTAACTTAACATGAGGAAACTATAATTAAAAGTTTTATCTTTCTGTACATGAAAAAGAAAATTTAAACCTTTTGTTAGGGTTCTTTTCCTCCCCAGTTATCAGTCGCCTTCCCTCTGGACCCCTACCCCAGGTTCCCACTGCTCAGGTACCTGGGGAATAAGCACCTACACAGAGTAAAGTGTGCAAGGTGTTTATTCCAACGAGACAAAGGAAGTTCCTTTCTAATATACCGTGAAACAAACAGGACCACCGTTACAAAATGAGTCATACCTCCTATCTGTTGGTCCTGCAATTTCATACAGGGCACGACCCTAGCCCTGACCTGCATCTTGCCACGTACACATTCTTTACAGGGTCAGATAATATAGTAGAAGTTTCCAGACTTAGAAAATAACATTATCATAGCACTGTCACAATAAGCCTGCTGCCTAACACATTCTTACCCCCTTACGATCCCCCCTTGTGGCGCTATATGCGCCACATAGGAAAACAAAACCTCTTAACAATGGCTTGACAAAGAGAGAAAGCAGCTTATAGAAAACGTATAGCAAATCAAGACAGAGGACAGCATGCTATAAGGATTGTATTAAAGGGGGAAATATGGCAAGGGTAAAGTAGATTGTGAATCAGAAAGAATATTTTTCAATATCAGCTAGGTACGAAGTATGGGCGGCTTATTCTTGGCATTATTGCATTGGCTCAAGGAAGTTGGGACACGGGAATAGTAATAAGGAAAAACACTCTGTGACTGGGGGGGAGGGGCGGCGGCATAGAGAGCAGGCAAGAGACAGAGGCATGTTTACTAAACCGTCTTAATGTGCGCTCTGACACGTTATCGCATGATAAGGCACCTTATCGTGCAATAATGGTGCATTACCGTGCAATAAGGCGCCTTATCGTGCGCTAACATGCGCAGCGGCGCAAACGAGCGCTGAAGGTGGAGTAAAGGCTCCCTGAGGTCGGAGGAAGGTTCCCCAGGGGCGGAGAGAAGGGGTCAATGGGTGGAGAGTGGGAGGGGAGAGGCTCCCCGCACACTAACGATGTGAAATTCGAGGCTGAAAACTAACGCCAGTGAAACCCTGGCGTTAGAGCTGATTTAAAGGGAAGAGAAACCATTTCCGTCAGCAATGTACAGCAAAATCAGGGAAACCTACAAAAAGTGATAAGTGTGATACATATGCACGGAACAAAAGTGCAAATAAACATTGAAAATGACCCCAACAAAATATAAAAAAAAACCATAACCAAGCTGGGCAATAGTGATATTAATGGGAAACATCAAAAAGCACTCCCGAGAAGGTTCCAAAGAAAAGATATGAATTTTGGAAGGGTCTACGCTCCATCCCCATACAAGGTGAATGATCCCACAGTGAAATAGCACTGATCAGGGTTTCCCTCTCCATTGGACAGGTTTCCTATGGCATGCACATGTTCCACAACAGCAGGGCGGGCATGTCGGAATGGGCAACTGGACAGATGCTGGGAAAGGGGACACAGAGGGCTGCAGATGGCACATGCTGTACTGCAGCTGGGTCACAGTGCGGACTAGGGTGATGCCTAGGTGGCCCATAGGAATGCTGAAACAGCAGAGCAGCCAGACAGCAACTGATGAGGGCCCAGCATGGGCACGAGTGTGCTTCCCACAGTGTCACAGGGGATAGTACCCAGTAGGGACCCCCAAGGGCACAGAACAGTGGCAGGCGGTGCTGGGGGGAAGCGTGGACACCTATGCAGGCACCCATACCCCAGAACCCACACCATAGGCAGCCACCTACCCGCACACTGGATGGCCTGAGACTGCGCTCCACCAGCACCACCAGCAGAAGGGCGTGTCAACAGGGTGGCAGAGGGGCACTGGTGGTGGAGGGGGCAGAGGCAGCTGCTCAGAGCAGACCGTGGCCTAGCCCTGTGTAGGTGGGTGCCATGCACGGCAACAGACAGGCCCCGTCTGATGAACAGTCATGGTATCCCCAGGGAGTGCACTGTCTCTGTGGCAACACGGTGGTGCAGTACACACAGTCAGTGTGCTCAGGAGCAAAAGGTCACAGGTTCAAGTCCCAGCTGTGGTTCCTACCAACCCAGCACCCATTTTTTACCCACTACTGAAACGTGCCAATACAGACAGAACCTTTATTGCAGATGACGTAAACATGACCAAGACACCTACATTTACCCTACAGAGCACAGACACCATAAACAGGCGCATTACCTAGAGCAGAGTCTCCCAAATGCAGTCCTGGAGGGCCAAACACCATTCAGGTTCCATGCTGCCTCTAATAAAGATGCCTGTGCTGCATATCTATGCACCACCCCCATGGTATGCAGATGTATCTCATGCATATTCATGAGGGACAGCATGAAAACCCGAACAGTGTTTGGCACACCAGGACTGGAGTTGGGAACCTCTGCCGTAAAGCAGCAGCCAACAGGGGCAGACATACCCACACCCACAGGCTCCATTATCCAATGCCTCCTGGAGAGGCAGGACATTGGACCCTGCATGCATCTCCCAATACTAGCACTTGCATACCTTAGCAATGCCACCCTAAAGCTGGGAATATGGTACACACCTATCAAACGGTTGCTATGATTACTGGCAGATAGCAATTTCTAAGTTAAGCACAATTTGCTGATTGAGCTTGTGGTGAAGAGCGCCCTCCTGAGGAAATGGAGACTGAAGGAAATCCTGAAAAGCAGCAGGATTTACACAGGATTTTCAATCCTAGAAGAAAAAAAAAACCCTCTTCTGTTGAGCTGAGAATGGAGACCAGCCCAGGGGAGGAGTTGAGCCGTGCTGATTGGGCATACCCAGGGGTTGGACGGAGTGTGGCTGGAAAAGAATCCCTTTTTGAAGTGGTGAATGACGCTGCTAAGGAGAGACAGAAAAAGAAAAGCCATGAGCAGATGGGCCATGAGCAGATGACCTGTGAGCAGAGGGCCTGTGAACAGACGAGCTGTGAGAGGATGTTTGGAACGTCAGGTGAGACCGAGTCAAGCAGTGAGTGCAAGACCAGGAAGCAGTTTGGATACATGTCTGAGCCTGGTAGCAACAGAGGACCTGCAAGGATTTTTACAGGTGCTGTAAAAGGAAGTCCTGTGAGAAGTGGACGGAGCCCTGGTTTAGAGTCCTGGGAAAAGGCAGAGCCCTCAAATAGAAAGCCTCCAAGGCAGACACCTGCAAAAGGTAACTCATTCTATGGGATACAATTTGGACCGGAGAGACCCAGAAGCACTCACAGCTGGAAAGCTTTTGAGCTACCTAAGAGGAGAGGAGCCTGGCAGAGAGAAAGCAGTTCCAATAGGAGTCATGATAGAGAAGGTAAAATTCAATCTCCTATGTTTGGGGCTTTGTTAAAGGATCCCAATTGTTACCCTGATTTATTTAAAACAAGAGCTGAAGGGGGAAGCATTACTGACCGGGAGAGAAACCCAGTATTTGCTGACAACTGCTTGTCAGGAAATGAACAGGCTGAATTGCTCCTCCAGGAGTTTAAACAGTTCTTAGAGTTGAAAGTGGGCAGACAGCAAAAGCTGAATGAGGACATTAGTTCTGTGCATTCAGAAGATTTAATGCAGGTAGATTATGCCTTACCTTCTACAAACTCTGACAATTGTAGCATGGACTGTTCAATATGCTGTAAGGAAGTAACAGTATAAAGAAGCTTGCTATACTTTGTATGGAAAGAATACAACGTGGCCGTTTCTTTTGCCGTGCTTGGAAACTTGATTGTTTGCACCTGAGTTTGAGCTCACACTGTGAAAGGAACAGTGACTGTTATGAGGCTGCAATGTATGTGAGTCACCTCTTGAGGCAGAGCTGAGTTAAGCTCCATAAGAAGGAAAGCTGATCCTATTTTTGGTTGTCTTATATTCCTGAGTTTCTTCTGTTCCTATTTAAAAGCACCATTTATGTTCATGTATTTGAATTTTGATGCGCTGGAGGAATTTCCCCAACACGAATAAATATTCTTGCAAAAGCCTTACCGTCTCTGACACAACTACATTTATTCCTGAGAGAAGGGAGAACAAACTACATTACCCATCATTCCAAGGGAACAGTTTACCTCCATTCCTCACGGGACAATAGGCCACCCCTGTCCGTTAGCCCTAGGGCGGGGGCAGGAGCGTCGCAAGTTGCATCATAGCAACCTTTCTGATGTCTATGGAGTGTGCTTCAGGTCTGGTGGCCAGGGCTGCCAAGAACCTCTATATTTGCACAATGCTGGCATAGGTGTGGGAGCGTGTGTTTGTCTATCCAGTGTGTGGTGTCTGCCAACACCTTCCTCAGCACACACTGTTGCCAGTGTAAGCTTGCCAATGTGCATAATGAGGAGCAAGGTACCATGGGTATAGCCCGGACAGGGTGGCCTGGCCAGGATGCATCTGCACAGGGCATAGGGCAATGGCTGGGACATTGTAGTGCCTGACAACCACCTGCACGGACAGGGTGGCCACAGCATGTCCTGCTGGGAGGTCACTCTCCCAATACTAGCACTTGCATACCTTAGCAATGCCACCCTAAAGCTGGGAATACGGTACACACCTATCAGGTTGCTATGATTACTGGCAGATAGCAATTCCTATGTTAAGCACAGTTTGCTGATTGAGCTCCATCATAGCAACCTTTCTGATGTCTGTGGAGTGTGCTTCAGGTCTGGTGTCTGACAGTGTTTACCATCCTGGGGAGTGACCCCCAACAGTATTGCGTACCATAGCCATGCCTGCACTGTGCCCAGGACTGGTGTGGTGGCCAGGGCTGCCAAACACCTCTATAGTTGTACAATGCTGGCATAGGTGTGGGAGTGTGTGTCTGTCTATCCAGTGTGTGGTGGCTGCAAACACCCTCCACAGCCCACACTGCCAGCACTGTTGCCAGTATTGGCCTGCCAATGTGCATAATGAGGAGCAAGGTACCATGAATATAGCCCGGTTAGGGTGGCCTGGCCAGGATGCATCTGCACAGGGCATAGAGCACTGGCTGGGACATTGTAGTGCCCGGCCACCACCTGCACAGACAGGGTGGCCACAGCATGTTCTGCTGGGAGATCACTCTCACCCTGACTGAGCAGTGACCACGGCATGGCTAGGTTCCCCCATAGTGCTCTATAGTATTTCTCTCATGTGATATTTATGGGTTCCCTTTTGGGGCCCAGTCACTGACTTATCTGCTTGTTGTGTATGCTGACATCCCAGCTCTGGGTGCACACATTTCCACCAGGAACATGCACTATGGACTAGCTAGCAGACTGTCTGCAGCTAGTATGTGTCTTGATGGAACACCTTGCAGGGTGCAGCAGCTGAAGGCTTGCTGCAGGAGAATATCAGATAGTGGTGGGGTGCAGCTTAGCATATCCAGGCCTAATGTCTGTCTGCTATTGCTTTATGGATGTGTACAGAGCTGCATTGAGTGCCCTGTAGGGTGTCTGTTCCCCAGCAGGACTGGGGTTGATGGTCCCCTCTACTGCCACCATTGCAGGGAGGTAGAATGTGGATTTTTTGGTGGGAGACCCTGTTTACCACCCTCAACTCCAGGGGAGTAGGGTGGTGGTACATAATCCTCCTATGGGTCCATAAGGGCTAAACCTGACTGAGAAATACAGATATATCCAAGGTGTGTCTGCAGAAACTACCTATCTCACACATTAGTACTGCTGGGGACCTGCAGCATGGCGTATCTCTGCAGTGGACCTGGTGCTGGGCGCCCCACCTCACCCTCAGGGTGAGTGCAGAACCTGCACAATGTGACGGTGTGTAGCTACTCTGTGCCAGTACCACACACGGTCAGTTCCCCCTACCAGGCCGAGGTGCTGTGGGGGTGCATACCCCATCTTGTGATCATCTCTGGACTGCTGATTTGCATGTGCAGTGCATCATGGGTATGGGTGGGTTAACCCTATCCTGGTGACCACAGCAGACTGTTTGTGTGGTGACGTGCAGTTCTTCTGCAGCCAGCCAGGGGTTTGCTAGCAGCTATGGAGCTGTAGCCCATTGGTTACTTCACTGCTTGTGGAGCCAGAGGTCATGGGTTCAGACCCACAGTGGGGTTATTTGATAGGGCTGTCCAAAGCATTGTCTTTTTTTAATGTACATTAGTGCTGCCAGCAAAACACCCTCAGGGTACTGTAACCATAAGGTGCCTCAGAAGGAGCCCTATAAGGTGCCTTATAGGGCACCCTATAAAGCGCCTTCTGAGGCACCTTATGGTTACAGTCCGTATAAGGTGCCTTATAAGGTATCCTATGGAGCGCCTTATAGGGTGCCCTATAGGGGACATTATAGGGTACCGTGGCAGACAGTGCACTTTATAATGTGCCCTATGGAGTGCCTTATAGGGTGCCTTCTGCGGCACCTTAGGTTACGGCACGTGAGGGTGTGTTGCTGGCAGCAAGAATTAAAATACACATAAAATGCCTCAGGAAACAATACTTACATGTCAAAGCTGATGCCTCAGCCAGCCTTATGCAGTGGGCACACTGGGGGAATCGAACTCATGACCCCTGTATCATCAGTCAGTGTATTAACCATTGTACTACTCTTCTGTTTCTATGTTGGATGTCTGTGCGCCTACATAAGATAACCGCACGGTAATGCGCTTAGCGGCGCATTGCACGATAATGTGCGCAGCAGCGCACCTTATCGCGCGCTAATCCTGTTTTGCTACTTTACACTGAAACGCCCACTCCTTATATGGCAGCCTGCACACTATCGCCGGGCGCACATTAAGACGGTTTAGTAAACATATCCCAAAGAGCAGCAGGTAATGAGAGCTATGAGTAAAAGGCTAACAGCAAAGGTAAGTAATCCCCGTAACACAGGGTCTAAACCAGAAAACCAAGAAATGAAAGAGGACCACTAATTATCAGCGGAAGGGGCTGTAATTTGCGATGCGAGATTACGCAGGTCCTGAATAGAGCATTCAATGGGGATGCTATCGTCTGTGAGATTAAAACAACACATGCCCTCAAATTCCTCACAACCATGGTTTAAGTGTAAGGGCAGAAAATCTATAGAAAGTCTATTTTGCAAGATGGCTGTGCGCAAGTCAGACATCTCATGGTTCATAGAAGCTGATATAGAAGAGGTAAGATTAATGGATTTAGCTAAGGAAAAGGCAAGACGATTCATTTCCATAACATTATGCAAAGCTAATCTGGGAGCCCTTACAATGGATATAGCCAGACCAAGGACTGTCTCATCACTGTAAGGTTCAACATTAGAGTTACAAGAGGAGGGCATAGGCTGTGATCGAGGACGGCGTAAGCGGGAACTACCATTAAGAGGAGTATGAGAGAAGGCAGCAGTAGTAAGTCTGGCAAAAGTACAAGGGCCTCCGGTAGCGTTTATAGGGACATAGGTGTAAGCATTGAGGCCGTATAATAAAAACCATCCCAAAGGAAGATACATCATAGAGAAAGCATAAGAAACATTAGTAGTGAAATTACAATGCAAAAGAGTATTAGACAAGTTAAAAACACGAATAGTGGCATTTACAAAAATAAAGCAATCAGTAGAATTAAAAGTAGAGATAACTCGCAATGAAAAAGGGACCTGGTTAAAATGGGCTGGGGAGGGACAAGTAACACCAATATGGTAAAAAAAAAGGTAGAAAATGAAACGGGCTGAGTACAATTCAAATTGTCAAGTGCAGTAAAATTCTGCATTTCACATAGGTTAGAAGGTACGCAATGAGACATGTTGATAAAAATTCTCCAGCTTGTAACGAGCTGCGCACACAAACGTCTCACACATTTAAGGCAGTTTGGGCGAGTAATATCGCCATATTCACAGTTCCCAGGATGGGCTGAGAGGGGCACCACAGAAGTGCTAAGACGAGAGTCAACGCAGTCTCGTGCATAATGGTCAGAAGGCTATTGTTGAATACGCTTCGATCCTGGGGCGGGTCCTCCGCGGACACCTTCGTTAGTTCTCCTATTGGTATACCGTCCACGTTGACCGTGATTTTTTAATCCTGGATGCGTGAATCCATGAAGGGTAAGTTTCCATCAATACTGCTGTACGCGTGACCGCTACGACCTGTGTAAGTGGTCCATACGGAGGAGTCCACTTCCCATGATGATGTAATTCCTTCACCAGAGCCCAATCGCCAGGCTGGAAAGGATGAGTTGGTTCTGTGGAGGGAAAAGGGAGAGCATCATAAACCTACTGATATGCCCTCTGTAAATGGGTAGCCAACCGATGGGCATGTTCCTCCTGTGCAATCCCTATCTCCTCTCCTGAAAGGATAGTCCCCTTCAGCAAATCCCAGTGGGCTGGGAAGGGCCGACCCATAAGAATTTCAAAGGGGGAAATCCCAAACAGCCAAAACAACAGAAAAGGTATCAGCTGAAATATTTCAAATGTAGCTCAATACCAAGATCAGAGAAATATCTATCAAAGAATTTAATAAAATGTCCTGACTGCTCTCCGTACCTTTAGTCCGTGTGCTCTTATAGTGTTCACAGTACAAATCTGTTACACTTTCAGTGTCAGGCTGAGCTATAAGGAAGAACCTTAAAATCATACCCTCAGCCTGGTGCTCTTCCAGTGTAAACCAGGACATCTACACATTGAAATGTGTGCTCTAGAGTTAAAAAGTCTCATTTATTTATCAATGGACATCACTATATTCATCAAATATCTTTACTACTATTGCTGCTGGCTTTGCAGAGTTGCTCAAAATTACTAAGATGTCAGTAAATAATAAAATTTTATGTGTAGTTCCTTATCGTCTCTCCAGTCCAGTCCCATTCCACACTTCTGGATAATGTACCTCTTCCAGAAGCTTGGAGACTGAGAATGTCATCTTTTGATGACACCAGTACTAATGTAGCTGGGACAGCCCATCAGCCGCAGTATGCTCAGTCTCCAAGCAGCTGGAGGAGGTAGTGAGCCAGGGTGCTGGACCCACTGAAGGGACAACTAAGGAGCATCCTAGCATCATCTTTATCCTTAATTTCTCACAAATCTTTTATGGCAGAGTTTTATTTGCGACAATGCAACCACGGTAGCCTACATTAACCGCCAAGGAGGCACGGGCAGCACGGCATTGGAGGAGGAGGCCAAAGCGCTGTTAAGCTGGGTGGAAGGTCACCTCCAGGCATTGTCAGCGGTGCATGTGGTGGACATTGACAATGTCATGGTGGACTCCCTGAGCCGGGTTCACATGGACCCAAGTGAGTGGGTACTCAACCAGGAGGTATTCAACCAAGTGGTGCGCCAATGGGGTGCTATGGTTATGGACCTAATGGCAACTGCCAAAGGTTTCCAGTTTGCGGGTGAATTTTATTTTGATAAATGCATGCCCATGGGTTGTGCGGTTTGGTGCGCCTACTTTGAGAAGTTCAGTACCTTCCTCCAGTGGGCAGTGGTGCAGAGAGTAGGGAAATCGGAGGTGGTGCATTACCTCGATGATTTTTTGTTTGTGGGCGCCGCAAAGGATATAGGGTGTAGGGCTCTGTTGAAGGGTTTTGTGAAGGTGGCTGCGGAGCTGGGGGTGCCTTTGGCCGAAAGCAAGACGGAGGGCCTGACAGCAAAGATCACCTTCCTGGGAGTCGAGTTGGATTCTGAGGACATGGTAGCTCGCTTACCGAGTGAGAAGGTGGTGAAGTTGCGGGTTTTAGTAGCGAATGTGTCGGCTTCCTCTAAGTTAATTTTGAAGGAAATGCAGGCATTGATAGGGTCGTTGAATTTTGCATACAGAGTGATACCAATGGGGCGTGTTTTCATTAGATGATTGGTGGCATTGACAAGTGGAGTGGGTAAGCCTCATCACCGCATCCGAATTTCCAAAACTATCTGCGAGGACTTGAGGGTGTGGGACATATTTTTGAGAGACTTCAACGGGACGTCGGTGTTAATGGAAGCTGCGATGTCCAGTGAATAGTTGCAACTTTACACGGATGCAGCAGTGGGGGGTGGGCTTAGGAATCTACTTTGGAGGGGAGTGGTGTGCCGATAGCTGGCCGCAGGCCTGGCGGGATGCGGGGCTGTTGGGTAATATCACGTTCATAGAGCTGTTTCCTATTTTGGTGGCGCTAGAGTTGTGGCCGGCCAGGTTACATAACAGGAGGGTGGTATGGTGGTGCGACAATGAAGCGGTGGTGAGTGTTATTAATCATTATATGCCACGATGTGTACACGTAGCGGCGTTGATGAGAGAGGTGGTATTGTCCTGTTTGCGCTTGAATGTGGAGTTGAAGGCTAGACATATTCCAGGGCATGCTAATTCTATTGCTGATGCTCTTTCCCATTTGCAGTGGGATCGGTTTTGCAAGTTGGCACCAGAGGCGGAGGTGGAGGGGCTCGTGGTCCAATGGAAATTATGGAGCTGTGGCCTTTGGAGATGAGGAACCTGCTGCAGAGTTCAGTGGCGGAGAGGACGTGGGATGCTTATCGCCAAGGTTGTGAGAGAGTGATGGACTTTTTGCGGGCACGGGGGTGGCTGGCGGGGGCAGTGCCCGATCATATATTGGGGCAGCATATCCTTTTTTCGAAAGAGCAAGGGGTTGCAAGGTCTTCAGTGCGGGGACATTTGGCAGGTTTTGCCTTTTTTGTGAGAGCAGTAGGTTGGGGTTCCTCGGGGTGGGGTGGGGGGGAGTTCCTTACTCGTAGGCTGCTGCAAGGTTGGGAGCGCGTGCGGCACACACCGCAGGATCATTGGCAGCTGATTACGCATGAAGTGCTCTGCAGATTATGCGAGGGTTTGCCGCAGGTTGCGGAGTCGCACTATGAAGCTACACTCTTTAGGGCAGTATTCACTTTGGCCTTCTTTGGTGCAATTCGGGGGGGGGGGGCGAATTGGTAGCAAATTCTCGGAAGGTGGGGGTAGGGAATAGTTTGCATCACCAGCATGTGCGGGTGGATGGTAGGCAGATAAGGGTACTCCTAGAAAAATCCAAAATGGACCAACGGGTAGGGGCTTGTGTGTGGTCCTGCAAGAGATCGGGGTATCACGTGCTCGGTAACAGCAATGCGGCACTATTTAAGCTGTTGCCCTATGCCAGAGGGCGGCTTATTTGTCCATCAGGATGCAAGGGTGGTGACCCGATTTCAGGTGTCTGCGGTGTTGAGATTGGTGTTGGGTCAAGTGGGTGAAGACCCGAGCCGTTTTTCAGCACATTCCTTCCACATCGGAGCAGCGACTAGTATGGCAAGGGCTGGACTGACGGCAGTGCAGATTCAAAGTATCGGTAGATGGCGGTCCAGGGCTTTTCGGGGTTATTTTCATTTGTAAGCGGGGCAAACATGCCCGTCACAAGGGCTATTAACTGCTCTTTTCTTTTGCAGATGGGAGAGTGTGTGTGCGGGGATGTTGGATGCTGGGGCATTCCTTTGTGTTCTGGGCCGGCCAGCGAGCAGCAGTGCGGCCGATTGGGCTGAACTTGGAACTGGACCCGGCTTTAACATAACATAAGAACATAAGATATGCCATACTGGGTCAGACCAAGGTCCATCAAGCCCAGTATCCTGTTTCCAACAGTGGTCAATCTAGGTCATACGTACCTAGCAGTTTCCCCAAAAGATACAGGTTCTGCAATGCTTGTACTGGGTCAAGCATTGATATCCTGGGTCCCTTCTTAATAATGGTTTATGGACTTTTCCTCCAGGAACTTGTCCAAACCTTTTTTAAACCCAGCTACACTAACAGCCTTTACTACATCCTCCGGTAACAAATTCCAGAGTTTGATTACACGTTGAGTGAAAAAATATTTTTTTTTATTAGTTTTAAATAGTTTACCCTGTAGCTTCATTGCATGTCCCCTAGTCTTTCTATATTCTGATAAGGTAAACAATCGATCTACGTTTACCCGTTCCACTCCGTTCATTAATTTATAGACTTCTATCATATCTCCCCTCAGCCGTCTCTTTTCCAGGTTAAAGAGCCCTAACCTTTTTAGCCTTTCTTCATAGGAGTATCCTTCCATCCCCTTAACCATTTTGGTGGCTCTTCTCTGAACCTTTTCTAACAACGCTATATCCTTTTTAAGATACGGTGATCAGAATTGCACACAATATTCAAGGTGCGGTCTCACCATGGAACGGTATAGAGGCATTATAATATCTTTTGTTTTATTTTCCATTCCTTTCCTTATGATACCTAGCATTCTATTTGCTCTTTACTTTACTTTACTTTACTTTATTAAAACACTTGATAGACCGCCCAGGCCAAAGCGTCAGGGCGGTGTACAATCATAAAATGTGACAGCTGCTGAGAAAGGAAGAAGAAAAGAACGCCAAAAAATAATAGAACAGCAAAGAAGTAGTAGAGGATAAAGAGAGAGCAAAACAGTAAGACAGTAAAACTGATAAAACAAAATTGTAAAAGCAATAAAAATAATAACTTAAAAATAAGACGGATTAAAAAGGCAGGGGAGGGGAGGAGGAAACACGAGCCAGATATAGGTGGAATAGGGGGCGAGACTAGGGGGACAAACACCATCAGTGGGGAGAACAGAAGGGAATAGGGGGGGGGGGAAAGAAATGGGAGACTGGGGGAGGAAAACATCATCATTAGGGGGAGGGAGATCGAACGCTTGACAGAAAAGGTGGGTCTTGAGGAGGGCTTTAAAACGAGTGTAGGATAGTTCTAGGCGAAGAGGTAAGGGAAGAGAGTTCCAGAGGGCGGGACAAAGAAAAAAGAAAGCAGAGTGTCGGGTGGATTCGAGGCGGGCCTGAGTGGGTGAGGGAAGAAAGAGGCGGTTACCATGAGCAGATCGGAGAAGGCGGGGAGAGGGCTGAAGATGAATAATGTTAGCTAAATACTGGGGGGAGTCAGAGAAAAGAGCCTTATGTGCAAGGATGAGTAATTTAAACATGAACCGAAACTTGATAGGGAGCCAATGTAAGGAAAGAAGACAGGGAGAAACATGAGAACGAAGAGGGGATAAAGTAATAAAACGGGCAGCGGCATTTTGAACGCTGCACACTGGGCCAAGGGTTTTAATATGTTATCCACAATGACGCCTAAATCTTTTTCCTGGGTGGTGGTTCCTAATGTGGAACCTTGCATCGTGAAACCATAGTTTGGGTTGTTCTTCCCTAGGTGCATAACCTTGCTCTTGTCCACATTAAATTTCATCTGCCATTTTGATGCCCAGTCTTCCAATTTATCAAGATCCTCTTGCAATTTTCCACAATCCTCTTGGGTTTTAACAACTTTAAATAGTTTTGTGTCATCTGCAAATTTGATAACCTCACTCGTTATTCCACTTTCCAGGTCATTTATGAATATGTCAAAAAGCAGCGGCTTTGGTGTCGGTTTCATGGCTGGGCGAGAGGGGTCTACGGTGGATGCAGCTGTTGCCTTTGCTACGACACCACGAGCACTTAAGAAAACTGCCATCACTGTTGCTGTTGCACTTGGGAGGCAACGAGTTAGCTTCCTGGACATACAAGCAATTGATCAATGCGGCAAAGAGGGATTTTGCTGTGGTACTGCGGATGTTCAGAGGGGTTATGTTGATATGGTCAGATATCATCCCGAGGCCTGCGTGCTGGGGGAAGTGTCGTTGGTCTCGTGGGCTGATGAAGATTAATAGACAGATTGGGAGGTGGGTATGTGAGCACGGGGGGGCATCAGGTGCAGCATGCATGGGTTGATGTGGCGTGTGCTGGCTTGTACAGGAGTGATGGAGTACATCTATCGCCAGTTGGGGTGGATTTGCTCTTGAATGACTGGCAAGAAGCATTGGAACATGTGGTGCGAAGGGGACACTGGCAGGTCGCAGCTTGAGTTCTGGTGGGGGGGGGGGGCACAGGCTCATCAATTTGGCTATGCCGGTGGCGGGATCCTGGAGGTTTCCAGGGTCTGGAGCCTTAGGCTGCTTGGGGCGGGGGCGGGGTGCCCCCAACCGGGAAAACCCCTTGCAGATTTTTGCTACTGAGATGGCGAAGTCGGGCAGGGGGTGGTAGTAACTTTGCCGAGGGTTAGACCACAGCAGGTGCAGACGCGAGGTCACCTTGCTACTTGCATGGCGAGTGAGGTATCGCTCCGCTTTGGCTGGTTTGATGCTTGTATGTTTAAAATATTAATATGTTAATTGGCAATAAAGCTGCAAACTGTTTCTGCCAATAATGGTTGTGTGTGTGAAGTTTGTGGGAACGAAGGTATAGTTGAGAAGGCGAGGGGTGGGGGCTAAATGGAAGGGCGGAGCACCGGGTCCCGCTACCCGGTTAAAGTAAAGGCGTGGGCAGGGTCCCGGCACCCGTGAGTAACCAGGCGCACGGCCCGGTTCGGGACCCTGCCCATGTCCGAAGAAGGAGAGAAGGGGGGCATAGGGAAGGGTGGGGGGACACTCCAGGCATAATTTAAAATGATTGGCTCTGCCGCGGTGATGCGCACGGCAGGATCCAATCAAGGCGGTGCATGTTTGTGCTTGGGCGAGGGAGACGGTGCCCGAGCACATGCAGAGAGGCTCTTCAGCTGGCCTCCCACCACTCCCACCCGATATATTCACGGGGTAGTTGGGGGATTAGGGTTGTCGCAGTGGGGGGGGGGGGCAGGATCCCAGAGGTTTCCGGGGTCTGGAGCCTTAGGCTGCTTGGGGCAGGGTGCCCCCGACCCGGAAAACCCCTTGCAGATTTTTGCTACTGAGATGGCGAAGTCGGGCAGTGAGTGGTAGTAACTTTGCCGGGGGTTGGACCACAGCAGGTGCGGACGCGAGGTCACCTTGCTACTTGCATGGCGGGTGAGGTATCGCTCCGCTTTGGTTGGTTTGATGCTTGTATGTTTAAAATATTAATATGTTAATTAGCAATAAAGCTGCAACCTGTTTCTGCCAATAATGGTTGTGTGTGTGAAGTTTGTGGGAACGAAGGTATAGTTGAGAGAGTGAGGGGTGGGGGCTAAATGGAAGGGCGGAGCACCGGGTCCCGCTACCCGGTTATAAAATGGTCAGACAACAAAGGTAGAAAAAATAATTTTATTTCATTTTAGTGCTTGGACTTTGTGTTATCTTTATATTTTATACTGCATGGAGGAACTGCATATTTATCTGTTGTTGCACTGCATGCGGAGTCTGGCTTCTTGGGGTTTCAGTTTAAACTTTGTCTACATTATTTTTATTTTTACTTTAGATTGTAAGTCACTTATTCTGTACTTGGTGAGGGTCTGTGTTCTGAGTGTGTGACTGAGCCCAGGTGTTCTGTTAACATATAGTTTGCACATAAAGATCTACACTGTACTGTTGTAATTTGACTTGTTCAGATTTTCAAATAGGTGTATGGATGTTCCAGGTTCCACGGTAGTATTTACAGTGCCGCTTTATTTTGGTGAGCTTCTTATGTGAGTTTTGGAAGTTGGTGCTGATATGGTATGGTATGGTAGATTTGCTCTATAGATACTCAGTGACTTTGTTGTAGGGTTTTGTATTAGTTCACAATATGCCTGGTACTGGAGAATGTTTATTGTTGTTAGTGAGATGATCAGAATCAGATTGTTTTTTGTTTTTTTGTTTTTTTTAAGATATTGAGCTCTGTGGGTGAATGTCTTGGTTCTGCTCTGCAACCACTGTTGAAGGGGGTTCTGTGGATGCAAAATATATGTTGAAAAATATTTTCTTTTATTAGTCTTAAATAGTTTACCCTGTAGCTTCATTGCATGTCCCCTAGTCTTTCTATATTCTGATAAGGTAAACAATCGATCTACGTTTACCCGTTCCACTCCATTCATTAATTTATAGACTTCTATTATATCTCCCCTCAGCCATCTCTTTTCCAGGTTAAAGAGCCCTAACTTTTTTAGCCTTTCTTCATAGGAGTATCCTTCCATCCCCTTTACCATTTTGGTGGCTCTTCTCTGTACCTTTTCTAAAATCGCTATATCCTTTTTAAGATACGGCGACCAGAATTGCACACAATATTCAAGGTGCGGTCTCACCATGGCAGGAGAGCTAGGGCCCTATAGGAGAGAGTGCACAGCCCAGACATGGGGGGGGGGAGTGGCCATATAGGAAGTTGACCTTCCCCAAATGGTCCACAGAGTTGAATGCAGTAACAGTGTGTAGAGGGCCTCCTTACGCTTTCACGGTGGGGGGAGGGAAGGACGAATATGGACATAGTATTGACATTCATGGAGCCCTGCTGCCGACCTTTTGACGGGCCGTGTGTAGAGGCAGAACGGGACACTGCTGTGAATAGGAAGGGGGGAGGGAGTATTAAGGCCTGCTTTAACAGCAGGCGGCTCCCCTTACCTATCATTATTTATTTATTTATTTATTTGACGTTTCTTTTATACCGCGTTATTTGCAATCAGTTCGGTTTACATATAACATTTGTCCAGTGCAGGCAAGACTGCAAAGGATTTACATTTCAACAGGGTTCTTTAAACAGGGATAACATGTTAAACTATGTACACTTTGCTGTTTTAGGCAGTCTTCTCTCCAGGGTTACATTGGAACTATATACATTAAACCTGACTGTTGTTAGTTTGACATGTGACTATGGACATTCCATCTGACAGTATGAATTGTCTGTGCTGGGGATGCTGACCTGGGGCATGATTGTGACTGGGTGTGGGGGGGTATCTGGATCAGCATAGTACTGGAGAAATAGATGATGCTTCAGTGCCTTTCGGAACTGGGAGAGGTCACTGATGGTTCGGATGGCCATTGGCAGGGCATTCCAACAGGATGGCGCATAGAAGGCGAAGGCTCTGCTTCTCATGGATTGAGAGCATTTCGTGATCGCCTTCGGGAGTAAGAGAGTATTGGTGGTAGTTGATCTCCTTACTTTGTTAGGGGGAGTGATCATGACTAGGTCGGTGATGGTGGCAGCGGAGTACTTGTTGATGGCTTTATGGGTCATTATTAGGATCTTAAAGGAGATCCTACATTGTACTGGTAGCCAGTGCAGCTGTTTCAGTACTGGAGTGATGTGAACTCTCCTGGATTCCCCTTGAAGGATTCTTGCAGCTGCATTCATTGCAAGCTGTAGGGGGTTAATCGTGCTTTTCGGGAGGCCGTGCAATATTGAGTTGGCGTAGTCAAGGTGTGGCATTACTAGTGCCTGATAGACTGATCGGAAGTCTTCAGGCTGTAGTAGCTGATGCAGATGTCGAAGGGTCCGGATTTTGTGATAGATCGCTTTTACCATATTGCCTATATGGGCCTTCATGTTGAGCTGTTGGTCCAACGTAACTCCGAGGTACCGTATTGGGGTCTTGCTGAGGAGCTCTGCGTCACGTACCTTGAGTGAAGGGGGTGGGGTGAATGTGGGGTTCCTGGTGATGAAGAGGACCTCCGTCTTTTTGAAGTTTATCTTGAGCATCTGTGTGTTTAGCCAATCTGTGACTGCGTCGAAACAAGTGACCAGTGGGGAGAGGTCTGGGTATTCCGTCGAGATTGGCATGTACATCAAGACGTCATCAGCACAGACCAGGCAGTTGATGTTGAAGGAATGGATAAGGTTGCAGATGGGTTGCATATAGACATTGAACAGTAAGGCGGAAAGTGAAGATCCTTGTGGCACGCCTTTTGTTTGAGGGAAGGAGTCAGAAGCGGAGGGACAGGAACGGACATGCTGCCATCTGTCTGTAAGGTATGATGCGCACCATGATAATGCTGTGCCATGTACTCCCTTCTCTCTTAGGCGTGACAGGAGTACCTCATGGTTTACGGAGTCGAAGGCAGCGGCGATGTCCATGAAGATTAGGGCAAAGCCATGTTTAATGTTGTCCAGTCCTATGATTAATGTGTTGAATAATGTGGTCAGCAGTGTCTCAATGCCGTATGCTTCTCAGAATCCATGCTGGCAGGGGTTGAGAGGTGCATTGGTCTCAATGTGTTGTTGTAATTGGCGTTGAGCAATCTTTTCAATGATTTTTGCTAGGAGAGGGATGCTAGAGATTGGCCTGTAGGAATCCATCTTCGAAGGGTCCAACTTGCTGTTTTTTAGGAGTGGTCTGATAGCTGTCTGTTTCAGGCTTAGAGGGAAGGTTCTAGTAGAGAATGATAGACCTATCATTTTGGTTAGGAATGGGCTGAGATCAGCACGCAGGGATTTTATCCAGGATGCTGGACATGGATCATTAGGTGCTGTCGTAGTATTTATGTTTGAGATGATGTCTTGAATGATTTTTTCGGTTGGGGCTGAGAAGGCCGTGATAGTGTGTTGGGCATCGCTTGAAACTTGCATCAGTGAGGGTGGGGGGATAAGTTGGAGTGAACTATCTGGGATGAGGGGCTTAGTAGGTAGTCCGGACTGACTTGTTTTGATTCGTAGGTAGTCAGCGTATTCCTGTGGGTCTGGGTGGCTCGATTGCCCAAGGGAAGGCTCTTTTGCCAGGGTTTTCACGAGGTTGAAAAGTTCATGTGGTTTATTTAGGGAGTGCTGCAGCTTGTCTGCATGATATTGTTTCATTCTTGCTGCAACTGCTGAGCGGTGTCTTCCTAACTGTGCTGTGAATGCGTCATGGCTCTCAGCTGTTTTCGAGCATCGCCAGCGTCTCTCGAGCTGTCTAAGCTGGAGGAGTGAGTTCCGTAGCTCTTGGGAGTACCATGGTGCGTTCTTTTTCCTGTCTGGTGCCTTGTTTGTGGGGGGTGGGTGGATTACAGCGTCTAGACTTGAGTTCCACGTGGCGATCATGTCCTCGAGGTTTTGTTCAGGTGGGTCACGAAGATGCTGTGTCCTATTCAGGATTTCTTCTTTGTTAAATGGGCGGAACCGCTTTGAAGGTTCTGAGGCGGATTTACCTTCTGGTTGGGTTCTGGTAAAATTGGGGCATACCTGCATCTGGAATTGTATCAGATGATGGGCAGACCATGATACTGAGCTTACGTTTAGGTTGAGCTTATGCCTAGGGGTGAGGACTGTTTGTGGCGCAAAGATCGTATCAAGTGTGTTTCCCTTTACATGGGTGGGGGAGTCTACCATCTGAACATAACCTAGCTCATTGAGGGCATCAATGAAGGCCTTAGTATGGCTGTCTTGAATGGCTTGGAGGTTGAAGTCGCCCATCACCCAGTTTGAAGTGAGAGGGTTCAAGGGGTTGCAAGCAAGATCGATTATTGTGGCTAAGTCATCAGGTGATGGGGAGGACGTTCTGTAGAGCAAGTTGATGGTGCTCTGTTTATTTGCTATGGTGATGGAGTCGAGGGTCGAGGTGCTGCTAGAGGCGACAAGCTGGAATTGTAGGTCAGTTTTGGTAAGGATGAGTGCACCTCCACCTCGCCTCATATGGTATTCAGGACTGCAGGCAGTGGGGAAAAGGCTTTGATGGCATTTTCCAACCATCCCTGCCGGGTGTCATTGGATAGGATGGGCTGTGCCTCTTTGTGGGGGGGGGGAGGGGTAATCTAGGTAAAAGGATAGCTCAAAATGAAAATGGAACGTACTGGTTGTTATTGTGTGAAATAAAAATTTGTACTTTAACGTATGAATATGCAGGTTAAGTTGTGGCCAACAGTTTGTGCTATTATTTCCAATATTGTCAAATAAAACAATTTATGTTCAGTTGAAAAATAGCAGAGTCCATGTGATATGTCCAAAGGGGGGTGGGTGGGGGAAGGAGGTAGGAGTAGCTACCCGAGGCCATCATGCTGGTTGCCCGGCTGTGAAATTTTGGAGTTCAATCTGTACGTTTTTTTTCGATCACTTTGGCCATAAAAGGGAGATTGGATATTGGCCTGTATGAGTTGGGATTTTCCTTATCTACTGTTTTATTCTTTAGTAATGGTCTGATAGATGCATGTTTTAAGGCTGATGGCATTATATCTAGGTTTAAAGACTGGTTCACAATATTGAGAATGAAGGGTGCCAATTCACTGTGGGAGGCTTATAGCCATCTAACTGGGCAGCGGTCTAGTGTTGAAGTGGTTGTATTGATGTTGGAGATTATGTTTTTGATGTGTCTTAGGTCAGCACTGTGAAAAGTATGCCATCTTTAGGGAAAGTTTCAACATCATCATGAGGTGGTTCATTATTTAAGGTGTTTTGTTGCTTTAATTTATTCATATAGTGTGCCGCCAAAGTTTGTGAGTCTATAGTTAGGTTGTTTGAATCTGGTGTAGAGATTTGACAATATCAAATAGCTCTCTTGGGTGGTTGATAGATTTTGTTAAGATATTTGTGTGGTATTCTCATTTTGCATTGTTTATAGCTGTTTTGTAGTATTGGAGTGTGGTCATGTAAGGCGTTCTGTTATTTAAGGATTTTGTAGTTCTCCATTTATGTTCAGTTCTTCTTAATTTTTGTTTCAGCTTCCAAAGCTCTTGGATATATCATTTTTCTGAGGTTTTTTTTTAATCTTATGATGTGATCTGCTGCAATTGCAGCATTTTGTATTTTAGAGTTTCAGTTTGTGATCAAGTCCTCTATTTTTGTTAGTGAAGAGTTTAGTTGTGGAATGATTCCATTTAGGAATATTTCTTTATTGAAAGTCTTGAATCGTTTTGATTGTGAATCGTTTTTACCCTGAGGTGAGGTGGGCAGTATATGTGGTAAGGTGAAGTTAATGAGGTAATGGTCTGACCATGGGACCTGCATTGTGGGGTATATAGATATATATATATAGTAGTTTGTGTTGTGTAATATGATTAGGAATAAATACTAGATCAAGTGTATTGCCTTTGTTATGAGTGGGTGTGTGAACAATCTGTTGGAAGTCTAAGGGGTATGTTTACTAAACTGCACTAATGTGCGCTACTGTGCGCTAATGTGCGCTGCACGACGTTAGTGTGCGCTAAGGTACCTTAGCGCACGCTAATGTCATGTACGGGGCACAAATATGCACGTTCATGTGCGCGGCGCTCATGTGTACGGCATGCTAATGTGCGATGAAGGCGGGGAAAGGCTCCCGGAGGGCAGAGGAAGGCTCCCCAGGGGCGGAGAGAAGGGGTCAATTTAATTTTAATTTAATTAACAGATTTTTTATATACCGCTCCTTCCACTGATCAGATGCGGTTTACATGGAACAACAGTAAACAGGGAGAGCTGTTTTTACAGATAACAAGTTGTAACTTACATTTAACATTTAACAATTTGTGAACTATGTACAAAGGAACAGAGTTAAACTATATACAGAGTTATTTGTTATTCATTTGTCATCAAAACATTGTTTTAGGTCAATGGGTGGAGAGTGGGAGGGGAGAGGCTCCCCGCACATTAGCGAGGTTGAAATCCGAGGCAAAAAATACCGCGAGTGAAAACCTCGCGTTAGAGCCGATTTAAAGGGAAGAGAAACCATTTCTGTCAGCAATGTACAGCAAACCCAGGGAAACCTACAAAAAGTGATGTGTGATACATGTGCACAGAATAAAAGGGCAAATAAACACTGAAAATGACCCCAACAAAATATAGAAAAAACATAACTAAGCCGGGCAACAGTGGTTTTAATGGGAAACATCAAAAAACACTCCCAAGAAAGCACCCAAAAAAAGATATGAATTATGGAAAGGTCTACGCTCTGTCCCCATACAAGGTGAATGATCCCACAGAAATAGCACTGATCAGGGTTCCCTCTGCATCGGACAGGTGTCCTATGGTGTGCACATGTCCCGCAACATCAGGGCGGGCATGTCAGAACGGGCAACCGGTCAGATGCCTGAAAAGGGGCCACAGAGGGCTGCAGGCGGCACATGCTGTGGTGCAGCCGGGGCACAGTCCGGACCAGGCAGATGCCTAGGTGGCACATAGGAATGCTGAAACTGTACAGCAGCCAGCCAGCAACTGATGAGGGCCCAACATGGGCACGATTGTGCGTCCCACAGTGTCACAGGGGATAGTACCCAGCAGGTACCCCCAAGGGCACAGAACAGCGGCAGGCGGTGCTTGGGGGGAAGCGTGGACGTCTATGCAGGCACCCCTACCCCAGAACCCACACCATAGGCAGCCGCCTACCCGCACACAGGATGGCCTGAGACTGCACACCACCAGCACCACCAGCAGAAGGGCATGTCAGCAAAGTGGCAGAGGGGCACTGGTGTTGGAGGGGGCAGTGGCAGCTGCCCACAGCAGTCCAGGCCCAGTCCTGTGTAGGTGGGTGCCATCCACTGCAACAGACAGGCTCTGTCAGATGTACAGTCATGGACTCCCCAGGGAATACAGCATATCTATAGCAACATGGTGGTGCAGTGCACACAGACAGTGTGTCCAAGAGCAGAAGGTCACAGGTCCAAGTCCCAGCTGTGGCTTCTGCCAACCCAGTCCCCATATTTTACCCATGAAGAAAACATGGTAGGAAAGACTGAACCTTTATTGCTGAGAACATAGCATGGGTCAAACACCTATATTTTACCCCACACAGCACAAACACCATAAAAATGCGCATGACCTACGGCAGAATCCCCCAAATGCAGTCCAGGAGGGCCACAAATCCATCAGGGTCTATGCTGTCTCCAATCTAAGGATGGAGCGGTACTGGCGGCGGAGGTGGCAGCGGCTGGTGCCCACAGCAGACCATGGCCTAGCCCTGTCCAGGTGGGTGCCGTGCACTGCAACAAACAGGCCCTGTCAGATGTACAGTCATGGACTCCCCAGGGAATGCAACATATCTGTGGCAACACAGTGGTGCAGTGCACGCAGACAGTGTGTCCAAGAGCAGAAGGTCACAGGTTCAAATCCTAGCTGTGGCTCCTGCCAATATATTCCCCATATTTTTCCCACTAAAAACACGTGTAGTAAAGACTGAACCTTTGCTGCCCAGAACCAAAGTGTGGGTGAAATGCTCATATTTTACCTTAAACAGCACACACCATATAAACATGTGCATTACCTACAGCAGAGTCCCCCAAATGCAGTCCTGGAGGGTGACAAATCATTCAGGTTTTATGCTGTCTCCAATATAAGGCCATGTCAGCATTGTGGCGGAGGGGTACTGGTGGCGGAGGGGGCAGAGGCAGCTGCCCAGAGCAGACCATGGCTTAGCCCTGTGTAGGTGGCTGCCATGCACTGCAACAGACAGGCTCTGTCTGACACACAACCATGGTATCTCCAGGGACTGCACCATTTCTGTGACCACAGTGTGGTGTGGTGAACACAGACAGTGTGTTCAGGAGCAGAAGTTCACAAGTTCACATCCCAGCTGGGGCTACTGCCAATCCAGTCCCCATGTTTTAACCACCACTAAACCGTGAAAGTACAGACAAACCTTTTTTGCAGAGAACATAAGCATGGTTCAAACGCCTATATGTTAGCCTACAGAGCACAGACACCAGAAACATGCGCATTACCTAGAGCAGAGTCCCCCAAATGCAGTCCTGGAGGGCCACAAATCATTCACGTGTCATGCTGTCTCCAATATAAGGACATGTCAGCATGGTGGCGGAGGGTTACTGGTGTTGGAGGGGGCAGTGGCTGCTGCCCACAGCACACCATGGCCTAGCCCTCTTCAGGTGGGTGCCGTGCACTGCAACAGACAGGGCCTGTTGGACGAACAGCCATGGACTCCCCTGGGAATGCACTGCTTCTGTGCCAAGACGGTGGTGCAGCACACACTGCCATTGCCTTCAGGAGCAGAAGGTCACAGGTTCAAATCACAGCTGTTGGCCCTGCCAACCCAGTCCCCACATTTTACCCACCACACAAATGTGGTAATACAGACAGAACCTTTAGTGCAGATAACGTAAACATGCCCAATACATCTATATTTTACCCTACAGAGCACAGACACCAGAAACATGCGCATTACCTAGAGCACAGTCCCCCAAATGCAGTCCTGGAGGGCCACAAATCATTCACGTTATATGCTGTTTCTAATAAAGATGCATGTGGTTCATTTCCATGCGCCGCCCCCTTGGTATGCAGATGTATCTCATGCATATTCATTAGGGACAGCAGGAAAACATGAACAGTGTATGGCCCACCAGGACTGGAGTTGGGGACTTCTGCCCTAGAGCAGCGGCCAACAGGAGCAGAAAGAACCACACCCACAGGCTCCATTATCCAAAGCCTCATGGACAGGCAGGATATCGGGCCTTGCGTACATCTCACAATACTAGTACGTGTAGACCTTAGCAATGCCACCCTAAACCTGGGAATACAGTACACATATATCACAATGTTGCTATGATTACTGGCAGATAGCAATTCCTAAGTTAAGCACAATCTGCTCATTGAGCTGTATCATACCAATATCTCTGATGTCTGCGGAGTGTGTTTCAGGTCTGGTGTCTGACAGTGTTCACCACCCTGGGGAGTGACCCTAACAGTATCGCATACCATAGCCATGCCTGCGCTGTGTCCAGGACTGTTGAGTTGGCCTGGACTGCAAAAACTATCTATAGTAGCACTATGCTGGCATAGGTGTGGGAGTGTGTGTCTGTCCATCCAGTGTGTGCTGGTTGCAACACCTTACTCAGCCCACACTGTTTGCAATGTGTCCAGTGTTAGCTTGCCAATGTGCATAATGAGGAGCAAGGTACTGTGGGTATAGCTCGGATAGGGTGGCCTGGGCAGGATGCATGAGCACAGGGCATAGGGCAATGGCTGGGACATTGTAGTGGCCGGCCATCAGCTGCATGGACAGGGTGGCCCCTGTATGTCCTCCTGGGAGGTCACTCTCACCCTGACTGAGCAGTCACCATGGCATGGCTAGGTCTCCCATAGTGCTAGCAGCATCTCTTTCAAGTGATATCTATGGGTTGCCTTTTGGGGCCCAATCACTAACCTATCCGCTTGGTGGGTGTGCTGACATCCCAGTTTTGGGTGCACACATTTCCTCCAGTAATATGCACTATGGACTAGCTAGCAGACTGGTTGCAGTTAGTATGTGTAAGGCTGGAACACCTTGCAGGGTGCAGCGGCTGCAGATTCAGTGTGCTCGCTGCTGGAGAATGTCAGATAGTGGTGGTGGGCAGCTGAGCATTTCCAGGCCTCCTGTCTGTCTGCTATCACCATATGGATGTGTACAGAAATGCATGGACTGCCCTGTATGTTGTCTGTCCCCCAGCTCAACCTAGGTTGATAGTCCCCTCCAGCAGCACCATTGCAGTGATATGGAATGTGGGTCTGTTGGTGGGAGATCCTGAGCTCTAGAGGGCAGGTTGGGTGGTACTACATAATTCGCCTCTGGGTCCAAACAGCCTCCCCCCGCCCCTAGAAACAAGTAGTAAATTGTTGATAATTTTGGGACTATTCTCTGATTTGAAAGATTTGGAAGGACCATTGTGGTCAACAGATAAGTGCTGCTTCGTTTATGAAAAATTATGAAGAATTTACTACTTGTTTCTAGATTAAAGCTTATGGAGAAAAAAGAAAAATCTTTAAAAAAATAAGAAAAAAAGAAATATAAGTTCTAAGGGCTTCCAGGCAACACTGATAGGTCATTGATGCGATAATAAGCATTAAACTCTAATTCCATGAGTTTATATATATGCTTGAAATAAGTCTGAGACCTAGTTGCCATATGAGCACATTATTTGATTGAGAATTATCATCTGTCAGACAGCTGCCTGGGTGAGAATGTTCACAGTCTTGGCAAGTGCATATGTCAATATGATTTGCAAGGGATTGTAGGCAACACAGTTCATTCACACCAGACACAGCTGCTCACAATAATTAGTTGTGCTTTTGGGTAAAGCCAATAAGATATTTATTTATGGGGTTATTTCTCCCAACACAGATATGCTTGGTAGCACATAAATCAGGTTACTTGCTTTCAGTGTTTAACTTAGAAAAACAAAAATCAGGAAACAACATTAGAACTTGTCAGGCAATCAAAGCAAAAGAAATAAGACCTGGTTGGCAACAAACTGGTCTTTTCTGTAGGCTTTAGCTAATATTCTCTTAGCAATGTATCAAACAACAAACCAAAAGCCACAAAGAAGAGAAAAACTGTTCTTTTCAGGTTAACTTCTTATATCTTCCCACATAGATTCAGAAGTGATTCTCTCAGTGCTCACAAGCAATTAGGTAAGGCTCAATTGCTAGCAGTTATCCAGCTGAAACCCCTTAGCTGGCTTGCTTTCTACTGCGTGGCTAAAAATCCTACTCAGGAGCTTTTCTGAGTAGATTAAAGAACAAGTTTGTATTTCTTTGTGATGGTTGCTGTACTTTATGATAGAAAATCACCAAAGGAGTTTAGACAGAGAGCAGTCCATGTAAACAGATTCTTCATCTGCTATCACCCCCTCTTCTTCAACAAGCATGGGTTCAATATCATGGATTGGCACAGATGAATCTCCCAATGGAGCACTTTCAGGAGAATACTTGTTTCCCTGCTGTCTTTCAAGGTTATAGCTAGGGCATAGATCAGTGTTCATACCTGAGCTTCCATTGCTGTTAGAGTTCCTCTCTATATAGCCTGGCCAGTATGTAGTCCAGTTCTTATGTCCAGCCTTCCAATCCAGATCCCTGGACACTGGATCTCTCTTCACATACCTTCTGGCACGGGTCTTAGGGTCCCTTCCACGTGCAGCCGTCTCCCTCACAGGTACCGTCTGGAGATTCCTAGCTCTGCAGCCCCATTCCTCTGGCTTTCCCCAGTCCAATGGTGTATGCTGGCCCTTGGAATGCCTCCCAGTATACGTACTGCTTTGGACTCTTCTAGACCTCTCAAAGGCTTTTCTCCTCTTTCTTCCAAAGGGTTTCTTTCCCTCTCTGTCCGTCCGGTTTGGCTTCTGCTTCTGATGATCCTCTTGATGATGAAGATGATCAAGCTCAAGCTGCTTCTCTGTAGAATAAACTCTACTTTTATTCTGCTTAGATGAGTGCTCCTCCCTAACACAGCGCAGCTGTGCTGAATCAGGCCCTGCCCTTTGAGATGAGTGCTTAGGGATTACCTCATAGCCCTCCTGATTGAACACACGTTTCCCCCTTCAGCTCCTCTAATGGCTGCTGGAAACCTGGTGCATTCTGGGACTGGTAGTCTTTTATGGGAAAATTCTGTTTTCTTATTTCTACCAGAACTGACAGGTTGCTTGTTCAGAGTCACTTCACCTTTTCTATAGCTCCTTCCTGAGCTATGATAAGCTTCCTTATCACACATCTCATAGTTAAAGAGTGGAGCTGTAAATTGTTATTTTATTACTACTCAGTATTTCACGCTCTGAAAGGTGACGATATTGATTTTGTTTGATACAGGAATGATGTACTGACCATCTTCATATCTCAAAAAGAGTGTGGCTCGCCACATTTTCATAGTGAATTTAATATACTCTATCAAACCAGAATTTATTTTATACATTTCAAGGCAATGTATTATCCAAGAGTGTGGGATGCTGTCAAAAGCTTTCTTATAATCAATCCATGCTATACTGAGATTTCTGCTTTTCTTAGCACTGGCCATAATGGCCTTATTCAGCATTAACTGGTCTTTGGTTCCATATGCTCCTCTCTTATTGCCCTTTTGCTCTATTGCCATGTTGTTATTGAGCTCGATGTGATCGTATATTCTGTCTGCATCTATTGCAGTAAACAGCTTATAGGTGGTAGGTAAGCAGGTTGGTCTATAGGTTTTAGGAATGTTAGTCATGTCTCTCTTTGGAAGGAGAAACGTACTACCTGAAGTAAGCCATTGTGGTGTTAAATTCGGTCGCTCAAACAATTGATTTTTGCAGTTTGCCAGGTCTTGGTGGAGTGATGTTAACTGTTTGAACCAAAAGTTGGTTACTCCATCTGGGCCAGGGCTCTTCCAATTTGGAGCTTGTTTTAACCTGTTTCCCAGCTATTCCTTTGTTACTATAGGCCATTCCATAGGTTTGATGCTTGTTTTTTGTAAATGCTTCTGTATGCTGGGTAACCATTCTGCTTTGTGATTGTGCTGTATAGGGTCCTCATATAGCTTTCTCCAGAAGGTTTCGGTTTCAGCTTTGGTTGGAGATGCTTTTACCATATTAATATTCTTCCCCAGTTCCCCGTAGAACTATTTTGGGTTTTCTCTAAATAGTTTATTCTGATATCTTTCTTTCCAGTTTTCTTCAAATCTTCAAAATTTTTGTGCTTCTGCTGCTATTTTTAATTTATTGTTGGAACATACAAATTTCAGGTCTTCTTCTGTTAATGCAGCATGCTTCAGCTTGATATCTTGGATCTTCCTTAATAGCTTTGATAATCTTAATCCTTTTAGATACCCATCCAGCAGGGATACTTCTGCCTGCAATGACTGTATTTTTCATTCAATGCGCTTTTTCCAAGGAGGAACTGTTATTGTTCTCTTTTTCTTCTGGCCTTGAACTCTAGATGGTAATATTTTTGCAGTAATAATTTTAGCTGCACAATATTGTATTTGATTGTGCAATAAGTCATGTCAATTTGTATATGATTGTGCAATAAGTCATGTCAATAAGTGATGTCAATTGACCCGGTGAAAAGCGGGATATAAATACAGCTAAATAAATAAATAAATAAAGTGGTCCCTTTATACTGGATATGGCCTTGTTCATTTTAATTATCATACTTCTAGCCTTAATTTAGCTTGGGTAATCTTTCCATTGCTTGGAACCAGCATATTCGTCTCTTTCCATATGGACTAGGAGTTCTATCTTGAATTCCTCCACCTCTGGGTCTTTCTCCTCCCTGTCTTCTTCCTCCTTTGCTTTCTCCAATTCAGTTAACTTGTTGACCCTTCCTTTATTCAGCTCACTCTCCTGCAATTCCAAATCTCTCAGCTCCATCTCTCCCTCAACCTCCTTTTCCTTTTCTGTGTCTTCCTTTCTTTTGGTACTGTAACTAGGTCTCCTCCTCCCTGCATTTCTTTGTCCACGGAATCCCTTAGCTGCTTCAAGATGTTATCATTTACATACTTCTTTTCCTTGATCTTCAAAATTAAAGATCTTAAATGTGCATCTGTAACTTTTTGCAGTTTTTCTAATGGCAATATTCCTCTTTCTTCCAGCTTTTGGCAGACTCTCTGTGTGCATACCCTCTTGATTTAAATATAGGGTTTGTAGCATAGAAATAGCAGTACGTTATCTCCTCTTTGTCTGCAGAATTCCACTTAACTGTAGTTAATCCTCTTAACGTTTTCATGAATTTCTGTGGTTTATCTCCTGCCACAGTGGGTCCATGAACAGGCTCACCGTGGCCTTTATCTGTGGCAGGGATGTTATCTGCTTCTGCAGCAATTGCACTATCGCAACCACCATTGTTAGCCCTCGTGCTTAAGCTATGGGTGGGCACCAATGTTCCCTCTAATTTTCTGTAGGCTGTGTGCGCATAAAATATCAGCTGTGCAACTTTTGAAGGAAGGTTAAATTTTTGTGCGCCACATAACGACACTTGTAGTTATATACTTTAAAATTTGACTACACGTCAGAATACAGTATGTACACTGATTTTAATCAAATTAAATGAAAATAGACGATTACTAAATGAAGCAGAAAATTTCTAGTAATTACAATCACAACTTTTAAATTTTAAGACGTCTGTGTTTTCTATCAGAATCAGAACTGTAATTTTTGTGCGCTCTGTTGTAAAGTATGTGCGCTTGCTCGGCGAGGTGTGTGCGCGCGCACACACGCACAGCTTAGAGGGAACAGTGGTGGGCACCTTTTTATCCTGGGCAGTGTGCGTCCAGTATGTATTTTTCTTCTTCGTTCCTAACATACTTTAATTTTCACATATTTATTTATTTTATTTTATTTATTTATTGCTTTTATATACCGCGCTCTTTAAAATCAGTGCGGTTTACATTTAACATTTTTGTGCATAACAGACATACTGCTGTGCACTTACAATGAACGGGTACATACAACTTGGTCCAACTGGGGTAACTATCTACATCTTTTTACAGTTATATACAAACTTGACATGGCAAGGTGCAGGTGGCGGCCCAAGGGGGGTGCGGGGCCATGTGCAGAGACTCGGTGCGGGGCCTCATTTGCATAAATATTTGCACTAACTTTTAGTAAACATGCCTCTTCATGAGTGTATGGATAAAGAAAGACTAAAAGATTTCTACATTACTATAATCCAGTGCCAACTGCCAGGCACATTAGGAACTACTAGAAACACTGCCCATTTAGAACCCATAGCACACCCGCCATATCCTAACAGCACTACTAGGACTCACAAAGCACCATACCCTATCTATCAAAAGGCAACACTGCAAATATTAAACCAATACATTTCAGAGAATAACAATACATGACCTACTGGGGAAAGGGAACAAGTGGCAATGTCAAATAGGAATTACATAAACAGAATACCTCAGCTCAGTTACACATGCAGAACACAGACCATCACCAAACAAGGAATCACAAGTTAGAAACAGGAAGACAATTAAACTGGGAACCCCAAAAGCCAAACTTGGAATGTACAACACTGTAGAAATAAAACTATAAATTAATTTCCTCTTGTACCAAACAAAGCGCAGACGTTAATGATGCACATTTCCCAGAGCTGACATATTCCAGTTAATAAATTCAAAATAAAGAGATATATTTCTACCTTTTGACATTTTTTTTCAGTTGCAATTGCTCCAGCCACTTTCTTCTGGTTTCTTTGTGTCTTCTGCTAACTCTCCTTCGTCTGCTGTCCATTTGTCCTTTCTTCTCTCTTCTAATTTTTTTCCATTCTCTCTCTACATCTGCTTTAACATATTAATCTTTCTCCTTTTGCTCTTTCCTCATTCCTATTTCATCCACTCAAATTTTACCCCTCCATCCTCAATCCCCACTTACTCTCCCAATACCTAGCCAATTGTAGATTTTTCTTCCGTCCCACACAAAATATTTTTCCCATCTCCATTTCACTCTCCCAGCTCCATCCCATTCTAATCTCCCCCATCAGCTCCCTTCTAGTTCCAGCCCCACCCAGTATCCACTCCCTTCTAGTCCCCGCATCAGCCCATTTCCAGTCCTAGCCCCCCCCCCATCAGCCCATTTCCAGTCCAAGCTCCCCATCCATTTCCAGTCCTATCCAAGTCCCTCCATCAGCTCATTTCCAATACCAGCCTCCCATCAGCCCAGTTCTAGTCCTTTCCTAGCCCCACCATCAGCCCATGTCAAATCCTAGCTCCCCTCCACTCAGCCCATTTCCAATCCAAGCCCCCCATGAGCCTACTTCCAGTTCTAGCCCCTCCATAAGTCTATTTCAATCCAAGCCCCCACCACAGCCCATTTCCAATCTTAGCTCTCCCCAACACCCAATTCCCAGTCCTATCCTAGCCCCCTTCATCAGCCCATTTCCTGTCCTAGCTCCCTCCCCTCACAACCCTCCATTCCAAGCCCCCCTCCCCATCAGCTATTTGCAGTTCAAGCCCCACTTCCACTCAGCCCATTTCCATTCCAAGCCCCCATCCCCATCAGCTATTTGCAGTTCAAGCCTTCCTCTTCCCCTCAGCCCCCCTCTTCCAAGCCCCCCTCCCCATCAGCTATTTGCAGTTCATGCCCCCCTCTTCCACTCAGCCCATTTCCAGTCCTAGGAACCCCCAATCCATTACCAGTCCTAGCCCCCTCCTATTACCAGTCCTAAGTCCCCATCAGCCCACTCTCAGTCCTAATCCCATCAGCCCATTTCCAGTCCTAACCCCCCATCACCTAATTTTCAGTTTAAGCCCCCCATAGCCCATTACCAGTCCTAACCCCCCATCAGCCCACTCCCAGTCCTAACCCCATCAGCCCATTTCCAGTCCTAACCCCCATCACCCAATTTTCAGTTTAAGCCCCCCCCCCCATAGCCCATTACTAGTCCTAAACCCCCATCAGCTCACTTCCAGTCCTAATCCCATCAGCCCGTTTCCAGTCTTAGCCCCCCCCCCATGGCCCATTACCAGTCCTAACCCCCCATCAGCCCATTTCCAGACTTAGCTCCCCATAGCCCCAGTCCTAACCCCCTATCAGCCCTCTTCCAGTCCTAACCCCATTAGCCCATTTCCAGTCCTAACTCCCACCCCAACAGCCCAGGGAAAATGTAAAATAAAAAAAAAAGCTGTCTTCTGCCGCTGCCGCCGCAGCGGCAACAGCAGAATCGCATATCCCACGGGGCCCCGCCGCCCGACAGAGCCTACCCTCCCTGCATCAGCTCCGTCGGCTTTCAGAGCGCGAAAGGAGAGTTTCTCCCTCGCGGCTGTTAAGCCCGCGGGGGCTGATGGGAAAGTCCCATCAGCCCCTGCGGGCTTAACAGAGCCACGGAAGGGAAACTAGTCTCCCTTCGAGCTCTGAAAGCCGATGGAGCTGATGCAGGGAGGGCAGGCTCTGTCGGGCAGGGGGGCCCCATGGGATATGCGATTCTGCCGTTGCCGCCGCGGCGGCAGCGGCAGCAGACATCTTTTTAAAATTTATTTTAAAATTTACTTTGCAAGCAGAATGTTCTTTGCGTGGGGCCCCCTGAAACGCGGGGCCCTGTGCAAAAAACTTTCTTGCTCAATGGACGGGCCGGCCCTGGCAAGGTGTATGGTTAGTGGTGTTAAATTACTGAGTTGAATTGCTCGGTTGAGAGTAGTGTAGGAGAAAGAGGTGATGCTTTAGCGCTTTTCTGAATTGTGCAAGATCTGTGATTGCTCTGATGGTGGTTGGGAGTGCATTCCAACAGCTGGGGGCATAGAATTTGAAAGTTCGTTTTTTTGTTGCCTGGGTGCATTTTGTTATTTCGTTGTGGGTCTGAAGGGTGTTGGTGGTGAATGTTCTCCTTGCTATGTTTGCTGGAGTGGGGTGGAGGAGGTCTGATAGGGAGGTGGCTGACGTCTTGTTAATGGCCTTGAAAGTCATGATGACTACTTTATCGGTGAGACGGCAGTAGATTGGGAGCCAGTGTAAGTCTTTTAAGATGGGGGGTGATGTGATCTCTTCTAGAGGATCCATGTAGGAAGCGTGCTGCAGCGTTCATTGCCAGCTGTAATGGGTTTAGCGTGTGTTTGGGTAGTCCATACAGGATCATGTTGGCGTAGTCGAAGTGGGGGGTCACCAGTGCCTGAAAAACTGTTCTGAAGTCATCTGGTTGCAGCATGGGTTGGAGATGTCGCAACGTTTGTAGTTTGTGGTAGATTTGTTTGATGGTGTTGCTGATGTGCGTTTTGAATTTGAGCTGCTGATCTAGTGTTACGCCTAGGTATCGGATGCTGGGTTTACTTGGAAGTTCAGCATCTCTTGTCTTTAATGTCAGCGGTGGGGAGAAGGACTGATTTATAGTAATGAACATTACATCAGTCTTGCTAAAGTTTATCTTGAGGCTCTGTGAATGGAGCCAGTCAGTTACGGCCTCAAAGCATTTTACTAATGGGGAGAAGTCCGGATGATTGACCGTGAATGGGGTGAAAAGTAGCACCTCATCTGTGTAGATGAGACATGATATGTTGAATGATCGGATTATTTCACATATGGGCTGCATGTATATGTTGAATAGGAGGGCGGAGAGTGAGGAGCCCTGCGATACGCCATGTATTTGCTAGAAGGACTTAGATGTTGTGGCTCCTGTTCGTTCCTGCTGCCATCTTTCCATTAGATAGGATTTGCACCAATTCAACGCTGAGCCAATAATTCCCTTGTCCTGCAGCCGTATCAAGAGTTGCTCGTGGTTTACAGAGTCAAATGCAGCAGCAATGTCAAAGAAAATTAAGGCATATCCTTGTTTGATGTTGTCAATCCCCATGATCAGTGTGTTGATAAGTGTGGCGAGGAGGGTTTCGACGCCATGGGATTCCCTAAGACCGTGTTGGCATGGGTCCAGGGGAGCTGTGGCATCAATGTGGTCCTGTATCTGGCATTGTACGACCGTCTCAATAATTTTTGCTAGCAGCGGGATGCTCGATATTGGTCGGTATGATTCCACCTTCTGGGAATTTAGCTTGGAGTTCATATCCAGCTCATTGCTAAAACTTGTCGTTTCTTTCTATACAATATTTCCAAAATTCACCCCTTCCTCTCTGACACAACTAAATTGATTGTCCACTCCTTAATCACCTCCCGTCTTGATTATTCTAACTTTCTCCTTGCCGGCCTCACTGCAAGCCACCTCTTTCCTCTTCAGTCAATTTAACACTCCGCTGCTCAACTCATTTTCCGCCAGTCTCGTTTTTCCCACATTACTCCTCTCCTCATGTCGCTTCATTGGCTTCCCATCCGTCTCTGTATCCAATTTAAACTTCTCCTGACCTATAAATGTATTCACTCTTCTGCCCCCCAGTACCTTTCATCTTTTATCTCTCATCTCTCCTTACACCCCCTCTCGGTTGCTTCGCTCTTCTAACAGTCTTCGTTTATCTGTGCCCTTTACTCATACTGCCAATTCCAGACTTCGCTCCTTCCAACTGGCACCACCCTTTGCTTGGAATAGTCTTCCTATCTCTGTGCGCCAGGCATACTCCCTGGCCATTTTCAAGTCCAGACTAAAATCCCACCTCTTCACTATTGCTTTCCGTTCCTGTCTTACCCTATCTTGATCTCTCTATCAACATTTGCTTACTTTGTCCTGTAAATTTGTGTTATTTGTATTATGTAACTTATTTTATTTCTGTCTTATTAGATTGTGAGCTCTTATGAGCAGGGACTGTCTCTCTTCTATGTTTGTACAGCGCTTCATATGTTGCGGCGCTTTATAAGTCTTTAATAATAATAATAATAATAATAGTGTCGCCCTGCTGAGATTTAGTATAGATGTTATACAGCAGGGTCACCACATGAAGGTACTCAGCAAGACTTGTGGAGGGAACTTTATTCTCTTCCCCTAAGAGATGCACATCAATTGAACAACTGCTGCACACCCCTTGACCCTTCCGTGTGGATTCTGTGGTGGATTCTGAGTTCTTTATTGCAGAAACGTTTGTTGTAGATACGGGCCAGGGTGATATCAAGAATGGTGAGAGGAAGGACATGAAGGATGGGATGAAGCAGGGCAGAGTCTTGAAGGACTAGAAAGGGGGACTGTTACTTCTGGAGAGAAATCTGCAACTGTGAGTATATACTTCTGGTAATTTTCTAAAAAGAATTCTTTGTATTAAAGCTACTTAATCTGTGAACCCACTGTTTTTTGTTGGATCAGTTAGGGCCTAGTAGCAGCAATTAAAGTTTGAATTTAAAACACAGAGGAGAGCTTTCTGGTTACATTTCATACCCAGCAGAGAGCTTGTAGTTTAAATTTAATAGTCACTCAGAGCCAAGTAACAGCAAAGTACTTTTAGTTTAAATTTAAACACACAGAAGAGAGCTTTCTGGTTAAATTTAGTACCCAGCAGAGAGCTTGTAGTTTAAATTTCATAAGAAGTTAGAGCCTAGCAGCAGCTAAGAGCTATAATTTAAATCAAATCAGAATTTAGCTTACCTCAGCAGCACAAGACAGGGTACTGTGTAGCAGCCCTCTTTTAATAAGTGTTATTTCCCTCCCTCCCTCCCCACACCCACCCTCCCCTGGGATAATCACAGCTTTATAGATACTTACACATCTTAAAAGACAGGAGGTGCTTTCAGGTGAAGCTCATTACCCAAATCAGTCATACACTAAGGACCTGAGATTAATTAAGCTTCAGGTGAACAAGGTATATTAAATGTATTAGGTACAGTTTGCCACCCACCCACTCCCTGGACCTTGAGGGTTAAGGGAGGGGCTGGCCTTGGTTGCCCTTGAGGGTTAAGGTTGTAGTTGTGTAGGTGCTCAAGTAGTAAGGCAAGGCAAAGAAAATTTCTTTTGTGAGGTTTATTTCCCACTTTCGCAGTTCAAATGCAGCAGACGTCAATGAAATAATGTAGCACAAAACAAGGCTGAGAAACGTAACTAAACAAGGCTTTTTACTGCTAGGCTAAATGTCCATTACTGATCACATTCATTTGTCATGTGACCTCCTTTCATTAACGTAACAGAAAAAACTCTGGTAACAGCAATCAATGCTCCTGAATTGCACACAATATGCTTTCACTTATTCTCTTCACATAAGCTTCTTTAGCATGGCAATCAGTGAGGTAACTTTGCTATATTCTTTCATAAAACATTGGCAAGCATATCACTTAAATGTCCTTTAGAATCACACATGTAGAGCAGTCCATCGGGACTTCCTGCTCTGTAGACGGCAGAGAAATTAAAGGCATTTCTTCCTCACAGCTGCTCATGGGCTTTGCTACGTTATGAGAAGAAACTGCTCTGCTCTTAAGGAACTCCCTGAATTCAGTGAGAAGTAATTCAGCCTGTGTATTTTCTGAGCTAGGCTGAGAATATCCTCCTTCAGGTAAATGCTTGTTTACAGTTCTTATCTCTTGGCAATTATCAGTGCTTTTACTCCGACAAGAGTTCAGCGTGTAAGCATCTCCCTTCCCCACCTATCTCCAAATGAAAGTGCAGGGTAAAACGCTTCAGCTGTGCTTGGAGAGTCTCTCAGAGTTTTAAAAGTAAAGCAGTCAGGCTTCTCTTGGCTTAACCAATTACTATCAAACTTTCTGCCTTTGTCCTGTCTTTCACAATTAAAGTTCACTCTTTCTGGCTTTCCACTGTTAAGCTTGCTAGCCGTTCCAAACCCACCAGATACCTTGTGCTGGGGCTTCTTCCAGGGTATTTCTTTCTCCCTCTGCCTCCTGTTCCAAGGTTCTGCTTGGTCCTTTAAACTCCTGAGCTGTAGCCTTGGGTCTCTCAGTGCCTTTGAATTCTTCTGCTTAAGGAAGTCTTTCTTTGCCCCTGAGTCTCCCAGGTCCTGTCTGCTCCTTCGTGGATCACAGCTGCTTAGTGGTTCTCTCTCCCATGGTTCCTGTTCCTGGTCATCTGACCTGTCCTCGTCCAGGTGCTTGTGTCCTGACTCCTCCTCTCCTTGCTCATCTCCTTGCTGATCTAACTGTTTCTGTTTCTGAGTTCTTAACAAGCTGCCTGAGTACTGCACTGCCCGCCTCCTGCTTGGGCGTGCCCAATCAGAGACTTGGCTCCTCTCCTGCCTTGAGGTGAGGTGTGGTTCCTGATTAGCTCTGTGTTTTTTTATCTCAGGAGAGAAAATCCTGCATTCCCTTGCAGTACCGGTTCTCTCCACCGGATCACTATCAGTTTCCATTGCTTCACAAGAGTCTCCTACATCACAAGTTTTATTGGTATAAATACCCATAGCAGCCCCTAGTAAGTAAGAACTTAAAGATCTAGACACAAACTTAAAACTAAGATGCAGACAGCAGTCCAGCAGCGGGATGGGGGCTTTCCAGTCTTTTGCATTGAGTGTCACATGTATGATTTTCTCCCAGTTGGTGAGAGGTCTTACGTGTGCACTAGGTGCAAGGAGCTCTTTTCTCTCAGGGAACAAGTCTGTTCTCTAGAGGCTAAAGTAGCAGACTTGGAAAACATAAGACAGACAGAGAGGTACATAGACGAGACCTACAGGGATATAGTCCTGAAGTCCCACCTCCAGTCTGGCAGCACCCCTGTTGCCATGGAGGAGAGAGGTCACGTGACAGGAGAGCATCACCCTGGTGTGGCAGGAAGTGATCCTGTAACTAGGACCTGTCCTCCAGGTGAAGTAAAACACTCTCGCACCGAGGAGGTTTCTCCAGGGCCATGTGCCCATGAGGGAAGGGTTAGGACAGCTGTTATAGTTGGTGATTCAATCATTAGGCATGTAGATAGCTGGGTGGCTGGTGGACATGAGGATCGCCTGGTAACATGCCTGCCTGGTGTGAAGGTAGCGGACCTCACGCGCCACCTAGATAAGGTCTTAGATAGTGCTGGGGAGGAGTCTGCTGTCTTGGTACATGTCGGTACCAATGACATAGGAAAATGTGGTAGGGAGGTTCTGGAGGCAAAATTTAGGCTTTTAGGTAGGAAGTTGAAATCCAGAACTTCCAGGGTAGCATTCTCCGAAATGCTTCCTGTTCCACGCGCAGGACCCAAAAGGCAGGCAGAGCTCCGGTGTCTCAATGCGTGGATGAGACAATGGTGCAGAGATGAGGGTTTTGGATTTGTTAGGAACTGGGGAACATTCTGGGGAAAGGAGGGGCTCTTCCGAAGGGATGGGCTTCACCTTAACCGGGATGGAATCAGGCTGCTGGCATTAACCTTTAAAAAGGAGATAGAGCAGCTTTTAAACTAGATATTAGGGGAAAGCGAACAGTCGCCCAAGAGCGGATGGTTCGGAAGAATGTATCCTTGAAGGATACTACCAAAAGCAGAGAGGTTCCACAAAAGAGTAAAGTAGCCCAAATGCCCTCAAGTATGGAGCAGACAGAGCTTAAAGACCCCAATTTACCCATGTCTAACAATAGCCACAGTAACATAGTAACATAGTAGTTGACGGCAAATAAAGACCAGCATGGTCCATCCAGTCTGCCCAGCAAGATGGCAAGAGAAGGTGCACCTGTCGCTCCGCGCAGGCCACCCCTCCCCATATCCTTGTTCAGGGGTAAACCCACCACTCCATGTAGGACACCCCTATTTGTTGAGACGTTATATGGTTCAGAAGTTAGATGGTACCATTTATTTTTTTTTATCCTATTTCTGTAAAGGGATCCTCTGTGTTTGTCCCATGCCTTTTTGAATTCCATCACCGTGTTCGCCCCTACCACTTCCATCGGGAAGGCATTCCAAGCATCCACCACCCTTTCAGTGAAAAAATATTTCCTGACATTGCCTTTCAATTTACCCCCTTGCAGTTTCATGTTATGCCCTCTAGTTTTATGGTTCCCCGTCTTTGGAAGAGGTTTGTTTGTTCATCATTTCTCTTTAAGTATTTAAAGGTCTGAATCATATCTCCCCTGTCCCTTCTTTCCTCCAAAGTGTACATATTTAGGTCTTCAAGTCTCTTCTCATAAGGCTTCTGACGCAGGCTCCAAATCATTTTGGTCGCCTTCCTCTGAACAGTCTCCAGTCTTTTTACATCCTTTGCAAGATATGGTCTCCAAAACTGAACACAGTATTCCAAGTGAGGCCTCACCAGTGACCTATACAGTGGCATAAGTACCTCTTCTTTTCTGCTGGTAATCCCTCTTTGTATGCAACCCAACATCCTCCTGGCTTTTGCCACCGCCTTGTCGCACTGTTTTGCCACCTTGAGATCAGCAGAGATAATCACACCAAGGTCTTTTTCCTGAACTGTGCATACCAACCTTTCTCCCCCTATCGCGTACATTTCTCTTGGATTTCTGCTACTGAAGTGCATGACACTGCACTTTTTTGCATTAAATCATAGTTGCCAAGCATTAGACCAGTCTTCCAGCTTTTGTAGATCTTTCTTCATGTTAACCACTCCCTCGGGGGAGTCCACTCTGTTGAAAATTTTTGTGTCGTCTGCAAAAAGACAGACTTTTCCATTCAGTCCTTCAGCAATATCACTCACAAATACATTGAACAGTGCCGGGCCCAGGACCGAACCCTGGGGCACCCCGCTAATCACCTTCCTCTCATCCGAGTGAGCTCCATGTACATTCACCTTCTGTCGTCTGTCAGTCAACCAATTTCTAATCCAGTTTACCATCTTGGGACCCATCCCCAAGCTACTGAGTTTGTTGACAAGCCTCCTATGAGGAACAGTATCAAAGGCTTTGCTGAAATCCAGGTAGATGACATCCATCGCATGCCCCTGATCTAGTTCCCTGGTCACGCAGTCAAAGAACTCGATCAGATTTGTTCGGCAAGATCGTCCTTCGGTAAAACCATGTTGCCTCGGGTCTTGCAAGCTGTTGGTTTACAGAAAGTTCACTATTCGCTCTTTCAGGAGTGCCTCCATTACTTTTCCCGCCACTGAGGTAAGGCTCACGGGCCTGTAGTTTGACACTTCTTCCCTGTCACCACTTTTGTGTAGAGGTATGACATCAGCCATTCTCCAGTCCTGAGGAATCTCTCCTGTTTCCAAGGATCTGTTGAAGACATCCTTTAACGGTCCTGCAAGAACCTCTCTGAGCTCTTTCAGTATCCTGGGATGTATCCCATCTGGTCCCATGGCTTTGTCCACCTTCAGTTTAGCAAGTTGTTCTAACACCTCTTCTTCTGTGAATGGTGTGGTATCTACTTCATTCCCATTTTTATATTTGGGAGTCACAGCTGGTCCATCCCCAGGATCTTCTTTAGTAAACACAGAGCAGAAGTAATTGTTTAGCAATTTCGCTTTTTCAGTGTCACTTTCCACGAGTCCTTTCCCAGCACTTCTGAGTCCTGCAATTCCAACTCTGATCTTTTTCCTTTCCTGAATATACCTGAAGAAATTTTTGTTGCCACCCTTAACATCTTGAGCCATCTTTTCCTCTGCCTTTGATCTTGCTATCCTTATTACTCTTTTAGACTCTTTGAGTTGGATCCTGTATTCATTTCTGTGTTCTTTTGTTTGCAAGCTTTTTAATTTTGCAAAAGTTGTGTTTTTTGCCTTTATATGAGCAGCCACCTCTTTAGAAAACCAAATAGGTTTCCTTCTCCTCTTGCTTTTATTTACTTTTCCTACATATTTATCTGTTGCTCCTTTTATTGCCTCCTTTAGTTTAGCCCATTGCAATTCCACTTCCTTTATCTCTTCCTACCCCGTCATCTCCTCCTTTACGTACTCTGCCATTTTATTGAAGTCAGTGTATTTGAAGTTTAGGACTCTGAGCTTCCTATGATTGGCCTGTACCATGGCTTTTATTTCAAACCACACCGTGTGATGGTCGCTGTTGCTCACAGGGGCACTCACGCAGACATTTGACACACTATCACCGTTGGTGAGCACTACATCCAGCGTTGAGCTTTCCCTGGTTGGTTCCATCACCATTTGTCTAAATAATGCATCTTGGAGAGCATCCACAATTTTTTTGCTTCTTTCCAGATGTGCAGAAGGAGTAATCCAATCCACATCAGGTAGATTAAAGTCACCCAATATGATTGCTTCCCCCTTTGTTGCTATCTTGGCAATATCTATAATCAATTCATTGTCTCTCTCTTCAATTTGAGTTGGAGGTCTATAGACTAAAGCAATATGGATGACGGTGCCATCTCCTCTCTCCAACGCAATCCAGAGCGCTTCTTCTTTTCCCCATGTCCCCTGCATTTCAGTAGCTTTAATATTGCTTTTGACATACAAGGCTACTCCTCCTCCTTTTCCATTTTTCTCGGTCCTTCTGAATAGATTATAGCCAGCTATGGCTATATCCCAATCATGTGATTCATTAAACCATGTTTCTGTAATGGCCACAATGTCCAAGTCCGTTTCCACCATTAGGGCTTCCAGGTCTGGAATTTTGTTGGCTAAGCTTCGAGCATTTGTGCTCATTGCTTTCCAGCACTTTCCTGGCTTGTGTGTATTTTGCATTGATTTTGTTCTGCCCACTTCCTCCCACATGTTTTTGATGTGTGGTTTAAAAGTGTGGCTGTTTCTGATGTTGTTCTGCTTTTGTTGGGGGTGGCAGGCAGATGTTGACCTTCCACATCCTTCACCCCCTTTTCCTAATTTAAATGCATGTCCACATACTGCCTGAATTTTTCACTTAGGATTCTTTTCCCTGCGACAGAGAGATGTAGTTCATCAGCACAGTATAGTCTCTTGTTGGTCCATCTGTTGTCCCAGTTGCCAATAAATCTGAATCCTTCTTCTCTGCACCAGGTCTGGAGCCCTGTATTAAAGCTGTTAATGCAATGCAGCCTTTTTGTCCCCTTACCAAGAACAGGTAGAACTTCTGAGAATGCAACAGTGTTAACAACATGCTTGAGTTTCTCCCCCAGAGATTGGAAGTCCTTTTGGGCTGTAGAGGCACTGTTCCTAGCCAGGTCGTTTGTGCCTAGGTGGATAATAACATCAAGTTTGGAATGTTCACTTTTTGCACTAAGGGGCATGTTTACTAAAGTCCGAAATTGTGCGGGTCCCCGTTAGTGTGCGTGTGCCATATAAGGAGTGGGCGGTTCAGGCAGAAAATAGCAAAAAACCGGGAGTAAGCGACCGGACCTGTGCGCGTCGCGCTAATGTGTGGGGGTCGACATTAGCGCGTGGGAAGGCAAAGTGGCGCGCTGCTGGGTATACAAAACAACAGAGCCGTAGTACAACAGTGAAGACACTGACCAATGGTGCAGGGGCCATGGGTTCAATCCCCCATTGTGCGCAATGAAAAAGGCCAGCTGAGGCAGCAACTGTAATGGGTAAAAGTGGTTTAGGAGGCAAATTAATTTTGAACGGCATAAGGCGGCGCACAGTTCTTTTTGGGCGGCATAAGGCGGCGCACTGTACATTTTGGGCGGCATAAGGCGGCGCACAGTTCTTTTTGGGCGGCATAAGGCGGCGCACTGGTCCTCTTGGGCGGTATAAGGCGGCGCACAGTTCTTTTTGGGCGGCATAAGGCGGCGCACTGGTCCTCTTGGGCGGCATAAGGCGGCACACAGTTCTTTTTGGGCGGCATAAGGCGGTGCACTGGTCCTCTTGGGCGGCAGAAGGCGGCGCACTGATGGGCACAAGGCGGCGCGCTGATGTACAAGCACAGGAACAGAGCCACAGCACAATGGTTAAAACACTGACCAATGGTGCAGGGATCAGGGGTTCAATCCCTCACAATGCCCAGTGAACAAGGCTGGCTGAGGCAGTATGTATTATGGTGAGGAGTGCTGTAGGAGGCTTTTTAATTTTATTTTGCTATCACTACTAGCAAACGCACTCACACAGCGTGTACACATACAGTGGCCCATAAGGCACATGTCACAGTGCACTGTCTGCCAAGGCACCCTAGAATGTCCCCTATAGGGCACCATATATGTTGCGACACAGGATAATGTACAGTACACCTTATATGGATGGCAACCATAAGGTGGCCTATAGGGCGCCCTATAAAGCACCCTCAGAGGCACCTAATGGGTATAATAAGCTGAGGGTGGTTTTGCCGGCATTGACATATGTACAGTAAATAAAAATAAAGCTGTGGACAGCCCTATCAAAGAACCCCACTGTGGGTTTGAACCCATGACCTCTGGCTGCACAGGCAGTGACATAACCATTGGGCTACAGCTGTCAGCAAGCCCCTGGCTGGCTGGCTGCAGAGAGCCGGTATATCACCTCACAGACAGTCTGCTGTTGTAAACAGGATAGGGTTAGGCCACCCGCACCCATGATGCACTGCACATGCAAATCAGCTGTCCACAGATGCACACAAGATGGGGAATGCACCCCCACAGCTCTCGGCCTGGTAGGGGGATGTGGCCGTGTGCACCCACACAGCACCTCGGCCTGGTAGGGTGTACTGAGCAGGTGTTGTACTGACTGGCACATAGTAGCTACACACCGTCACACTGTGCGGGTACTGCGCTCACCCTGAGGTTGCGATGTGGCACCCAGGACCAGGTCCACAACACCCTCCACGGCTGAATAAGGCCATGCAAGAGCTCCAAAGCACTGTTACTCTGTGAGAGAGGTTGTTTCTGCAGAAACACCTTGAATATCTCTGTCTGTCTGAGTCAGGGAAACCCCTTATGGCCACCTAGGTGGGCTATGTACCACCATTCCTCCCCCTCCAGGTGGAACAGCATTGGCACCCATCAACAGGTCAATATGCTACCTCCCTGCAATGGTGGCAGTAGTGTGCACCATCAACCCAAGTCCTGCCATGGAACAGACACCCTACAGGGCAGTCAAAGCAGCTCTTTACACATCCATAACACAATGTCTGACAGACATTAGGCCTGGATATGCTAAGTTGCGCCCCACCACTATCTGCTATTCTCCTGCAGCAAGCCATCAGCCACGGCACAGCACTCCATCAGGACACAGACCAGCAGGAAACAGTCTGCTAGTTAGTCCTGGTGGAAATGCATGCACCCGTAACTGGGACGGCAGTGCACACCAGCAGATAAGTCAGTGTCTGGGCCCCAAATAGAAACCCATATATATCACATGGGAGAAATACTATAATAGCACTATGGGGGTGCCTAGCCATGCTGTCGTCACTACACAGTCAGGGTGGAGTGAAACCCCAGAGGCACATACAGAGGTCACCCTGTCTGTGTAGGTGGTGGCCGGCCACTACAATGTCCCAGCCAGTGCCCTATGTCCTGTGCAGATGCATCCTGGCCAGCCCACCCTGTCTGAGCTATACCCATGGTACCTTGCTGCTCATTATGCACATTGGCAGGCCAATACTGGCAATAGTGCGGGCAGTGTGGGCTGTGGAAGGTGTTTGCAGCCAACACGCACTGTATAGACAGACACACACTCCCACACGTATGCCAACATTGTGCTACTATAGAGGAGTTTAGCAGCATTGCCCACTACACCAGTCCTGGGCACAGTACAGGCATGGATATGGTATGTAATACTGTTGGGGGACACTCCCTAGGGTGGTTAACACTGTCAGAGACCAGACCTGAAGCACCCACAGCAGACAGCAGAAAGATTGTTATGATGGAGCTCAAAGAGCAGAATGTGCGTAACGTAGGTATATCTATCTGCCAGTACTCATAGCACACGTTTGAGAGCTGTGTACCGTTTACCCAGGTGTAGGGTGACATTGCTGAGGTATGCAGGTGCTAGTATTGGGAGGTGCACGCAGGGCCCAATGTCCTGCCTCTCCAGGAGGCATTGGCCAATGGGGCCTGTGGGTGTGGGTGTGGGTGTGTCTGCCCCTGTTGGCTGCTGCTTTACGGCAGAGATTCACAAATCCAGTCCAGGTTTGCCACACACTGTTCGGGTTTTCCTGCTGTCCCTCATGGATATGCATGAGCTACATCTATATGCCATGGGGGTGGTGCATAGATATACAGCACAGGCATTTGTATGAGTGGCAGCATGGAACCTGAATGGTGTGTGTTCCTACAGGACTGCATCTGTGAGACTCTGCTCTAGGTAATGCCCCTGGTCATGGTGTCTGTGCTCCGTGGGGTAAAAGGAAGGCGTATGACCCCAGCAATAAAGGATTGTCCTTACTATCATGGTTTAGTTGTGGGAAAAATATGTGGACATGATTGGCAGGGCTTTGAACCTGTGACCTTCTGTTCTTGCACACACTGTCTGTGTGCACTGCACCACCGTGTTGCCACACATGTGCTGAATTCCCTGGGAGGTCCATGACTGTACATCCGACAGGGCCTATCTGTTGCAGTGGACGGTGCCAGCCTGCACATGGCTAGGCCACTGTCTTCTGTGGCTAGCAGCCACTGCCCCCTCCACCACCTGTACCCTTCTGCCAACATGCTGGCATGGCCTTATCTTGGAAAAGCATATGACCTGACTGACATGTGGCACTCCAGGACTGCATTTGGGGGACTCGGCCGTCGGTAATGCCCATTGTTATGGTGTGTGTGCGGTGTTGGGTACAAAATGGGTGTGTGAGCCATGCTTATGTGCTCTCCAATAAAGGGGTATCTTTACTATCTCTGTTTAGTGGTGGGTAAAATATGGGGACTGGGTTGGCAGGAGCCCCAGCTGGGATTTGAACCTGTATCCCTCTGGTCCTAGGAGTACTGGCTTTGTCTGCTGCACCACACTGTGGCCACAGAAACAGTGCTGTCCCTGTGGATGGAAAACCTGGCCGGCGGAATCCTAAACCCTGCTCTGCACATTTGTACTGTGGGCTCATTCACCTTGTCTGGGGGCAAACGTGCAAATACACCCCGCAAATGACCGTGAAAAGAGGGAGAAAAATATAGCCAAGCTGGGCAACAGTGGTATTAATGGGCGACCATAGAAAACACTCCCAGCACAGCTCCCAAAAAGGAAATGATTTTTGGAAGGGTCTCCGCTCCGTAGACCCTTTCAGAAATCATTTCTTTTTTTGGGGGCTTTCCTGTGAGTGTTTTTTATTGTTGCCCATTAATATCACTGTTGCCCAGCTGGGTTATAAGTTTTTAGAATTTTGTTGTGGTCTTTTTCAATTTATATTTGCTATTTTGTTCTGTGCACATGTATCACACTGCTCACGTTTTGCAGGTTTCCCCGGTTATGCTGTACATTGCTGACGGAAATGGTTTCTCTTCCCTTTAAATGCCCTCTACCGCGAGTGTTTCACTCGCGGTAGTTTTTACATGTAAATTCGGCCCCGATAATGTGCGGGGAGCCTCTCCCCTCCCCTTCCCCGCCCATTAACCCCATCTCTCCGCCCCTCAGGAGCCTTCCTCCGCCCTCCGTTAGCCTTTCCACGCCTCTATCGGACATTTGCGGGCCCATACTTGTGCGGGGCCCGTTAGTGTGCCGCGCACCTGTGCGGTGGTGACACGCACGTGTGCGGGGCGCTTGAGAGCACTTAAGTACCGCTTTTAGTGCGCTATTGTGCGGATGCGCAAATGTGCGGTTTTTAGTAAACATGCCCCTAAGTAATTCAACAACTTGGTTTGTATTCCTGCTGGCTGAAGAGCCTAGTAGGCACATGACTATCTTCTCTCCTTTGAACTGTGTTCCCAAGTTGGTGCCTCTGATGATGGAATCTCCAAGTAGTAGTAGTTTTATGTTTGGGGAGGTTTTTTTCATATTTAGTGCTTTAGCAGGGGATTGGGCATTGTCTGACTCATTTAAAGGCCCTTCAGTTTCTTTGAATTGGGCATCCTCATTAGCCAAGGCAGAGAAGGCATTGTGCAGGGATATCTCATGATGTATAGGATGTCTTTGTGTTACAGGTCGCAATCTACTAGAACCCACTGTGATCCATTTGTTTCTGGGGCGTTTGATTCTTTGTGGGAGCGGTGGTGGACTTTGTTCAGTTTGTATCCTAGAAGAGGTGCGCTTCATTGCAGCCAGTTCCTCCCTCAGTAGAGATACTTCTATATGCATGGCAGCTAGGTCTTTCCTTAGTAGAGTCAGTTCTTCATGCATGGCAGCTGACTTTAGACATATAGGACAAGCTCTTAGTCTCCAAATGATTCGTCTTTGAATGAATAAACATGAATAAAATACATTCTCTAAAATGCTTGTATGCAAATGCTAGAAGTCTAAAGAATAAGATGGGAGAGTTAGAATATATAGCACTAACTGAAAGGTTAGATATGATTGGAATATCAGAGACATGGTGGAAGGAGGACAACCAGTGGGACACTGTGATACCTGGGTACAAACTATATCGTAATGATAGAGCTGATCAAATTGGTGGAGGGGTTGCGCTCTATGTTAGAGAGGGCATTGACTCAGAAAGGATTCAAGTTTTGCAGGAAACAAAATCTGCTGTAGAATCTATATGGATTGAAATTCCATATAAAAGGGGGAAGGCAATGGCAGTGGGGGTGTACCATCGAGCGCCTGGCCAGAATGACCAAATGGATGATGAAATGCTCAAAGAAATCAAGGAAGCTAACAAAAGTTACAGCGCAGTAATAATAATGGGTGATTTCAATTACCCCGGTATCGACTGGGTCAGTGTCACGTCAGGACATGCTAGGGAGATAAAGTTCCTAGATGAAATAAATGACTGCTTCTTGGAGCAGCTGGTTCATGAACCGACCAGAGGGGATGCCATATTAGACCTAGTCCTTAGTGGAACACCAGATCTAGTGCAAGAGATAAGGGTGTTGGGGCCACTTGGCAATAGTGATCATAGCATGATCGCCTTTGATTTAATTAGTGGAGGAGGGATAGTAAGGAAATCCACAGTACTACCTTTTAACTTTCGAAAGGGAGACTATGATAAAATGAGGAAAACAGTTAAGAAAAAACTAAAAGGAGCAGTTGCGAAGGTTAAAGACGTACATCAAGCTTGGGTGTTGTTGAAAAATACTATCTTGGAAGCCCAGACCAGCTGTATTCCACGCTTTAAGAAAAGTGGAAGGAAGTTCAAAAAACTGCCAGCATGGTTTAAAGGTGAGGTCAGAGAGGCTGTTGTTGCCAAAAAAGCATCTTTCAGGAAATGGAAAAAAGAGCCAAACGACGAAACCTGGAAACAGCACAAGCACTGGCAAGTGAAATGCAAGGCATTAATAAGGCAGGCAAAGAGAGAATTTGAGAAGAAGCTTCCTGCGGAAGCAAAAAAGTGAAATAAAGACCTTTTCAAGTACATTCGTAGCAAAAAACCTGTGAGAGAGTCAGTTGGTCCATTAGATGATAAAGGGGTTAAAGGAGCACTAAGAGGTGACAAGGCGATAGCGGAGAGACTGAATGAATTCTTTGCTTCGGTCTTTACTGAGGAAGATGTAGGGATATTACCCATGACTGAAGTGGTATTTAAAGGTCCGGAAGAATTGAAGGAAATATCGATACATCGGGAAGATGTCTTACAAATATTAGATAAACTGAAGAGTAGAAAATCACCTGGGCCGGATGGTTTACATCCAAGGGTGTTGAAAGAACTGAAATATGAGATTGCAGAACTGCTATCAGTAATCTGTGAACTATCATTAAAATCATCTCTAATACCTGAAGATTGGAGGATCGCCAATGTAACACCAATTTTTAAAAAGGGTTCCAGGGGTGATCCGGGAAACTACAGACCGGTGAGCCTGACGTCAGTACCGGGAAAAATGGTAGAAACCATCATAAAGAATAAAATTACTCAGCATGTACATAGTCACAGCCTAATGGGAGACAGCCAACATGGCTTTAGACAAAGAAGATCTTATCTTACTAATCTGTTATGTTTTCTTGAAGGAGTGAATAAACAGGTGGACAAAGGTGAGTCGGTTGATATTGTGTATCTGGACTTTCAGAAAGCCTTTGACAAGGTCCCTCATGAGAGACTTTTGGCAAAACTAAAGAGTCATGGGATAGGAGGCAGTGTACTATTGTGGATCAGGAACTGGTTAAAAGATAGAAAGCAGAGGGTAGGGCTAAATGGCCAATTTTCCCAATGGAGAAAGGTAAATAGTGGTGTACCCAGGGATCTGTGCTGGGTCCGCTGCTTTTTGACACATGCTTTTTGAAGTGGAGGAGTGGCCTAGTGGTTGGGGCAAGGTACCTCAGGCCGGAAGGTCGGGGGTTCAAATCCCACTAGAGAACAGCAATCTTGGGCCGGAAGGACTGGGGTTTCTAGTCCCACAGGTGCTCCTTGTGGTCTTGGGCAAGCCACTTAACCCTCCATTGCCCATGGTCCCTGTAAAATAGTTATCTCCAAGTTATAATGCCCTGTTCAATGTAATTTCAGTTTGTTCAATGTAAACCGCACTGATGCCAAATAGCACGGTATAAAAGAGAACGTAAATAAATAAAAATAAAAAAATATTCATAAATGACCTGGAAAATGGAATAACGAGTGAGGTTATCAAATTTGCAGATGACACAAAACTATTTAAAATTGTTAAAACCCAAGAGGATTGTGAAAAATTGCAAGAGGATCTTGATAAATTGGAAGACTGGGCATCAAAATGGCAGATGAAATTTAATGTGGACAAGTGCAAGGTTATGCACCTAGGGAAGAACAACCCAAACTATGGTTACACGATGCAAGGTTCCACATTAGGAACCACCACCCAGGAAAAAGATTTAGGCGTCATTGTGGATACCATGTTAAAACCCTCCGCCCAGTGTGCAGCGGCGGCCAAGAGAGCAAATAGAATGCTAGGTATGATAAGGAAAGGAATGGAAAATAAAACAAAAGATATTATAATGCCTCTATATCATTCCATTGTGAGACCGCACCTTGAATATTGTGTGCAATTCTGGTCGCCGTATCTTAAAAAGGATATAGCGATTTTAGAAAAGGTACAGAGAAGAGCCACCAAAATGGTAAAGGAGATGGAAGGATACTCCTATGAAGAAAGGTTAAAAAGGTTAGGGCTCTTTAACCTGGAAAAGAGACGGCTGAGGGGAGATATGATAGAAGTCTATAAATTAATGAACGGAGTGGAATGGGTAAACGTAGATCGATTGTTTACCTTATCAGAATATAGAAAGACTAGGGGACATGCAATGAAGCTACAGGGTAAACTATTTAAGACTAATTAAAGAAAATATTTTTTCACTCAACGTGTAATCAAACTCTGGAATTTGTTACCGGAGGATGTAGTAAAGGCTGTTAGTGTAGCTGGGTTTAAAAAAGGTTTGGACAAGTTCCTGGAGGAAAGGTCCATAAACCATTATTAAGAAGTGACCAAAGATATCAATGCTTGACCCAGTGCAACCATTGTGGAACTTGTGTCTCTTGGGGAAACTGCTAGGTACATATGACCTAGATTGGCCACTGTTGGAAACAGAATACGGGGCTTGATGGACCTTGGTCTGACCCAGTATAGCTTGATGGACCTTGGTCTGACTCAGTATGGCATATCTTATGTTCTGTAGTACCTTGCTGCAACCACTAGGAGTGGCCTAGTGGTTGGGGCAAGGTACTACAGGCCGGAAGGTTGGTGGCTCAAATCCCACTAGAGGACAGCAACCTTGGGCCGGAAGGACTGGAGTTTCTAGTCCCGCAGGTGCTCCTTGTGGTCTTGGGCAAGCCACTTAACCCTCCATTGCCCATGTTCCCTGTAAGTATTAGTGTATGTGTCTCATATCCCCTCGTGTTAAATGTATCCCCCAACCGCTTTGACCCGGTGAAAAGCGGGATATAAATGCAGCTAAATAAATAAATAAGGTGTTAAGAGTGGAGGTCCAGGTGTCAACCTGCCTATCTATTGGGAGAATGGAGAAATCCGGGGGAAAAAAGGAATCAGCTGGAGGGAATTGTTGGAGGGTGAGTGGAGTGATATGACGTTTGAGTACCTGGGAAAGAGGACCTGAGGTGGGTGTCTTGGAGACCCATGGAGAAGGGAGAGAAAAGTAGAACAAAAGGCAGTGGTGATCGGACCAGGGGAGGGGGAGTGGCGAGACACTGGACGGCAGATAAGGGGAGTGAGCAGGGGTGAGAATAAGGTCAAGAGTGCACCCCGAGGCATGGGTTGGGCAGGCAAGGTGCTGGGTGAGGCACAAATCTTCCAGGAGGGATAAGAGAACTCTATCACGTGACCTGGTCGGGGAGTCAAGGTGGATGTTGAAATCTCCCAGGTCAGCAACATGGTGAGACAAAAGAGCTATTTCAGAAAGTGAGAGGAGGAGGGAATCCCAAAGATCAGAGTGCAATGAGGGGGGAACATAAAGGAGAAGAAAGAACACAGGGGTTGAGGACCCAACATGCAGTATAAGGGATTAAGGGTACCGGGGAGGAAGGTGAGACAAGCGTAAAAGGAAGCGATGTTCGGTGAATAACCGCCACGCCCCCACCTGTCCGATTAAGGCGGGGTGTGTGAAAAGCAGAATAGCCAGAAGGAAGACAGCGGTGAAGGAGGCTGTCCTCCCCCTCGCGGAGCCAGGATTAGGTGAGGAAAAGTGCATCCAATGAGTGTTGGGCCAACAAATCATACACCAGATGCATCTTTGCACAAAGAGAACGGCAATTTAGGAGGGCAAATGAAAGGGACAGTAGTGATGTGGCCATTGTGGGTGGAGGGGAAGGTAACAGGAGAGGTTGACATGGAAGAAGATTACTTACTTTGCGGGCAGTAGCCCCAGGTGGAGGATGATAAGTGAGGGGTGGGGGGTGACCCCAGAAGACTGGGATAGCAGCCATGGTGGTGGATTGCAATGAGAAAAGGCCAGGGACCGAGGGCGTGAGGAGGGGCCAGTACAGGTAAAATGAAAGGGCCAGTGTGGTAGACACTGCTGATAGAAGCACAACAAGATCCAAAGAAGCCCAAGTGTGGCAAAGGGAGGGGATTGGCTGTGAGCAAGAGATGCTCCAATCGTCGCCCCAAGGAGCTCGCCCAAGGACGCTGCCGCTAAACCTCTATAAGATAAAAAATATACTCTGAATACAATGTCCATAAAATACGGAAAAGCAATCTGATTACCATTTTTCCCGAAAATGTTTTACTATGCCGTGTTTTGATAAGACAACTATCTAGAGGGTCGCCATGAGTCAACACCGACTTGACGGCATTTAACAACAACAAGAAGATGTACGCGGCGCTGCACAGATACATGTAAAAGATGGTCCCTCCTCATCAGAGCTTACAGTCTAGTCAAGACAGACAACATAGTAGCTGTAGACATGAGATACATCTAGGGGAGAATTGTTAGGAATCAAAAAGAAGATGAGATCATATGGATGCGAAAGATGGATAGTGAAAAAGATAGACAGGAAGAAAACTGATGCTTTTGAATTATGGTGCTGGCGGTGAATATTGAGTATACCATGGACTGCCCGAAGGACAAACCAGTCATTAATATAGGAGATCAAACCTAAGCTTTCTTTAGAAGCTCAGATTACAAGACTTTGACTTTCATACTTTAGATACATCATGCGAAGAGAGAGATCATTAGCGAAAGACATCATGCTTGACAAGATAGAAGGTCAACGCAAAAGAGGAAGGCCAGCAATGAGATGGATCGATACAATAACAGCAGCTATGGGTGCCAGTCTGTCAACAATGAGCCGCTTGACTAAAGACCGAACACAATTTAGGACAACTATCTAGAGGGTCGCCATGAGTCGACACCGACTCGACGGCATTTAACAACAACAAGAAGATGTACGCGGCGCTGCACAGATACATGTAAAAGATGGTCCCTCCTCATCAGAGCTTACAGTCTAGTCAAGACAGACAACATAGTAGCTGTAGACATGAGATAAATCTAGGGGGAATTGTTAGGAAACACAAAGAAGATCAGGTGAGTCAAGATCCGAAAGTGGCAGCAAAGAGTTGAATTTTCAGCCTGGATTTGAAAAGGGTTAGAAAAGGAGCCTGACATACAGACTCAGGTAGTTTGTTCCAGGCATAAGGAGCAGCAAGGTGAAAGGAGCAAAGTCTGGAATTAGCAGTAGAAGAGAAGGACACAGATAGAGCAATTTGCTAAAAGAGCAGAGTTCCCGAGGAGGGATGTAGGGAGAGATAAGAGAGGAAAGGTAGTGAAGAGCTGCAAAGTGAATGCCCTTATAGATCAGCAGGAGAAGTTTGAAGTGGATGTGGAAACAGATAGGGGGCTTATGAAGTGACTTGAGAAGAGGGGTAATATGAGCATGATGAAGCTGGCGGAAGATTAGCCGAGCATCAGAGTGTTGAACAGACTGAAGGGGAGAGAGATGATTCTGAGGGCTTTTCTGAATTATCCAGAAACTTTTTAAGAGATTACCTTAGAAGTACAGTTCAGGGCACTGTGCAGCAAGCCAGCTTTTACTAAGTGTTCTTTCCCTTCTACCCATACTATGCATAATCTTAGCTTTATAGGCTCTATTGAAGGGAAAGAGATGGTCAAATTCACTTTCAGGTTCAGCTGGTTATCCTCATCAGGAATAGATTAATTAAGGTCCTGAAATTAATTCATTATAATTGTATTGGTACATGTATCCTAAGTAACTCTGAGTAAGTAAACAACACCTTAAAACAAAGATGTGAACAGCAGTCTAGCAGTAAGATAGGGCTATCCAGTCTTTTGTATTGAGTGTCACATGTATGATTTTTTCCCATTTGGTAACGGGTTTTACATGTGCACTAGGAGAAAGGAGCTCTTTGCTCTCAGGGAATGAGTACTATCTCTGGAGGCTAGAGTAGCAAACTTGGAAGACCTAAGGAAGAGAGAGAGGTATATAAACGAGACCTAAAGGGATGAAGTACTCAAGTTCCACCTCCAGTCTGGCAGTCTCTCTGCTGTCATGGAGGAGAGATGTCATATGAATGGAGAGAATCACCTTGGTGTGGCAAGAAGTAATCCTGTAGCTAGGACCTGTTGTCCAGGTGAGGTAAAATGCTCTTGCACCGAGGAGATTTCTCAAGGGACATGTGCCCATGAGGGAAGGGTTATGACAGCCATTATAGTTGGCAATTCGATCATTAGGCATGTAGATAGATGGGTGGCTGGTGGATGTGAGGATCACCTGGTAACATGCCTGACTGGTGCGAAGGTAGCGGACCTCATGCGCCACTTAGACAAGTTCTTAGATAGTGCTGGCGAGGAGTCTGTTGTCTTAGTACATTTTGGGATCAATGACATAGGAAAGTATGGTAGGAAGGTTCTGGAGGCCAAATTTAGGCTTTGAGGCAGGAAGTTGATATCCAGAACTTTCAGGGCAACATTCTCAGAAATGCTTCCCGTTCCATGTGCAGGACCCAAAAGGCAGACAGAGCTCCGGAGTCTCAAAGCATGGATGAGACGATGGTGCAAGGAAGAGGGTTTTGGATTTGTTAAGAACTAAGAAAAATTCTGGGGAAAGGAGGGTCATTTCCGAATGGATAGGCTCCACCTTAACCATGATGGAACCAGGCTGTTGGCAGATGATATATTAGTTTATGCTCCAGTTGACCTAAAAAATCCACAATTCAGCAATGTTGCCGACTGCAAATATGAAGCTGAATCACGGCTCAACAAAAACAACTTATAAATCAACTTTAAAAAAACGGAAATCTTATTCATCACAAGAAACCAAAACTTCACCCCCCCCCCCCCACTACATTCAAATTACGCAATTTCAATTGCCAGTCAAACAAGAAGTCAAATACCTATGTGTCATTATTGACTAGGCCCTAAACATGACATCACAGATCAAACTTACTACTAGAACAATACTTTATAAACTAAAAACTATTCAACACTTGAGACCACTTCTAGACCCACATTTTATTTTATTTATTTTATTTATTTAACAATCATTTATATCCCGCATCTTCCAGAGTTCAGGTGCGGTTCACAATTGAACAACAGTCAACAAAGCAAGGGCTTGTTTTACATAGAACAATTTTTGGCAGTAAACAATGTAAAGGTTAAATACGTAACAGAACAGTGTATTGGTTAAGTATATAACAGAACAGTGTAATGGTTAAATACATAACAGAACAAGAACAGGTTAAGAACTATGTACAAATACAGGTTTGTAAGCTCGTTAGATTTAAATCATGGTTATTTACAAGTGGGTGTAATATCTGATTAAGTTATGAGGTTGACGTTACTCAGTGGGATGTAGTTTAGCCTTTTTCCGGGATGATCAATGAATTATCTATGTTGTTGTAGTGCATGGCAAAGAGATATGTTTTCAGTTTTTTGCGGAATTCTATAATTTCTGTTGTAGATCTTAGGTCCTCCGGGATGGAGTTCCAAATGAGGGGGGCCGCATGTGAGAAAGCTCTGTTATTGGTTAGTTTGCTTGCTTTTATAAAATCATTAGGGGTTCTTAATTTATTTGAGTGTCCTTTTCTGTGAGTGACTTTTTGAGATTCCTTGCTTATAAGTTTGCTTAATGGGATTGGAGCCAAGCCATTAAGAGCTTTAAATGTGGTTATTGTGGTCTTATATATTATTCTGCTTTGTATTGGCAGCCAATGCAGGGTTGCTAATATTAGAGTAATATGCTGGAATGAGTGTGCTTTCATTACGATTCTAGCTGCTGCGTTCTGTGCTAGTTGTATTCTTTTGATGTTTTGTTTCGTTATACCTAAGAGGATTAGGTTGGAAAAATCAAAGTGCGGGGTTATGGTTGCCTGTATTATATTAATGAAATCTTGAATGTGAGCTAAAGGGCGTAGTTGCTTTAGTATTTTGAGTTTGAAGTAGATTTTCTTTATAGTGTTTCTAATGTGGGTGTTCATCGTAAGGTGTGTATCTAATATTACTCCTAGGTATCTTATTTCATTTTTATTGTGATGTCATGGTTTTGTATTGTTATGTGGGTTGGGGGAACGTATGAATGGTTTTTCGTTACAATTAATACCTCTGTTTTTGAATGGTTTATGTGGAGATTTTTCGCTTTGAGCCAGGTTGTGATTTCGTTAAGGCAATCTGTTAAAAGTTTTATCGGTACATCAGGGATGGTGAAAGGAATGTATAACATAATATCATCTGCGTAAAGATGATAGAGTACACCGAATTTTTTGAAAATGTCACAAATTGGTTTTATATATATATTAAATGACTTTCGAACAATAGTCCAGGCACTAGTGAACCCTCATCTAGACTATTGTAATAGTATTCTACAAGGTTTCCCAAGGAAGTCTATTCATACTCTCCAGCTTGTCCAAAATGTATCTGCCAGGATAATAACCAAGGCTAACCTATCTGACCACATTACCCCTATACTATATAACCTCCACTGGCTCCCAATAACCTCCAGGATAAAATATAAGCAAACCATCACTGCTTTTAAATTGCACAATGATATCTCCCCTCCTGCCTTTCCACCATAATAAAATCTCAAACTGACACCAGACACAGGCGAAAGAGTGCACAAAACCTGTTCCCTGTAATTTGCTCTGTTAATTGTGAACCACCCCTGATCTCTGGAAGGGGCGGTATAGAAGAACCAAATAAATAAATAAATAAATAAAACCTCCTGGAAATACCATCCCTAATACGCAAAACCAAACAGTATACAAGCAATAGGGCGTTCAGATACATACCCCTACACTCTGGAATGCTCTCCCTGACCAAACCAGGGCAATCAAAGACCTCCTAACGTTCCACAAGGAATTAAAAACACATCTTTTATCAAAATATTATAATGCTCCCCTCTTCAACAACACATTCAATACTTCTATCCTTCTGCCTACCCCCCAAATGGCCTAACTTTTCCTATCTCCCAACTTTAGCTCATTGTAAATAATTAAGAGAATCCAACCATCACTACGCCTTTGTAATAGTATGCACTGGTATATAAATAATTCTTGTTTTAAGTTTCATGTTCAAATATGTAGTGGTTAAACATGTTCTATGTACCTTTTGAGTTATAGGTCCATGTAAACTGCCCCTGATCGCTGGAAGGGGCGGTATAAAAAACTGTTCAAATAAAATAAAAAATAAATTAACTGTTAAAGAGGAGGTAGACCAGCTTTTAAACTAGATAATAGGAGAAATCCAACAGTTGTCCAAGAGCACATGGCTCGGAAGAATATATCCTTGAAGGATACTAGCAAAAGAGGGAAGTTAGGGCATCCCAACCATGAGGTTCCAATAAAGATTAAAGTAACCCAGATGCCCTAAAGTACAGAGTGCACAGAGCTTAAAGATTCCAAATTACCCCTGCCTACCGAAAACCAGATTAATATGAATAAAATACAATCTCTAAAATGCCTTTATTCAAATGTCCCCCTGCAGTCTGTTTACTTCCTTTAAACTTTTGGAGGCTCTTTTCTCTTTTTCTCTTTTTTTTTTTTTGTCACACAACTAGAAGTGATGTCCTGGCCGGCTTCCTGCAGCTGATATCCTGTAGCTGAAGCCTGAGGCAGGGGACCGTCACCCAACGTAGTGCTACACTGTTCCTCGAACAAGAGCCCTGCGCCTCAGAGGTACTCCACTAATCCTCTTGGTCAAGAACACCTCTGGAAACAGCCAGGGGAGAGGTAAGGTAGAGAGCCCCTGCTGCTGGAATGCTGTGCAGAGACTACACTGGAGCCAGACCAAGTAGGAATCCACCATCTGCTGAGACAGAGAAAATACTGAAGCTGACCCCTAGGGGTGCAGGTTTATCTATCAAGGGTGATGTCACTAAGCTTCTGGAATTTCTCTGTCTCATCATCTGCTGACAGGGGGACACAACCCACTTGACTGGACTGGTCTAGCAGGATGTATTGGAATGAACGGTTAGTTATAATTGGCATCTCAGAGACCTGGTGGAGGGAGGACAACCAATGATTCACCGTGATACCTGGGGACAGATTACATCACAATGATAGAATAGATCAAGCTGCTGGAGGGATTGTGCTTTATGTTAAAGACGGCATTGAGTCAAACAAGATAAAGTTTTGCAGGACACAAAATAAACTGTAGAATCTCTATAGAAAGAAATTCCATGTAAAAAGGGGAAGGGGATGGCAGGGTGTGTGTACTACCTTCCGCTTGGCCAGAATGAACAGACAGATGACGAAATGCTAACAGAAATTAGGAAAGCTAACAAAATTTACAACATATTAATAAGGGGTAAATTCAGTTAGCCCAATGTCATATCAGGATAGGCTAGGGAGATAAAGGAGAAGCTGGTTTAGGAAGTGACACAAGGGGAAGCTATTTTAGCTAGTCCTTAGTGGAACACAGGGTCTAGTGTCAGAGGTAATGGTGTTGGGGCCACTTGGCAATAGTAATCATAATATGATCATATTTGATTTAATAAACGGAGAGACGACAGTAAGGAAATCCACTGTACTGACATTTAACTTTCTCAAAGAGTCTATGACAAAATGAGGTAAATGTATTATTTGCCTACTGGTAGGGTACGTCAGGAACAAGTGCAGGTAAAGGTGTTTCTATGGATGCTTTAGATGTTTCCGCTATATTGGAGTCTTCGGACTCACATGACACTGTTCCTGCAACCCTCCTGGTAACTTTGGCTCTTTCTTTGGACCAGGACTGGCTCATGAAACTTTTCTTTAGACATAAAGATGATATGTTTCTTTTGTTTAAAATTAGAATGTTTCCTGATGTCTCTTGTGATACACAATGGTGAAGGAGGAGTTCTAGCTGTTGTGACCTGGTGTTTTGCAGCTTGGGGCCTTATATTTTAAAATATCTGTGCAAATGCATATTTAAGTATAAATTTGCGAGATATGTTTTCACTGATCCTTCTTAGCTAACTATTCTTGTTGCAACTCAGCAGGCTTTGTTACCTTCTAGCTCTGTTTAAATGGTGCCAACATTTGACCTCTATTGTACGATACTGCTGTCTCCAGCTTTTGCTTTGCTGTTTGTTGTTGATTATATAAGTTTTGTTTCCTCTTGCTTTTTTGTATGAGATGCCTTCTACCTTATTGTGGGCTTGGGTCTTTGTCTGGAGATTATTTCCTTGATATATTGTAATAGGTATATTTGTTTATTCTTTTTCATCAAGATGTAAGACCTTTCTGTACAAGTATCTGACTTAAATATATTGTAAAATTTCATTAAATATAAAATAAAAAAAAATACTATCTTGGAAGCCCAGTCCAGATGTATACCATGCTTTAAGAAAGGTGGAAGGAAGGCTAAATGACTGCCAGTATGGTTTTAAAGTGAAGTCAGAGAGGCTGTTATAGCCAAAAAAAGCATCTTTCAAAAAATGGAAAAAAAGAGCAAAATGACAAAAACAGGAAACAACATAAGCAGTAGCCAGTTAGATGCTAGGCATTGAAAGGCAAGCAAAGAAAGAATTTGAAAAGAAGCTTGTTGTGGAAGCAAAAAAGAAGAGCGGGACCTAGGCGTTGTTGTGTCTGATGATCTTAAAGTAGCTAAACAGGTAGAAAAGGCAACAGCAAAAGCTAGAAGGATGCTTGGGTGCATACAGAGAGGAATAGCCAACAGAAGAAAGGACTTGATAGTGCCTCTGTATAAGTCTTTGGTGCGACCTCATTTGGAGTATTGTGTGCAATTCTGGACACCGCACCTTCAAAAGGATATAAACAGGCTGGAGTTGGTACAGAGGATGGCTACTAAAATGATTAGTGGGCTTCATTATAAAGCATATGAGGACAGACTTAAGGATCTTAATATGTACACCTTAGAGGAAAGGCGGGATAGAGGTGATATGATTGAGATGTTTAAATACCTCCATGGCATAAATGCACAGGAGGAGAGCCTCTTTCGATTGAAAGCAAGTTCTGCTATGAGGGGACATGGGATGAGGGTGAAAGGGGATAGATTCAGGAGTGATCTGCGGAAATATTTCTTTACAGAAAGACTGGTGGATCCCTGGAATAGTCTCCCAGTGGAGGTGGTAGAGATGAGGACAGTGTCTGAATTCAAAAAAGCATGGGACAAACACAGAGGATCTCTAAGGAAAAAAGGGGACTGTTGTAGAGGTTGATATGGAAGGACAGACTAGATAGGCCACGTGGTATTTTTCTCTCGTCATGTTTCTATGTTTCTGTTTGACAAAGTCTCTCATGAGAAATTCTTGAGAAAATGTAAAATTCATGGGATAGAAGGCATTATACTATATATTTATTATTTATCAGTATTATACTGGTTAAACAATAGAAAACATAAAGTAGGGCTGATTGGCCAATTTTCTCAATGGAGAAAGGTGAAAAGTGGAGTACCCCAGGGATCTGTGCTGGGTTCGCTGCTCTTTAACATATTCATAAATTATCTGGAAATGGGAATAATGAGTGAAGTGATCAACTTTGCGGATGACACAAAATTATTCATAATTGTTAAAACACAAGAGAATTGTGAAAAATGCAAGAGGATCTTGATAAATTGGAAGACTGGGCATTCAAATGGCAGATGAAATTTAATGTGGACAAGGGCAAAGTTCTACACTTAGGGCCTGATATTCAGCGGGGGCTGCTGCTGCTGAACTTTAGACCCAGATATTCAATGCCAAGACCATATCCAGCCACTGGCATGGAATATCCTGGTTGCCCAGACTGTGATGGAGCTAACCGGGCAGTGACGATATTCCACTTCTGCAGCGAAAGTAAGGCCAGCCTTTAAAGTGCACGACTGTCGCCGCACTGCGATAACCAGGCAGTGGCCCAATATCATCGCTGCCCGGATATCGTCAGGTTCCCCCTCCAGAATGCCCTGATGCTGACCAGCTAGCTTTAGGGCGTGCAGCGGCGGCACCCGTGGACATTCAGCAGTACTAATTGTGTTAGTTCTGCCAAATATCCCGTCCAAAGGGATTAACGCAGTTCCACATTAGGAATCATCACCCAGGAGAAGCATCTAGACATAATTGTAGAGAATACATTGAAACTCTCAATTTAGTGTGCAGTGGTGGTCAAGAAAGCAAACAGAATGCTGGGAATCATAAGGAAAGGAATGGAGAATGAAACCAAGGATATTATAATGCCTCTGTATCGCTCCATGGTGCGACCGCACCTTGAATATTGTGTACAGTTCTGGTTTCCATATCTAAAAAGGTATGTAGTAGAATTAGAAAAGGTACAGAGAAAAGCAACCAAAATGATAAATAGATGGAAGAATACCCCTATGAGGACAGGCATAAAAAGTTAGGGCTCTTCAGCTTGGAAAAAAACAGTTGAGATATGATAGAGATCTATAAAATAATGAGTGGAGTAGAACGTGTAAACGTAGATCGGTTGTTTGTTGTTGTTGCTGTTGTGGTTGATGTTAACTGCCATCGAGTTGGAGTTGACTCATGGCGACCCTCTGGATAGTTGACCTAAACTTTGTTCGGTCTTCAGCCAAGCAGCTTATTGTTGATAGAGTGGTATCCATAACTGCTGTTATTGTACTGATCCATGTCATTGCTGGCCATCCTCTTTTACAGTGACCTTCTACCTTGCCAAGCATTATTTTTGTCTCCAATGATCTCTCTCTTCGTATGATGTGTCCAAAATATGAAATTTGAAGTCTTCTCATCTGAGCTTCTAAGGAAAGCTTAGGTTTGATCTCCTCTAGTACTGACTGGTTTGTTCTTCAGGCAGTCCATTATATACACAGTATTCATCACCAGCACATAATTCAAAGGCATCAATTTTCTTCCTGTTCATCTTTTTCACTGTCCAACTTTCGCATCCATATAGTGTTATTGAAAATACCATGGCCTGGACAAGTTGAATCTTTGTATAGAGAGAGAGACATCTCTGCTCTTGAGAATCTTGCCTAGGTCCTTCATAGCCATTCTACCAAGAGCAATACGTCGTCGGATTTCTTGACTGCTAGTCCTTTATTTATTGATTGCTGATCCAAATAGAAACATAGAAACATAGAAATATGATGACATAAAAAGACCACATGGCCTATCTAGTCTTTCCTTCCATATCAACAACTACAACTGTCCCCCTTTTTCCTTTAGAGATCCTCTGTGTTTGTTCCATGCTTTTTTAAATTCAGATACTGTCATCTCTACCACCTCCACTGGGAGACTATTCCACGGATCCACCACTCTTTCTGTAAAGAAATATTTCTGCATATCACTCTTGAATCTATCCCCCTTCACCCTCTTCCCATGTCCCCTCATAGCAGAACTTGCTTTCAATTGAAAAAGGCTCTCCTCCTGTACATTTATGCCACGGAGATATTTAAACATCTCAATCATATTACCTCTATCCTGCCTTTCCTCTAAGGTGTACATATTAAGATCCTTAAGTCTGTCCTCATATGCTTTATAATGAAGACCACTAACCATTTTAGTAGCCACCCTCTGTACTGACTCCATCCTGTTTATATCCTTTTGAAGGTGCGGTCTCCAGAATTGCACACTATAGTCCAAATGAGGTCGCACCAAAGACTTATACAAAGGCATTATCACCTCCTTTTTTCTGCTAGCCATTCCTCTCCATATGCACCCAAGCATCCTTCTAGCTTTTGCCGTCGCCTTTTCTACCTGTTTAGCTACTTTAAGATCATCAGACACAACCACCCCCTAGGTCCCGCTCTTCTTTAGTGGACAAAAAGTACTTCACCCCCATACTATATTGCTCCCTTGGATTGCTGCAGCCCAAATGCATGACCTTGCATTTTTTTTTAATATTAAATCCCAGCTGCCAAATTCTAGACCATTCTTCAAGCTTAGCTAGATCCCTCCTCATGTTATTTACACCTTCCTGGGTGTCTACTCTATTGCAGATTTTAGTATCATCCGCAAAAAGGCAAACCTTACCCGACAGCCCTTCTGCTATATCACTAACAAAGATGTTAAAATGAATCGGAACAAGGACAGATCCCTGGGGCACACCACTGGTAACATCCTTCTCCTCAGAGTGAGATCCATTTACCTGTACTCTTTGTCGCCTCCCACCCAACCAATTTCTAACCGAAGCAGTAACATTAAGGTCAATCCCTAGGGTGCTCAGTTTGTTTATAAGTTGCCTGTGAGGAACAGTGTCAAAGGCTTTACTGAAATCTTAAATACACCACATCTAGGGCTCTCCCTTGGTCCAACTCCCTGGTCACTCAGTCAAAGAAATCAATCAGATTTGTCTGACAAGACCTGCCTCTGGTGAATCCATGCTGCCTCGGATCCTGTAATCTGCTGGACTCCAGAAACCTCACTATTTTCTCTTTCAGCAGTGTTTCCAATAATTTACTCACCACCAAATTTAAACTAACTGGCCTGTAGTTTTCAACCACATCCTTAGTTCCGCTTTTGTGTAAAGGCACCATATAAGCCTCTCTCCAGTCCTTTGGCACCACTCCTGATTCCAATGAGGCATTGAAAAAGTCAGTCAGTGGAGCTGCTAGAACGTCCCCAAGTTCCCTCAGTATTCTAGGGTGTATCCCATCCGGTCCCATCGCTTTGTCTACTTTAGAGCTAGTTTCTCACGAACACAGTGTGATAGGGCTGAAGCTAGTGAAGCTGTGAATTTGGAAAAAAATGCTTTCACAAAGCAGCTGACTTGCAGGAGCTGCAATTGCATAGCAACACAGCTAGGGGGAGCAGGCACGAACCTGCAGAGGCTGAGCGAACACACCCAAGTAATGATTATGCAGGGACTAATCAGATGCACCTGAAGAGCAGGCCAGGAAACTCAAGAGGAGAATGGCTTTATAAGCAGAGAGCTGCAGCCAGACTAAGGAGAAGGGGAGAAAGAGGAGAAGAAGCCAGGATCCAGGGGAGAGAGAGACTCCATGCCTAGAGGGAGGCCTGAGCTCACCAGAAGGATTGAGAAAGGAACTTAAAGGTACTGGAAGGAAAGCTCCTGACAGTGGAATCCCCCATACTGAGAAGCAGAGAGGCCTGGATTCATTACCTGGCCGTCCCAAGCTTCAGGGACGACAAGCAGTGCCCAGGAGACTCACAGAAACAGTCTCTAAAGGATACTGTATCCAAGGAAGGGTACCTGGTAAGGAAAATACCAGCAGCGCCGACTTCAGGAAGCCAAGGTACAGTGGTACTTTAATTCTAAAAAGAGACTTAGCTCCTAGAAGGGCTTTTGAATCAGATAACCATTCTGAGAGGAATGAAAAAAGGCAGGAGTTCTGGAAGCCACGACATAGAGGCCTAAGAACAAGCCATGCTTTCTACTTGAAAAACCTTGAACAGCCCAGCTGGAGGATAGGTGAAGGAAATACTAATTTGCACACTATAGCAGCCAGGGAGAACTCAAATACAGGAGAAAGCACAGATGAGCTGGAACCCATGCAAGTGGAGCCTGGGGATTTAGAAGCAGTGTCACAGGAGGAATTAATGGACTGCTCTATTTGTGTTGTGGGAAGCCTTGAGTCACTCCCAGAGCTATAATTTACCAGAACATGCACTAACAATGATTTTGCTTACATTGAGCTAAAGGAGAGCTGGTTTATTTGTTTCACTTTGAAGTTTAGAAAACCCTTTATATTTTACAAGGAACTGTGAAGCCTGTAACAGTTTTACTTGTTTAATAACACTTTGGCACAAACGTGAAAATAAGGAAAACTTTACTTTTGTTACTTAGCGAACCTCAGTGCTAAAAGGGAAATAAAAGCTTTTTGTTTACCCTCTACTTGGCATCCACAACTCATTTCTATAAGGAGAAAGGACTACAAGGACCAAGGTGCATCTGGCCCAAAAGAGTCTTTTACTTCTACAATTGATTTAAATGCACGACCTGCCCCTGCAGCCACTGGCCACCAGGGGGGGTGGTGACAACAGTCTTCTGAAAATTGTTCAAGATGTCCCTCGCTACCACTTTTGCCCTTCCTCTTCTCACTAACATATCTGAAAAATGTCTTATCCCCCCATTTTATTGCATTGGCTATTTCCTCCTCTTTTTGAATTTTTGCTTTCCTGACTACTTTGCTAGCTTCTCTAAGTTTTTCCAAATATAGATGACTGTCTTCCTCTCTTTGTGATCTCTTGTATTTCATAGTAACATAGTAACATAGTAAATGATGGCAGATATAGACCAGCATGGTCCATCTAGTCTGCCTAGCAAAATAGCAAGAGTAGGTGCACCTGTCGCTCTGTGCTGGCCACCCCTCCCCATGTCTTTGTTTAGGGGTGAACCCACCACTCCATGTAGGACACCCCTATTTGTTGAGACGTTAGATGGTTCAAATGTTAGATGGTACCATTTAATTTGTTTTTATCCTGTTGCTGTAAAGGGATCCACTGTGTTTGTCCCATGCCGTTTTGAATTCCGTCACCGTGTTTTCCCCCACCACTTCCATTGGGAGGGCATTCCAAGCATCCACCACCCTTTCAGTGAAAAAATATTTCCTGACATTGCCTTTCAATTTACCACCTTGCAGCTTCATGTTATGCCCCCTAGTTTTACAGCTTCCCCGTCTTTGGAAGAGGTTTGTTTGTTCATCATTTCTCTTTAAGTATTTAAAGGTCTGAATCATATCTCCCCTGTCCCTCCTCTCCTCCAAAGTGTACATATTTAGGTCTTCAAGTCTCTTCTCATAAGGCTTCTGACGCAGGCTCCAAATCATTTTCCTCTGAACAGTTTCTAGTCTTTTTACATCTTTTGCAAGATATGGTCTCCAAAACTGAACACAGTATTCCAAGTGAGGCCTCACCAGTGACTTGTACAGTGGCATAAGTACCTCTTCCTTTCTGCTGGTAATTCCTCTTTGTATGCAGCCCAACATCCTCCTGGCTTTTGCCACCGCCTTGTCGCACTGTTTTGCCACCTTGAGATCATCAGAGATAATCACACCAAGGTCTTTCTCCTGAACCGTGCATACCAACCTCTCGCCCCCATCGCGCACATTTCCCTTGGATTTCTGCTACCCAAGTGCATGACACTGCACTTTTTCGCATTAAATCGTAGTTGCCAAGCATTAGACCAGTCTTCCAGCTTTTGTAGATCTTTCCTCATGTTAACCACTCCCTCGGGGGAGTCCACTCTGTTGCAAATTTTTGTGTCATCTGCAAAAAGACAGACCTCTCCTGTTTCCAAGGATCTGTTGAAGACATCCTTTAATGGTCCTGCAAGAACCTCTCTGAGCTCTTTCAGTATCCTGGGATGTATCCCATCCGGTCCCATGGCTTTGTCCACTTTCAGTTTTGCAATTTGTTCTAATACCTCATCTTCTGTGAATGGTGTGGTATCTACTTCATTCCCATTTTTATATTTGGGAGTCACAGCTGGTCCATCCCAGGATCTTATTTAGTAAAAACAGAGCAGAAGTATTTGTTTAACAATTTCGCTTTTTCAGTGTCACTTTCCACGAGTCCTTTCCCAGCACTTCTGAGTCCTGCAATTCCAACTCTGATCTTCTTCCTTTCCCAAATATACTTGAAGAAAGTTTTGTCGCTACCCTTAACATCTTTAGCCATCTTTACTCTGCCTTTGATTTTGCTATCCTTATTTCTCTTTTAGACTCTTTGAGTTTGATCCTGCATTCATTTCTGTGTTCTTCTGTTTGCAAGCTTTTGAATTTTGCGAAAGCTGTGTTTTTTGCCTTTATTTGAGAAGCCACCCACTCTTTTTCTTCACCTTTTCAGCTACTTCTTTCGAAAGCCATAGTGGTCTCCTTTTCCTTTTACCTTTATTTACCATTTTAACAAAAAGGTTGGTTGCCCTTAAAATATCCCCTTTCAGTTTTGCCCACTGTTTTTCTACATCCCCCAGCTGTTCCCATCCCGCTAACGACTCCCTGAGGTATTGGCCCATCTTGGCAAAGTTAGTCTTCCTAAAGTCTAAGACCCTCACCTTTGAATGGATTCTGTCATAGTCCCTTATATCATCCAGCCTAGGCCCCGCCCAGAGCCTTGCTTGGCCCTCTGGGATATGTAGTCAAAGAATCAGTTGTGGCACCGAGGTAAGGCTCAAAAGGTTTTATTCCCCTTCCAAGAGGTTTCTTTTGGGTGAGCAAAACAAAAACATATACAGCCTCACTTGGGCAAAACAAAGTAAAAATGAGAACAGAAATTGCTTATTTTCAGCTTTAAACAGGTAAAGGAAAAAGTATTCAAAACAGTTCTTTCCAGCATACAAAGATCATTTCCTTTGTGGCTTTCAAGCTTGGCAATTCCACTCATTTATCTCAGAGACAACACATTATCAGAGACCGTGAGCGTGCAGTCCATGTAATCACTACTTACATTATCTCCCTGCACCTCACATTGCATCTCTTCGGGTTCTTCTGTTAAGGACTCATCCCTTGCAGCATATGGTACGTTACTGAACAGTCTCCCCCAGCTATTCAGGAAGTCTCTCTCCTTCTGGGTGAGAATGCTGGCTAAGCTGCTACCGTATTCCTTGGAGTGTCTACCCTGGGAGCTTCTCAAATGCGGTGGGAGATAGAGGAAATTCTTAGTTTCACTTTTCCCTCTACTAGAAACATTAGGGCTAGCTTTCAACAGTCTTTGACTCAGGCTGTGCTCAGCTGCTATCGATGCCGGAATAAAATCTAGTAAAAACTTCTCCTGGCTCCTGTCTTTGAAACCTCTTCTTGACACAGGCTCATGCTCAGGTATAAAAGCTTTACTCTTTTTATGCCACTTGTTTGTATAAAAACTTTCTTTAGGCTTCCTCCAGCTAACTTCACAATTAAATGTTTGGTTACCTTTCTGATAGCTTCTGCTGGGCTTTGACGCTTTCAGAGCTCTGCCCTCAGCTCCCTTCCAATTAGAGTTTCTCTGATTATATCTTTGGCTTTCAGCCTCACAGCTGCTTGCTCCCATGCTCCAACCGGGTTCTATTCCATTCCTGCTGTGTCCTGCGTGTGTCTTCTCTCTCTCACCTTCACTCTCACTCTCACTTTCACTCCTGCTCCCACGCTCACTCCACAGTGCCCCCCAACAGATCCAGAAGATCAACAACCCTAAATCTACTGATAACCCCGAAGTCCCTAACTAAATGCAACAACACAATGGCAAATAGGGCTTTCAGTCTTTACGCCCCCAAATGCTGGAATGCACTACCACCAGACATCCGAGCTATTGTAGACCTATCTCAATTCAGGAAGGCAATCAAATTTCACCTCTTCCTCCAATACTACCCAGCCAGCAACCGAGTCTAAGTAATATTCCCAGCCTCCTTCCTGCAGATCAGGCGCATACAGTCTTAAAGTGATTACTGGACTTCATTTAGATTCTTGTAATTATCATTTCATGTATTCACCTCAACCCTGTTGTTGCAATTTATTATCTCATGTATATAGTTCAACCCTGTTGTTGTATTTATTATCTCTGTATATAGTTCAACCCTGTTTGCCAAGTTGTTACTCCTGTTCCTTGTAAAACCAAACAGAATGTTGTATTGGTCGTTTTGTTATATTGTAAACTGCGCTGATGCCGAATAGTGCGGTATATAAGCAAATGTAATAAATAATAAATAAAATCTCTTGCTTGGATTCTCAAGCTGGCTCTGTCTCTCAAACAGGCTCTCTTGCACACACTGGCTCCTCTCCTCACACTGGCTCTTTCCACACTGGCTCTCTTGCCCACGCTGGCTCTGTCTAACTCCATGTGCACTGAGCTTTTCTATGTGCGTGTCAGCTCCACCCACTCCCAGCTGGCTTCCATTAGTTTCTAATTTCCTGGCCTCTCTGCTGCTTGGGCGTGTTTCCTTTGCACGTGAGCTGTTTTGTTTAGGTTGCCTATGGCAACATCCTACCCTGTGTTCCTCTGAACTGTCAGAATCTATCCTACTTCCTGCATTTGTGCTGGTTTTCAAGGGCTCTATTAAACCTACTCCGTGACAATTCTAACAGCCCTAGTCTTAATATCACTTTAACATCAGAAACACTTTCACCATTGGTAAGCACCAAGTCCAATATGGCCCCTTCACGTGTGGGGTCTGTTACCAATTGCCTGAATAGTTCTCCCTGTAGAGAATCCAGGATCTCCTTACTTCTAGATGATACTGCAGCAGGAATGTGCCAATCAACATCTGGCATATTAAAATCCCCTATCAGTAGCACTTCCCCTTTCCTAGCAATGCTGTCTATGTCTTCAATTATCTCTCTGTCCACCTCTTCCTCTTGTAAGGGTGGTCTGTATATCACGCCAATGCAAATAGATTTCTCTTTCCTTCTTTCTAGTTTATCCCACAATGCCTCCTCTCTCCCTTTTAAGCTCTGTAATTCCAAAGCTTTAATAGTATTTTTTACATATAGTGCCACTCCTCCTCCCCTTCTTCCTACCCTGTCCTTTCTGAATAAAGTATAGCCAGGAATAGTGTCATCAGGCCAGCCTACTGCCTAGGGCGAGTAGGGTTGGTCTGCCTTGATATTCTATCTTCAGGGAGTATGACACTGCATTTGCTCCTGCAATGCCTTGTGGGAATGGTAGTTCCCTTTCTACCCTCTGATTCAAGAAGGAGTTGCAGTCGAGTGTTAAAGGCAAAAATGACAAGGATTTTATTTCCCCTCCCAACAGAACTTAAGTGCAGATGAAATTAGGACAACTTTCCATATATTTGGTAGGAGGAATACATACAAGAACTAAGGTAAATGAAGCTCTTCACTCTCAGGCTTCCAAACGTGCAGTGCTTGTCACAAAAACAAAAGCAAACAAACAGCTTCTGATAGCAAAGGAAAATGTTCCCCTTTTCTTTGCCACTTTATCAGCACTCTTATAGTAATGTTCAGCACAGGGATTCAATATGGTTAGCTATACATAGGGTGCAATCCATCTGTATATCAGCTGCGTCATAAACATCAGAGTCTATCTACATCTCTTCCAGCTCAGCATTAGCTGGGTGTGGCTGTAAGCTGCTATTGTGGGTTTTAAAGTAACCTTCTTCTAGGCATTCAGGGATCTTCCCTTTATTCCATTCTAAACAGCAGGGCTTGAAACCACCCTGTACTTTGGAGTTGCTTCCTGGGCTGTTTCCTACTTCTTGGCACCAACAAGGAAATACTTTTAAACTAGATTCATAGCTGGGCAAACTTTGAAGCCTACCTTCTGGCTTTAAGGAGGGAGGAATTCTCTGTTCTCTTGGCTCAGGCAGGTTTCCAAACACTGACTATGTTTTCTTTCCTCTTAGCTTGCTGGCTTCTGCCTCAGACCTATAAGTATTTTCCTGCCACTGTCTCTCACTCTCTGGAGCCTCCGAGCTTTTCCAAGCCTGCCTCATAGGAGGTCTCTCCTGCCTTTCCTGAACGGCACCTCTCTTGTGCTGCTTCCTTCAGGCTCTCGGGCTTTGGCTTCCTTGGCTCTTGCTACGGCTCTCTCTTGACCTGGTCTCTGACTAGGACCTTCACCCGGTCTCTCTCTTCCTTTCTTCTGTGTTTCTCTTGGTCTCTCTTTTAAAGCTAATGACCAATTATTATAGTCCTGTTTCTCAGGGCTTAGCTCTGCCCTTCCCCTGAACAGGTGTTTCTCATTAACCCCTAAGCTTGGTGATATATCACAGCTTGGGCGTGTCCATTCGGCTCCTGACTTTCTCTGTTTACTTTCTTCTTGTAAACATTGAGCCATGTGCTCAGACTGCCTGTTAGATTCTAAGGTGGAATCTTCTACTATCCCTATCTCCATGGGCTCAGTAGGGGCTTCTACATTACAATAGTTACATCCCAGTCATGGTTTTCTGTGAACCATGTTTCAGTAACTGCCACTAAATCCAAGTCGGCCACTTCCACCAAAGCTTCAACATCAGGGATCTTATTTCCCATGCTAAGGGCATTTATACAAACTGCTTTCCATATGTTACCCCTGTTACCCATTTCCATAAAGGTATTTAATGTATCACTTACCTGGGGGCTTTCTTCACGAATCTAGTTTAAAGCCCTCTTCAGTAGATTAGCCAGTCTACTACTGAAGACGTGTCAACCTTTCTTGGACAGATGGATGCCATCTCTGCTCTGCAACCCTTGGAACAGCATCCCATGGTCTAGGAAACCAAAACGCTCTCGATGACACCATCCACGCAGCCATGAATTCATCTCGAGGATGCAAGCCTCTCTGCCTTGTCTTTTACCCTCAACAGGAAGTTAAAGCTGTCAACTATTTCAATTTCTTCTCCATCAGTGATGAACTTATTGATTTTGCCAGTTGTCAGGATCGTTGTCTTCTTAACGTTAAGGTGCAGACCCATTTTAAGACTATATTCCTTAATCTTGAGAAGCAAATGTTTCAAATCGTCTTTACTTTCAGCTAGTAATGTGGTATTATCAACATAGCGAAGGTTGTTGATGAGTCTTCTACCAATCTTCACAGCTCGGTTGTCTTCATACAGTCCTGTTTCTCTTATGATTTGTTCTGCATTTAAATTAAACACATAGGGGGAAAATATGTAGCCTTGTCATACATCTTTGATGATTTTAAACCATTCTGTTTCTTCTAGTTGCGTTCAAACTGTTGCTTCTTGATCAATGTACAGGCTGTGCAAGAGAACTATCAGGTGTTCTGGTATATCCATGCTTCTTAAAGTGGCCCAGAGTTTCTCATGGTTTACACAGTCAAAAGCTTTGCTGTTGTCAATAAAACACATATGGATATTCTTTTAGTATTCTTTTGTCTTTTGTAGGATCCATCTCACATCCGCGATAATGTCTCTCATTCCTCGTCCTTTCCTGAACCCTGCTTGCACTTCAGGCAGTTCTCGTTCCAGGTATGGTTGTAGTCTCTGCTGAATGATCTTGAGTAGAATCTTGCTGGCATGTGGGATCAGACAGATAGTGCGATAATTTCTACAGTCAGTCGGGTCACCTTTCTTCAGTATTGGTATAAACACAGATCTTTTCCAGTCAGTTGGCCATAAATTTGTCTTCCAAAATTTCCTGGCAGAGCCTTGTATGTATGGTAACAGCTTCATCCGATTGCTGTGATACTTCAATGGTAATGCCATCAATTCCCGGTGCTTTGTTCTTTGATAAGGCTTTCAATGCTGCTTCGACTTCTTCTTTCATCACCAATGGTTCCTGATCATAAGTTACAGGTTGAAACAGCTGTTGATCCACTTGATCTTTATTGTATAATGACTCTGTATATTCTTTCCACCTTTTCTTGATTTTCTCAGCATCATTCAACATGGATCCTTGAGCATCTTGTAGCATTCAAAGTCGAGGCTGGAATTTTTTCTTTAACTCTTGTAGCTTTAGAAAAGCCAATCTTGTTCTTCCTCTAATAGTTTCTGATTCTATTTCCTTGCATGCGTCATTGTAGTACTTCTCCTTGTCTTATCTTGCTGCACATTGGAAATCTCTGAGTTCTGTGATTGCCTCTCTTTCTCCTCTGGCTTTAGCTTCTCTATGTTTCTGGACAATTTTTAGAGTTTCTTCAGTCATCCATTTTGGCCGTTTTTGCTTTTCACCTTAAGTAGAGGCTTTCTTCCAACACAACCATCTTGATGCCATCCCATAACTCTTCTGGAACTCTATCATTTGTATCTAAAGCAGTAAATCAATTTTCAGGCAGTCTTTAAATTCCAGTGGTATATTCACAAGGTCATATTTTGCTACATTCATGAGTGGCTTGCTCTTTTTCAACTTTAGCTTGAGTTTGCATGCTAGTAGTTGGTGATCTGTACCAGAATCAGCTCCAAGTTTTGTCTTGTTTGATGTTATCGAGCTTTTCCATCATTGTCTTCCACAGATGTAGTCAATTTGATTTCTGTACAATCCATTGTGTGAAATCTATGTGTACAGTCAGTGCTTGTGTTGCTAGAAGAAGGTATTTGAGATGAATAGATCATTGGTCTTGCAGAATTCTATCAGCCTTTCTCCAGCTTCATTTCTGTTGCCAAGTCCATATTTTCCAACCACTTTGCCTTCTTCGTTGCCAACTTTTTCATTCCATTCACCCATAACTATCAGGATATCCTGTTTGCATGTTCTGTCAATTTCAGCTTGTACTTGCTCATAGAACTCATCAACGTCTTCCTCTTCTGCAGCTGTTGTTGCATATATCTGAATTATAGTTGATGGGCTTTCCTTGTAGATGAATAGAAATTAAGTGTTCACTGACTGCATTGTATTTTGTTACAGTTCTTGAAAGTTTCTTCTTAAGTATAAATGCAACACCATTTCTTCTTTGTCTGTCATTTCCAGCATAGTAGACCATAAGATCATCAGATGCAAAGTGCCCATAGCCAGTCCATTTCAGTTCACTGACATCCAACAGATCGAGTTGTATATGTTCCATTTCATCCTTGACCACCTCCAACTTCCCTTGGTTCATGATTCATACATTCCATGTCCTAATATGTAAGACAACTTTGCAGCTTCTGACTCTCATTTCATGCGCAGCTACATCTGCAGTCAGACGTCCCGAGTGCTCTGATCCAACCACATCATAAATGCTGGCTTTACAATGAGAAGTCTTCAGCTCATCCCCCAGTAGCCATTTGAGAGCCTTCCAACCTGGGGTTCTCATCTTCCAGCACTATAGTGCAATTTATTTTGTGACCATCCATTGGGTTTTCATGGCAAGATATAAAAGTAGATTTGCCAGGTCTTTCTTCCGCGCAGTTAATTACAGTGTTGTTGCATTTGTTATCCTCTGCTTTTATTTTTTATTTATTTAGTGTCTCTTTTATACCACGCTATTTAAAATCAGTGCGGGTTACATACAACAGTAACTTATACAGTGCGGCCTAGGCTGCGCAGTATTTACAATGGAACAGGTGCTGTAACTTGGACATCACTAGGGTAACTATTTACAGGTTGGAAATCAAGTCAGGGTCTGAGCAGGACTATCAATGGGTAGAGACTATTTACAAAAGCTATTTACATGGCATGCGTGGTCGGTAATGGCGCCAATGTTTTTGTATGGCGGTTCATGTGATATGTAGCAATATCTACGTGATCGGTGGTATTTGGATTACTGGTATGTGATATCCGTAAGGGAACTTAATGCAACACCACAGTGTGCCTGACTGTAAAGGTCATCACGTATCCCTCGCATGGATGCGGGAAAGGATAGGGAACCTGTGAGGTGTCCAGCCAGGTGGAGTATTATTGTCCTCATTTTGTGGGATGTAGAATAGCCATGCAGTGCAGTGTTGCATATTTACACACTAACAGAGATTATTCAGGCCAGATCAGCAAAGGTGTAGGTTACAGTAGGCATGCTGAGGGCTAAATATGGGGGTAGAATTGGGTCTTAGTGGTGTTTTCAAGGGGAACATGGCAAATCTGTCTGATCACATCTAGACATATACCACAGCACTCACATACAAGCTGGTCAGGTGTATAGAGGAGGAGAGTGTGGTCCAAGACAACAACTACATTGTGGACCCTAGAGAGGGAGAGTTATATCCACACACACATGGAGGCTCTGATGGGGGGCGGGGGGGGGGGTGTTAGGTGGACATGTAGGCTATCCATGCTTTGCCATTATGTGTTTCACACAGTAGGGTGACATGCAGCCATCATGTTACAGTCACAAACACATATCGGGGTGTGGTTTGGCAGACATACCTCTGCCGTTGCGACAGACATATATTTGCAACTCATCATCACATAGCTGTTAATGTCAGTAAAGGTATGAGATATACACACCACGGAAATGTCTATGGTCACAGGTGCCCCTGCATAGTTCCATGTGTTACAGGAATTGACAGCGGGGTAGCAGACGACATTGAGACACCAGGACACACAGTGTGGGACATTGGGTGAGATATGGGGGACACAGGATATTACTGCAGCCTTGGAGTGATGCAGGGACACGGTAGTGATCAAACACTTCTGCTCATCATTTTGTACAGCAACACAGAGGTGTGGGAGGGGACAGGCACAGTACAGACCCTTGTAGTTTTGCAAACGAACTTCGGAGATAACTCTCACATGACAGAGATCTGTACAGTGTGATGGTGAACACTCAGTCTATAAAGGTTCTTGGGGGGTCTGGGAGCTGTGGACTGGAAGGTGCAGTGTGTGTTGCATAGCTGGAACATGACATATGTATGTTTCCCTTGTGTTTCCCAAACCACAGGACATACCTGTTGGAGCTGCTGATGCTGTGGTGCATTGGCAGGTGACTGTAGGTCATCCAACATGCAGAGGTCTGGGGTAGGTGTTCCTACTGCTACATTGTCTGTGATGACAGTCAGGGGAAACACATGTCCTCAGTGATGTATCATATTGTACATATGTTGTGGGTCACCTCTTTTCCCTGCAACACCATAACCTCTATCTTGCTGTTGGCACACATATCCCCATGTGTTCCTGTCCAGTTTGTCTTCTGCAACACTGTTTCTGTGACACATCCAACAGAGCTGCATGTGTGTGGCGGTCCTAGGTGTTTTGGTGGTGGGCTACATGTACACCCTTCCCTGACATTGTACCATCAGCCAACGCCAGGGTATCATTGTATTTCACATGGCCTTTAGGTGCACCACTCTCCAATTATGCAGATACCAGCCATATGCTACTGCTGACACTCTCACCTTAGCATACTGTGTGGGTGTGTTTCTTCGGGTTGGCTGTATGATTGTACAGTGTGCAGGCATTTTACATTATCATGTGGTGTGAGGGGTCTGTACACCTTGGGGGCGGTGGTGGATTCGATGTATACATGGAGCATCCACCAGTTACCCTCTGTATAGAGTTTTGGTAAAAGGGTTAGGAACACGGAGGGAGGTTTTAGTTAGTGGCCATAATCCCTAAACTGTCTTATGATATGGTGCTAGGGAGGGACTGGCCCCCGTTTTGTAGAGGGATAGAGAAAGGCATACATGTAAAGGGAGGTATGGTCTCCACCCGGTCCCAGGCCCGAACCTCAGAGATACAGGGTGAACCCCCAGAGGAGGAATCTGAACCCACAGAGGAGGAGGGTAGACCTGCAGATGAGGCCCTAGGAGAGCTGCCCGCGCAAGAGAAGATTAAAAGGGGGCTAGAACAGGAGGATAATCCAAAAATGAAGGCCATGGTGACGGTGGTCCCGAAACCCCTATTTGAAAAACCCAGAAGGACAGGCGCAAGTTCAAAGGCACCAGGGAAAGTGGAACCCTCAGCTAAATCGGGATTCGTACTGAAATTCTGCAAAGTATCCCCGAAAGCGCAGAAACCGCAGAGAGCCTCACCCGCGGCTGCGGGGTTCGATCTTTTTAGTGCTGTAGAGGACGTGATTCCTAAGAGAGGGAAAGCCTTAATAGACACAGGCTTACAAATACAACTGCTTATGGGGTGTTACGGCAGAATAGCCCCTCGTTCAGGGCTAGCCTCCAAATATTTTATTGACGTGGGTGCGGGAGTAATAGACCCTGACTACAGGGGAGTGGTCAAAATTTTACTTTTTAACTTTGGTGATCAAGACTTTAAAGTTAAAGAAGGTGAGAGGGTGGCTCAGCTCATATAAGAACATAAGAACCTAAGATATGCCATACTGGGTCAGACCGAGGTCCATCAAGCCCAGTATCCTGTTTCTAACAGTGGCCAATCTAGGTCATACGTACCTAGCAGTATCCCCAAAAGACACAGGTTCCACAATGCTTGTACTGGGTCAAGCACTGATTATCCTGGGTCCCTTTTTAATAGTGGTTTATGGACCTTTCCTCCAGGAACTTGTCCAAACCTTTTTTAAACCCAGCTACACTAACAGCCCTTACCACATCCTCCGGTAACAAATTCCAGAGTTTGATTACACGTTGAGTGAAAAAATATTTTCTCTTATTTGTCTTAAATAGTTTACCCTGCAGCTTCATTGCATGTCCCCTAGTCTTTCTATATTCTGATAGCGTAAACAATTGATCCACGTTTACATGCTCCACTCCATTCATTAATTTATAGACCTCTATCATATCTCCCCTCAGCTGTCTCTTTTCCAGGTTGAAGAGCCCCAACCTTTGTAGCCTCTCTTCATAGGAGTAGCCTTCCATCCCCTTCACCATTTTGGTGGCTCTTCTCTGTACTTTTTCTAATAATGCTATGTCCTTTTTAAGATACGGTGACCAGAACTGCACACAATATTCAAGGTGCGGTCGCACCATGGAACGATACAGAGGCATTATAATATCCTTTGTTTTATTTTCCATTCCTTTCCTTATCATACCTAGCATTCTATTTGCTTTCTTGGCTGCTGCTGCACACTGGGCAGAGGGTTTTAACATGTTATCGACGATGACTCCTAAATCTTTTTCCTGGGTGGTGGTTCCCAATTTGGAACCTTTCATTGTGTAACTATAGTGTGGGTTGTTCTTTCCTAGGTGCATAACTTTGCACTTGTCCACATTAAATTTCATCTGCCATTTGGATGCCCAGTCTTCCAATTTATCCAGATCCTCCTGTAGTTTTCCACAATCCTCTTGGGTATTAACAACTTTAAACAGTTTTGTATCATCTGCAAATTTGATAACCTCACTCGTTATTCCCTTTTCCAGGTCATTTATGAATATGTCAAAAAGTAGCGGACCCAGTACAGATCCCTGGGGTACTCCACTATTCACCTTTTTCCATTGGGAATATTGGCCATTTAGCCCTACCCTCTGCTTTCTATCTTTTAACCAGTTCCCGATCCACAATAGTACACTGCCTCCTATCCCATGACTTTTTAGTTTCGCCAAAAGTTTCTGATGAGGGACCTTATCAAAAGCTTTCTGAAAGTCCAGATACACTATATCAACTGACTCACCTTTGTCTACCTGTTTATGCACACCTTCGAAAAAACATATCAGATTAGTAAGACAAGATCTTCCTTGTCTAAAGCCATGTTGGCTGTCTCCCATTAGGCCATGACTATCTACATGCTGTGTAATTTTGTTCTTTATGATGGTTTCTACCATTTTCCCCGGTACTGACGTCAGACTCACCGGTCTTTAATTTCCCGGGTCACCCCTGGAACCCTTTTTAAAGATTGGTGTTACGTTGGCGACCCTCCAATCTTCAGGTATTACAGATGATTTTAATGAAAGTTCACAGATTACCAATAGCAGGTCCGCAATCTCATATTTCAGTTCTTGCAACACTCTTGGATGTATACCATCCGGTCCAGGTGATTTTCTACTATTCAATTTATCAAATAGTTGTAATATATCTTCCTGGTGTAGCGATATTTCTCTCAATTCCTCTGCAGTATCACCTTTAAATACCACTTCAGTCTTGGGTAACATCCCTACATCTTCCTCAGTAAAGACCGAAGCAAAGAATTCATTCAGTCTCTCTGCTATAGCCTTGTCTCCTCTTACTGCCCCTTTTACCCCTCTATCATCTAATGGCCCAACGGACTCTCTCACAGGCCTTTTGCTACAAATGTACTTGAAAAAGTCTTTATTTCGTGTTTTTGCTTCCGTAGCAAGTTCCTTCTTAAATTCTCGCTTTGCGTGCCTTATCAATGCTTTGCATTTAACTTGCCAGTGCTTGTGCTGTTTCCAGTTTTCTTCATTTGACTCTTTTTTCCATTTCCTGAAGGATGCTTTTTTGGCAGCAACAGCCTCTCTGACCTGACCTTTAAACCATGCTGGCAGTTTTTTGGACTTTCTTCCACTTTTCTTAATGCGTGGAATACAGCTGGTCTGGGCTTCAAGGATAGTATTTTTAAACAACACCCAAGCTTGCTGTAAGTCTTTAACCTTTGCAACCGCTCCTTTTAGTTTTTTCTTAACTATATTCCTCATTTTATCATAGTCTCCCTTTTGAAAGTTAAAAGGTAGTACTGTGGATTTCTTTACTATCCCTCCTCCACTAATTAAATCAAAGGCGATCATGCTATGATCACTATTGCCAAGTGGTCCCAACACCCTTATTTCTTGCACCAGATCTGGCGTTCCACTAAGGGCTAGGTCCAGTATGGCTTCCCCTCTGGTCGGTTCATGAACCAGCTGCTCCAAGAAGCAGTCATTTATTTCATCTAGAAACTTTATCTCCCTAGCTTGTCCTGCCATAACACTGACCCAGTCGATACCAGGGTAATTGAAATCACCCATTATTACTACTCTGCTGTGACGTTTGTTAGCTTCCTTGATTTCTCTGAGCATTTCATCATCCATTTGTTCATTCTGGCCAGGCGGTCGATAGTACACCCCCACTGCCATCGCCTTCCCCTTTTTACATGGAATTTCAATCCATAGAGATTCTACAGCAAATTTTGTTTCCTGCAAAACTTTAATCCTTTCTGACTCAATGCCCTCTCTAACATAGAGTGCAACCCCTCCACCAATTTGATCAGTTCTATCATTACGATATAGTTTGTATCCAGGTATCACAGTGTCCCACTGGTTATCCTCCTTCCACCATGTCTCTGAGATTGCAATCATATCTAACCTCTCATTTAGTGCTATATATTCTAACTCTCCAATCTTATTGTTTAGACTTCTAGCATTTGCATACAAGCATTTTAGAGACTGTATTTTATTAATATTAATCTGGCTATTGGTAGGCATGGGTAATTTGGAATCTTTACACTCTGTCTGCACCTTACTCAAGGGCATTTGGGCTACTATACTCTTTTTTGGAACCTCACTGCTTTTGGTAGTATCCTTCAAGGATACCTTCGTCCGAACCATGCGCTCCTGGGCGACTGTCGGCTTTCCCCTATTTTCTAGTTTAAAAGCTTCTCTATCTCCTTTTTAAAGGTTAATGCCAGCAGTCTGGTTCCATGCTGATTAAGGTGAAGCCCATCCCTTCGGAAGAGCCCCTCCTTTCCCCAGAATGTTCCCCAGTTCCTAACAAATCCCAAACCCTCATCCTTGCACCATTGTCTCATCCACGCATTGAGATTCCGGAGCTCTTCCTGTCTTTTGGGTCCTGCACGTGGAACAGGAACCATTTCGGAGAACGCTATCCTGGAAGTTCTGGATTTCAACTTCCAACCTAAAAGCTTAAGTTTAGCCTCCAGAACTTCCCTACCACATTTTCCTATGTGAAAGGGTTGGGTTCCCCTCCTTGGAAGAGGTGCCAATGTTAACCCCCACGAGTTGTGGAGCTGGTGGATTCGGGTCCACCAGGCAGACGGAAGTGAAAGGTCTGACCGCTACGTCCGAAGAGAAAATGGAGGACGATCTGGGTCCACAACTCGTGAATTGTAAAGAAAACTCGGCACCTAAGATAGGCATAGAATTGTCTCTACAGCAGAAGCAGGGGTTGGCCCAGTTGCTCCGAAGTTCACAGATGTCCTAACGTCAATGCCTGGAGAAACCAGCTTGGCGGCGCACGAGATTCTTACTCCACCGGGGAAGGTGGTGCGGCAAAGGCCTTACCGGCTACTGGAAGCCCGGAAGAAGGAGGTGATATCCCAGGTATGGGAGATGCTAAGCATGGGCGTTATAGAAGAGTCGAAAAGTCCGTGGTGTAGCCCCATCGTCCTGGTACCTAAGCCAGATGGGAGCCTACATTTTTGTATCGACTTCAGGCAGCTGAATGCCATCTCACTCTTCGACGCATACCCCATGCCTCGAATACAGGAGTTACTAGACCGGCTAGGACAAGCACGGTATCTGACCACACTCAATATGACCAAAGGATACTGGCAGATACTGTTGACCCGTGAATCCAGACCCAAAACTGCCTTTAGTACTCCCTTTGGGTTGTTCCAGTTCCGTAGGATGCCATTCGGTCTGCATGGGGCAGCGGCAACATGCCAGAGGCTGGTCGACCATGTTTTACGGCCCCACTAGGAGTACGCGGTAGCGTACATGGATGAGATCATCATCCATATTAACAGCTGGGCAAAACATCTGCCCAGGGTGGAAGCCGTTTTAAGAGCCATGAGACGGGCAGGACTGACGCTAAACCCAGGGAAATGTCTGTTTGTGGGTACAGAAGTTAAATACCTGGGGCATATGGTCAGGAAAGGAATGGTCCGGCCCTTGCTAAGTAAAGTAGACAGCATACAGAACTTCCCGAGACCCGCGAACAAGAAACAACTAAAGAGTTTCTTAGGCCTGATAGGCTATTATCGCCGGTTTATACCCCGTTTCGCAGAGGAGAGCACCGTGTTGACCAACATGCTAAAGAAAAACGCTCCGAATAATATAAAATGGACACCGGAGGCTGAGAGGACATTTATAGGGTTAAAGGGGAAACTGTGCGAAGCCCCGGTGCTACATGGTGTGGATTTTGGGAGACCCTTCGTCGTCCACACAGACGCCTCTGAGACTGGATTGGGAGCAGTCCTCTCCCAAGAGTTTGATGGCACGGAACACCCAATTATGTATCTTAGTAGAAAGCTGTCCAAGTCAGAGGGCAACTACTCCACAGTAGAGAAAGAATGCTTGGCCATTAAGTGAACAGTGGAGGCCCTTAGATTCTACCTCACTGGCCGTAAGTTTGTACTAATCACGGATCACGCAACCCTGAAGTGGTTGAGCAGCATGAAGAACCATAACCTTCGCCTGACCTGTTGACACTTGGCACTACAAGCCTTTAACTTTACAGTGCAGCACAGAGCGGGCAGATTGCATCTTAATGCGGATGCATTATCACGGATTTCGAGCTGTGTGAACGTAGATCCACCAGCCAGTAATATCTTAAGGGGGGGGGGGATATGTGACGTAGAAGTCCACACAGAGCCTATGCAGATAGATAGAAAGGAGAGATTTACCTTAGAATCTGTTAGGCAGCCAGCATGTGCAGCTCAGGAGAAGCAAAGGAACAGAGGAGCAGAACTACCACACCCAAGCTATGACGTAGCAGAAAGCTTGGGGATTGATTATGATCACCTGTCCGAGAAAGCACAGTCAGCTTACAGCGAACAGGGAGATAAAAGCTGGTTGGTAGATCCAGCAAGGAAGGAGGAGGAGAAGGAGGAAGAGAAAGAGAGAGCAGAGGTCAGCAACCAGAGAGGCAGAGGTCACAGAGTGAGAAGCCTGCTGAACAGAGGAAACACTGGGCGTGTCACTGGAACAGGAAGCGGCAGAGGCAAGGCTTCAGAGGAACGTGGCAGGGGAAGTGCTCAGACTGCCGGTAGTTGGAGGTCCTATGAGGAACCTGTTTACAGCCCAGGGAGAGAAGCCAGTGCTCCAGAGAGAAGGAAGGCACAACCTGGGGCTAGGAGGCTGCCTAGACCGAGTGAGCAAGAAAGTCTCCAGTCCTCACTGCCAGTGGAAAGACCTCAACAATTATACAGGCGGGAGCCTAGCACTGTGAGAGGGAAAGCTAGAAGCTCCATTCGGAACGGAGGGTCAGAGCAGTGCTCCAGACCAGAAATATCTGCAGGAAGCTATAAAACAATCCCTAACAACTGGAGGGTGGAAAAGGAGAGCTGGAGAGGCAACCCTACAGATACAGGTACTCTTAAACATACTTGCACAGAACTGTGTCCCTGTACGCTATCTGAACTTTCAGAGAGGGGTTTTCATAAAAACAGCTGTGAAGGTTTAAACCCAAGCACAACGTATGCTGAATGTGAGGAGATGCAATGGGAAAGTAACACCAGGGTTCTAGAACAGGCTCCTATGGATTGTACATTATGTCTTGCAGATGATATTGAGTCTTTGTGCTGAAGCCCTGTAAAAAGAGCAAAGAAAAAGAAGATATTTTTCTTTGAGAGAAACTGTTTTGTTTTCCTTGTTTTTGGTTATGCACATGATATCCTTGGGGAAGGGGAATAAAGCCCTTGTTTTATTTTGCCTTAACCACTCGACTTGAGACTGTTTTGACCACTAGAATATAGCAAGGCAACTCCAACCTCGGGGCCCTAGGCGAAGGCCTGCAGCCCCGTGACAATACCTTAGAGGAAAGGCGGGATAGAGGTGATATGATTGAGATATTTAAATACCTCCGTGGCATAAATGTTCAGGAAGAGAGCCTCTTTCAATTGAAAGCAAGTTCTGCTATGAGGGGACATGGGATGAGGGTGAAAGGGGATAGATTCAGGAGTGATATGCGGAAATATTTCTTTATGGAAAGAGTAGTGGATCTGTGGAATAGTCTCCCAGTGGAGGTGGTAGAGATGAGGACAGTAACTGAATTCAAAAAAGCATGGGACAAACGCAGATGATCTCTAAAGATAAAAAGGGGACTGTTGTAGTGTTGATATGGAAGGACAGACTAGATAGGCCATGTGGTCTTTTTCTGTCGTCATGTTTCTATATTTCTATGTTTCTATGTTTCTATTTTAAAAGCTCTCCCAAAGAAGTCTATTCACACCCTCCAGCTTGTCCAAAATGTATCTGCCAGGATAATAACCAAGTCCAACCTATCTGAATTCATCACCCCCATAATATAGAACTTTCACTGGCTCCCAATAACATACAGAATAAAATACAAGCAAATACTCACTGCTTTTAAATTGCAAAACAATATTTTATTTTATTTATTGTGACGCTCGCGCCCCTACCAGGCAGTTGCCTAGTAGGGACGGCTGGCCACCTTTATCCCTTCGAGGGTTGTAGTTGTGTTAATAAGAGAAGCCAAGTGGTTATTCAAAGCGCACAGGAAATTTTTATTCGGTTTCCAAAGTTGGCAAGTGAGGAACATAAAAATTCTTTAAGCACTTTTTCCAGACAAAAGAAATACAGGATAATTTTCTCCAAATCAAAATGTCCAAACAAAACTCACAGCAGTTTCTATTCTTCACTGCAATTGCTTGCCATCACAAAACAAAAGCATTTATAAAACTCTTCACAGCTTCCAACCTGCTGTTGCCACGCCCCATACAAACAGTACTAGCTGTTTGGGCCTTCTCTGAAGTTTAGTTTTGCTTCCTAAGAGATTCCTAACCTCTTGTCTTCAGGGTTACTCTTCTCTTTCAACTCTTGCAAACTGCTTTAACTTGTAACAGCTTCCTTTTATAGTTCACTGTTTTCTAACTCACTTTATTATTGTTGTATTTTAATGCACAGCTCACATTCCATCTCAGAGGCTTCTGACTCAATAACACTTTCTTCAGGGCCTACCTCCATACTCTCAATTGAGCTACAGCTTTGTGCTCTCTGGAAGTGCTCTGGTATCTTTTCCTTAAGAGTCTTTGCAATGTTAAACAGTCTCTCACACTGCCTGGCCTTGGCTCCTCCAAGCCGGTCTCCTGTGTGTCTCTCCTGCTTAACCTCCCTCCTGAGATACTTCTTGCTGTGCTGAGGCTTCAGGTGTATGAAAGTCTCCTCTGAGTCAGAGCAAGAACTATTCTGGTGGCACTGCTCATTCCCTGCGTACCTTTCTTGGCTGCCTTTATAATGGCTCCTCCATTTGCTGCTCTCCTTGGCTGCAAGGGTTTTCCACAGCTTGGCCCCAGATCTCTCCTGTCTGTGCCTCCTGGGAATTGGACTTGAACCTGGGCTAGGCCTTGAACTGCAGCTGCCACTGGTGCTTGCTCCTGCACTCCTCCTGGACCTTCTGCTCACAGCTCCCTCCTTCAAACTGTGTCTCTCTCTTTTGTTTGTTCTTCCTCTGTTAACTGTTGAGCTGGGCAACTCCCTTCCTAGCTTCTCCCACTGGACCTCCTACTCCTCTGCAGGGTTGTCCTGTGGTCTGTGATTGGTTTACCATTAGCTCTGCCCTCTAGGTTTCTTTCAGTGCTTCTAGTATGGAACCTAGGATTTTGGGCTCCCATCCCCCGCAATGAAAAAAAATCCTTCTTTTTCCCAGTTTTCCCTAGCTGGGCTGCACTCACCTCATCACATATCCCCCCCCCCCCCTTAGACTATTTTGGGCTGTCGCTTTATCCCGCGAACAGCACGAAATACGGGATAAGGTGTCTGCATTTGTATGAAGCTTCCCGGCCCTGTGCTCTATCTTAAAATCAAACTCCTGTAGGGCCATGTACCACCTTGTTAAACGAGCGTTGCTGTCTTTCATTTTATTTAGCCATTTAAGTGGGGAGTGATCAGTCACCAGTAAAAATCTCCGTCCAGTTAAATAAAATCTCAGTGCATTAATGGCCCACCTTATAGCAAGGCACTCACGCTCTATGGTTGAGTATTTTCTTTCTGGAGGAGTTAACTTGCGACTTAAAAACATTATTGGGTGCTCAGAGCCCTCCTGCTTCTGAGACATCACTACCCCTAGGCCTGTTTCCGATGCGTCGGTCTGAATAATAAAAGGTAGAGAAAAATCTACCCCACGTAATACAGGTGCTTCACACAATTTCTCTTTTAACCTCACAAAGGCCTGTCCCGCCTCCTGATCCCAGAGCAAGATATTAGGGGCATTCTTTCTAAGCCTTTCAGTTAATGCGGCTGCTTCGGTTGTGAAGTGTGGGATAAACCGCCTATAATACCCCACTAACCCCAAGAAACCCCTAAGATCCTTTTTGGTGACAGGTCTCGGGAATTTTTTTACACTCTCCACCTTGTCAAAGAGAGGTTTTACCATACCCTGTCCAACCATGTGACCTAGGTATTTTACCTCAGATGCCCCAAACATACATTTAGCCGGGTTTATAGTAAGGCCGGCTTGCTTCAATGCCCGCAACACTGCCCTGACCTGGGTCAAGTGTTCATCCCACCGTGCACTATGAACCACGATGTCATCCATATAGGCCGCTGCGTATCGCTGGTGAGGGCGAAGGACCATGTCAACCAATCGTTGACAAGTTGCGGCTGCCCTATGGAGCCCGAAGGGCATCCGACGGAATTGGAAAAGCCCTATTGGGGAACTAAATGCAGTTTTTGGCCGAGATTCCCTGGTGAGGGGAATCTGCCAATACCCCTTTGTTAAATCCAATGTTGTCAGATACCTGGCCTGCCCTAGCCTGTCCAAGATCTCCTCTATCCTAGGCATAGGGTAGCTGTCGAATCGTGAAATGTCGTTTACTCTACGGAAATCTATGCAAAAGCGCATAGATCCGTCTGGCTTCGGGACCAAAACTATGGGATTGTTCCAAGGGCTCTTGGAAGCCTCAATTATGCCCATCTCTAACATTTCTTTTATTTGGGACACTACCTCCCTCTGCTTTGCCTCCGGGAGTCTATACGGTCGCTGGCGCACTACTTCACCAGGCGGGGTCACAATTTCGTGCGCGACCAGCCCTGTTTCTCCCGGTACCGGGGTAAGGACGTCCGAGAGGTCCTTCAGCATTCCGGACAACTCCTTTTGCTGTGTCCAGGAGAGCTTTTCCCCAATCCTATAAACAGGATCTATATTGCCTTTCACTAGTTGAGGTCCTAATTCATCGTCTTCCTTTTCAATACAACAGGCAGTTAACCCCTCTATCTCACCTAGGCCTGTAGATCCGAATCCCTTGGAGTCCCTGGTGGTAGATGAAAGCTCGTCTACTTCTTCAACGGGTGGAAAACCTACCCTCTCACACACTAATTGGGCCACTCTGTCTCCGGGGTTCACTTTAAAATTTTCTTGGGAGAAGTTAAATAAAAGAACCTTTAATTCTCCCCTGTAGTCAGGGTCTACGACTCCTGCGCCTACATCTATAAAATTTTTAAGGGCAAGGCCTGACCTGGGTGCAATCCGTCCGTAACACCCGGGCGGTATTTCTACCCTCAGTCCAGTGTTTACTACGGCCTTTCCTTGCTTGGGTACCACTACCTCAACTGCGCTAGATAGATCTAACCCAGCCGCTTGTTCAGTGGCCCGCTTGGGAATCCTAGCCTCAGGGTTAATTCTACAAAACCTGATGACAAACCTTGGTTTGGGTGCCTGTACTTTTTCCTTAGGGACTATTGACCTCCCCGGGTCTACTCTTTTTCCAAACAGGGGAGCAGGTATTATTCCCCCTGTAGCAGCTCTGGGGTGGCCAGCTTCCCTTTTCCCTTTCTTTGGAGATTTTACATCTGGGCCTATGTTTACCAGGCCTGCCTTTTCCTGCAGTTTTTTCTCCACTCCCTTCCTGAACGGGGACCAATCTCGGCCCAGTATAATCTCATGAGGGAGTCTTGGTATTACTGCTACTGCTACCTCCCTTCCCCTGCCTAAGCCCTTTATCTTAACGGCTTGAAGTGGGTAGGTAGAGGCAGCCCCATGTACACATTTAATTTTAACCTGCCCCCTTGAGGACTCTTGGGCGCACTGCTTCTGGGCTTCTATCACTTTCCATAATTTTCTGGAGATCATGGACTGACTTGCCCCTGAATCTAACAGTGCTTCTGTCTTTATTCCTTCTACCTCTACCGATAGGAGGAATCCTTCACCTATCTCCTTGGGGTGTGTTATCACAAAGGCTTTCTTTGTCTTACAATTTTTCTTGAGGTGACCAGGCTCACCACAAGAAAAACACTTCCTTTGCAGGTTGAACTTTTCCATGGGCTTATCTCTCTCTGTCCTATATTTACTCAAGGCTGCATTCTTTTCCTGCACACCTGTACTCTGAAAAACGCCCCCTTTCTTTAGGCTCAGTTTCTGGGCCTCCAGAAAGCAGTCTGCCAAGACTATGGCTTCTCGGGTGTTCTTACAGTTTTGTTTTATCAAAAAGCTTTGCATGTCTATAGGAACAGCTTCAATAAATTGTTCTAGTATTATTGCATCAATAATAGACTCTACATCTTTCTTTTCCGGCAGTAGCCATTTAAAGACTAAGCTCTTTACTCTATAATACAGAGCTTGTGGTGTTTCACCTTCTTTTAAGACAGATGCTCTTAGAAGTCTCCTATAAGAGGAGGAACTTAAACCCATCCGTTCTCTTATGGCTTCTTTAACATGCTCATAATCATGAATAGAATCAACTGGCATTTCCCTGTAAGCAGCTAATGCCTCATCGCTTAGAGTAGTGGCAAACCTTACAGCTAGCTGTTCTTTAGGCCACTGAGCTAGACCAGCTATTCTCTCAAACGCCTCTATATGGTCGTCAAGGTTGTCATCCTTGCTTAAGCGACCACATGAAAAAGGTCCAAAGGCTAATCCTTCCCCCCCTGTACCAACAGGTTGAGTCTTTGGAACAGCCTGTGCTTGCTTGGTTGCTTCTTCCTGAGTCCGGATCCATTTGGCCATCATTTCCAGCAGGGGTTGCTGTTGGGCTCGCAACATGGAGGTCGCCTGCTCCTGGCTCAACGCTGCCATCTCCCTCTGCTTCGCGAATTGGTCCGCTACCCACGCCAATACGTCCGCTACTTCCATCTTGGATTGTAGTCTCTGCAACAAAACAGACAAGACACACACAAAGTGCAGCACTTTTTTTTTTTTCTCTCACTTCCCCAAGTGAGCAGCTGGTGGCCCCCTTACACCAGAATCCAGGCCTACCCCTTCCAGTCTACGGGTTACCTGATTCTGATGCAGGTCTCAGCATTGTCCACCAGTCACAGCGCTCCCGATCCGAATCCGCTCCGGCTTTTCCCTCCGTTGCCTCGGTCGGTCACCGCCTTTCCTGGAGTTCTCCGTCCAGAGGTATGGCTCAAAGACGCTCTTCTTGACCACTGGAACACCGCATCCAAAAACTACGCCACCTGTGACGCTCGCGCCCCTACCAGGCGGTTGCCTAGTAGGGACGGCTGGCCACCTTTATCCCTTCGAGGGTTGTAGTTGTGTTAATAAGAGAAGCCAAGTGGTTATTCAAAGCGCACAGGAAATTTTTATTCGGTTTCCAAAGTTGGCAAGTGAGGAACATAAAAATTCTTTAAGCACTTTTTCCAGACAAAAGAAATACAGGATAATTTTCTCCAAATCAAAATGTCCAAACAAAACTCACAGCAGTTTCTATTCTTCACTGCAATTGCTTGCCATCACAAAACAAAAGCATTTATAAAACTCTTCACAGCTTCCAACCTGCTGTTGCCACGCCCCATACAAACAGTACTAGCTGTTTCGGCCTTCTCTGAAGTTTAGCAGTTTTGCTTCCTAAGAGATTCCTAACCTCTTGTCTTCAGGGTTACTCTTCTCTTTCAACTCTTGCAAACTGCTTTAACTTGTAACAGCTTCCTTTTATATTTCACTGTTTTCTAACTCACTTTATTATTGTATTTTAATGCACAGCTCACATTCCATCTCAGAGGCTTCTGACTCAATAACACTTTCTTCAGGGCCTACCTCCATACTCTCAATTGAGCTACAGCTTTGTGCTCTCTGGAAGTGCTCTGGTATCTTTTCCTTAAGAGTCTTTGCAATGTTAAACAGTCTCTCACACTGCCTGGCCTTGGCTCCTCCAAGCCGGTCTCCTGTGTGTCTCTCCTGCTTAACCTCCCTCCTGAGATACTTCTTGCTGTGCTGAGGCTTCAGGTGTATGAAAGTCTCCTCTGAGTCAGAGCAAGAACTATTCTGGTGGCACTGCTCATTCCCTGCGTACCTTTCTTGGCTGCCTTTATAATGGCTCCTCCATTTGCTGCTCTCCTTGGCTGCAAGGGTTTTCCACAGCTTGGCCCCAGATCTCTCCTGTCTGTGCCTCCTGGGAATTGGACTTGAACCTGGGCTAGGCCTTGAACTGCAGCTGCCACTGGTGCTTGCTCCTGCACTCCTCCTGGACCTTCTGCTCACAGCTCCCTCCTTCAAACTGTGTCTCTCTCTTTTGTTTGTTCTTCCTCTGTTAACTGTTGAGCTGGGCAACTCCCTTCCTAGCTTCTCCCACTGGACCTCCTACTCCTCTGCAGGGTTGTCCTGTGGTCTGTGATTGGTTTACCATTAGCTCTGCCCTCTAGGTTTCTTTCAGTGCTTCTAGTATGGAACCTAGGATTTTGGGCTCCCATCCCCCGCAATGAAAAAAAATCCTTCTTTTTTCCAGTTTTCCCTAGCTGGGCTGCACTCACCTCATCACATTATTTATTTATTTAACAATTTCTTCTATACCGCCCCTTCCAGAGATCAAGGGCGGTTTACATGGAACAATTAACAAAATTTGTATACTTCAGTATACTCTACATGGAACAGAGATTTTAACTATATACAGGTAATGTTACATGGAAACATAACAGAATTTTAACTATAAACAGGTAATATTACATGGAACATAACAGGACTAATTTCAAGTGATTATTTACAAGAGCAGTAAAACATCAGTTTGGATAAGACTTTTCCGCATTGGGTGGAATGGGTAAGTACTGTAAGGTCTTCTTGTGTTAGTCATTTGTCCTATCTTGAGTACTGTGTATGTGTTTCTGTGATTGTTGGGGAGAGGTTCTTTGTTGATAGGGGATTTCAAAATGGTTTGTGAAGAGGTAGGTTTTAAGTTTTTTTTTGAATTGATGAAGGTCTTTTATCATGCGGAGGGTTAGTGGGATTTCGTTCCAGAGAGTGGGGGCAGCGAAGGAGAAGGCCCTATCACTTGTAGTTGCTTTAGTTTTTCTGAAGGTTGTTTTTATGTTGAGAGAATGGGTTGCGTTTTTTCTGCGCATTCTAGTTTCTGATGGGGGCTGTATTAAGGTAGACAGGTGTGAGGAGGAGATGTTATTAAGGAGTTTAAAGGTAGTTAGTAGGATTTTATGTTTTATTCGGCTATTTATAGGGAGCCAATGCAAGTCTGTTAGTTTAGCTTTTGTGATCATCTTGGTGCATATGTTTTGTGCTCTTTGTAGTAGGTAGGTGCTCTTTAGCGGTAAGCCATTAAGGAGACTATTACAATAGTCGAAGTGTGGGGTGATGAGGGAATTGACTACTGATCTAAAATCTAAAATTTAAAATCTAAATCTAAAATCTAAAATCTAAAATCTAAAATTTGAAACAGGTTTACCACAGGGCTCAGCGCTCTCAGCTCTGCTATTTAATATATATATAAAACCTGTTTGCGACATCTTTAAAAAATATGGTGTACTCTATCATCTATATGCAGATGATATTATGATGTACATCCCTTTCACAATTCCTAACATACCGTTGCAGCTACTATCAGATTGTTTTAATGAAATAACTTTATGGCTAAATGCCCACAATCTTCAAATAAACCATTCAAAAACCGAAGTGCTAATTGTCACTAAAAATCAAGACTACACCCCACCTACACATATAACACTTCAAAACCAAGAAATTAAAATAAAAAATGAAGTGAGATACTTAGGGGTCATTATAGACAAACACCTCACATTAGATACCCATATCAGGAACACCACAAAGAAAATCTATTTCAAACTCAAAACACTGAAACAACTTAGACCGCTTGTATACATACATGATTTCATCAGTATAATCCAAGCCACCATAACCCCCCACTTTGACTTTGCTAATCTTATATTATTAGGTACATCAAAACATAACATTAAAAGACTGCAAATTGCACAAAACTCAGCAGCGAGGATTATAACAAAAACACACTCTCATCAACATATAACACCAATACTAGCTTCACTTCACTGGCTACCAATTCAAAGCCGAATAACATACAAAACACTAATAACCGCATTTAAAACACTATTTGACATGGCACCAAGAACATTAAGTAACTTAATTACCAAAGAAAATCCAAAACCTACTCAAAGAAAAGGTCATCTGAATAAACTCAAAACCCCCAATGACTTCATAAAAACAAAAAAATCAACAAACAACAGAGCGTTCTCTCATGCAGCCCCAATAGCCTGGAATGCCCTCCCTGTTGAACTAAGAATGTCAACAGAAATTAATGATTTCCGTAAAAAACTGAAAACACACCTTTTCACAATTCACTACAATAGCATAGACCAACCCTTAAAAGAACTTGATAATGGATAATCACTAACTCTATGCTCAACATCCCGCTATATCAGAAAAGATAATCCCCTCCAATTGAATCAGAACTCAATACGGTTATACCTCACATAAAATGTATATGTATATATAATGTATAAAGTGTTGCACCGTTATGTGCCAATTTGTTCAACATTTTCTGTTAAATTTACATTGTATATAGTTATATGACGTTACATGTAAAACAAACTATGCTTTTGTTGACTGTTGTTAATTGTGAACCGCAGCTGATCTCTGGAAGCTGCGGTATATAAGCGCTTGTTAAATAAATAAATAAATAAATGTGTGTCGAGTAGGGGTCTTAGGTGTTGTATGGTCTTGAGTTTGTAGAATATGGTTTTTACTGTCTGTTTTATGTGAGGAAGCATGGTGAGTGAGTGGTCTATTATTAGTCTTAGGTACTTTACCTCCTTTTTAACAGGTATAGGTGTTTTGTTTATTGTGATTGTTGCTGGGTAATTGAAGTCAGTGTCTGGCTTTCTCGTTATGAACATTGCTTCTGTCTTTTTAAGGTTGATGCTTAGATAGTTGTCTTCAAGCCATGTGGTGGTCTCATTCATGCATTTGAGTAAGTTGTTATATTTAGGGTTGTTAGGGTTTATGGGGATGGCGAGCATAATGTCATCAGCGTATATAAAATGGTTGATTTTATGTTTTTTAAATATGTTTGTAATGGGTTGTAGGTACAAGTTGAAGAGGAGGGCGGAGAGGGCTGAGCCTTGGGGGATGCCCTGACCTTGGAGGAAAGTTTCCGATGTTTCTTGACCCATTTGCACCCATATTGGTCTATGTGAGATGTATGATTTGAACCATTTGAGGACTGTCCCTCCTATTCCTAGGTTTTCTAGTCTATTGATGAGTGTGTTGTGATTGATGCTGTCAAATGCTGCAGATAGATCTATAAACAGGAGTAGGAAACCTTGGTTGTTGTCATTTATACCTCTGATGAGGAGATCCATCAGTGCAATATATTTCTAATTTTATATTGTCACATATATTATTGTTGTTTTTGGATTTAAAGGTTTTTCGTTCCTTGGCTCTCCTGTTGTCCTTCGGGTTGGTTTTCTGGCTGGTACCTGCAATTTAACCTCATGTCCTCTAGAATGTTGATTACGGCTGCATTCCACCCGATTTTTTGATTATGATGATGTTGATCAACGTGTTTCTCAAATAAACTTTCAATTTTATATAGTTTATCACTATAGATTTTTAAAAGGTTTGGATAGCCCTTGAGGGTTTGTTTTCTCCTTTTGCATGGTTAATTGTATCCTGGTGATTTTCCTCCCCCCGCCCGGTCCTTTATAACACAGGACTGTTTAATGGTCTTTTAACTCATGCTGAGCCTGCGATGTATTATACAATGTGTTCCATTGTTTTTATATATTTATAGATAACTGCCTTGACTCCCTTTTTGAGATATCCCAAGGTATATTATGATGGAATGTCACCTTTCTTTTGAAACCCCCCTTTCTCTTGACTGGCCGGTCTGCATTGCCACATGGGAAAAATAATTAATGATTCACATGAGAGAGGTAGTCTTGTATTTTCCCTTTACATATGAGCATGTTGGCTATGTCTCTCTTTCTCATGCTTCAAGACTTGGCTTAAGGTACATTGCTATATGGGAGATATGTTATATATTTTTTTGTGATTCATTTATTTAACAGGTTTTTTTAATACAGCTTTATCATTTCAATCAAAGTGGTTTACATCGTAACTTAAACTTGGTAAATGTACATTAAACAGGGACAATAATAACAGATTTTTCTGAGCAATGGAGGGTTAAGCAACTTGCCCAAGGCCACAAGGAGAACTAGTGGGAACTGAACCCTGGTCTGTGGGTTACCAAGCCAGTGCTCTAACCACTAGGCTACTCCTCCACACCTTTCCATTTGATTTCCTTTATGGTTCAGTGATTTATTTATTTATTTATTTACTTTTCTTATATACCGCGCTATTAAAATCAGTGTGGTTTACAATTGAACAGAACATACTGCAATGTCACATGACAGTTGAGTTTACATTGAACAAGGACAAGACAACTTGGAGGTAAACTGGGGTAACTATTTACAGAGTAACTATTCACAGGGTATAAATTTGTACATGGAGTTATACTAACTGCTTATTTACATAATATTGGTCAGTTTTCAACAATGTTATAAAAGTCTTAATCAGTAAAATGTGAGGTCAATCCTGATCCTCTGTGGATTTGTGCTTTTCTCTTTCCTCTCCATTTCCTGTTTCCATTGAAAATTTGGTGTTTCTGTACTTATGCCTCCTCTATTTGGCACAATTAAAAGGCTGGTTTTTAGACTGTATGCCGTCATGGAGATGGGAGTAAATTATATAAGAGGAGTTATTTATAGGATAGACTTCCTAATGAATCACCATTGACGTATCTCCACTGGTTACTATGTAATTTTTAAGAATGAGATAGATCTATACAATTTCCTTCTTCCCAAACACTCTGTGGGTATGTCCCCCCCCCCCCCCCCCGGGGGAATTTTCAATATTCATGAATGGATTGTTAACATCTATCCATAATTCTCTCCTAGCTGAATTTGAACAAGTGATTAATTTCTTGCTAGACTGAATAGGTGTCGTTATAGTGATGAGTTAGAATTTTTCTTGCTCTGACACATAAAAACCACAAGGTTGACTTTCACCCCTTATATTGTCTTTTGACTCACTCAAAACACCTTTTATATTGTATATGTTTGATTAATTTTCCATTGACCTTATCACTAGTTGTACAGTACTATATTTTAGCATGATTTTTATTGTCTATGTATTCATTATTCTTATTTTTCATTTTTAATAATTATTGTTTATATTATGGATTTCATTTTATTAATTCTATTTGTTTTTATCTGTATAATTTTTATAGGTCTCCTCATAATTTATTTTATGTTAGTCCTATATTATTTTAAATTGTTTCATTTGATGTGTTATTCAATATATGTAATCATCTCTTAACTTTTTTATGTATGGTTTTTATTTTCAAAGGTCGCAGTCCCCTGATGAAGGCTTCATGCTGAAACACGTGTAAGGCTGACCTCTGACACATGAATAAAGCTCTTTTTCCAGTGGTGCAGCTCTCCTGCTCTTTCTTGTTTTCTGGGGCATGAGAAGCTGAGGTGCGTATGTGTGCGTGAATGGGGCATGAGGTGCGTATGTGTGTGTGAATGGGACATATGTAGCTGAGGTGTATATGTGTGCGTGAATGGGGCATGTGGTGTGTATGTGTGCGTGAATGGGGCATATGTAGCTGAGGTGTATATGTGTGCGTGAATGGGGCATGTGGTGTGTATGTGTGCGTGAATGGGGCATATGTAGCTGAGGTGTATATGTGTGCGTGAATGGGGCATGTGGTGTGTATGTGTGCATGAATGGGGCATATGTAGCTGAGGTGTATATGTGTGCGTGAATGGGGCATATGTAGCTGAGGTGTATATATGTGTGTGAAGGCATGAGGTGAGTATGTGTGTGTGAAGGGGGCATATGTAGCTGAGGTGTATATGTGTGTGTGAAGGGGGCATGAGGTGAGTATGTGTGCGTGAAGGGGGCATATGTAGCTGAGGTGTATATGTGTGCGTGAATGGGGCAAGTGGTGTGTATGTGTGCGTGAATGGGGCATATGTAGCTGAGGCGTATATGTGTGCGTGAATGGGGCATGTGGTAAGTATTGTGCGTGAATGGCATATGTAGCTGAGGCGTATATGTGTGTGTGAATGGGGCATGTGGTGTGTATGTGTGTGTGAATGGGGCATATGTAGCTGAGGTATATATGTGTGCGTGAATGGGGCATGTGGTGTGTATGTGTGTGTGAATGGGGCATATGTAGCTGAGGTGTATATATGTGTGTGAAGGGGGCATGAGGTGAGTATGTGTGCGTGAAGGGGGCATATGTAGCTGAGGTGTATATGTGTGTGAATGGGGCATGTGGTGTGTATGTGTGCGTGAATGAGGCATATGTAGCAGAGGCATATATGTGTGTGTGAATGGGGCATGTGGTGCGTATGTGTGTGTGAATGGGGCATGTGGTGTGTATGTGTGCGTGAGTGGGGCATATGTAGCTGAGGCGTATATGTGTGTGTGAAGGGGGCATGAAGTGAGTATGTGTGTGTGAATGGGGCATATGTAGCTGAGGTGTATATGTGTGCGTGAATGGGGCATGTGGTGTGTATGTGTGCGTGAATGGGGCATATGTAGCTGAGGTGTATATGTGTGTGTGAATGGGGCATGTACGTATGTGTGTGTGAATGGGGCATGTGGTGCGTATATGTGCATGAATGGGGCATGTGGTGTGTATGTGTGCATGAATGGGGCATATGTAGCTGAGGCGTATATGTGTGTGTGAATGGGGCATGTGGTGTGTATGTGTGCGTGAATGGGGCATGTGGTGTGTATGTGTGCGTGAATGGGGCATATGTAGCTCAGACATATATGTGTGTGAATGGGGTATTTGTGCGTGAATGGGGCATGTGGTGTGTATGTGTGCGTGAATGGGGCATATGTAGTTGAGGCTTATATGTGTGTGTGAAGGGGGCATGAGGTGAGTATGTGTGTGTGAATGGGGCATATGTAGCTGAGGTGTATATGTGTGCGTGAATGGGGCATGTGGTGTGTATGTGTCCGTGAATGGGGCATATGTAGCTGAGGTGCATATGTGTGTGTGAATGGGGCATGTGGTGTGTATGTGTGCGTGAATGGGGCATATGTAGCTGAGGCGTATATGTGTGCGTGAATGGGGCATATGTAGCTGAGGCATATATGTGTGCGTGAATGGGGCATGTGGTGTGTATGTGTGCGTGAATGGCATATGTAGCTGAGGCATATATGTGTGTGTGAATGGGGCATGTGGTGCGTATGTGTGTGTGAATGGGGCATGTGGTGTGTATGTTTGCGTGAATGGGACATATGTAGCTGAGGCGTATATGTGTGCGTGAATGGGGCATGTGGTGCGTATGTGTGCGTGAATGGGGCATATGTAGCTGAGGCGTATATGTGTGCGTGAATGGGGCATGTGGTGCGTATGTGTGCATGAAGGGGGCATACGTAGCTGAGGCGTATATGTGTGCGTGAATGGGGCATGTGGTGCGTATGCGTGCGTGAATGGGGCATATGTAGCTGAGGTGTATATTTGTGTGAAGGGGGCATAAGGTGAGTATGTGTGCGTGAAGGGGCATATGTAGCTGAGGTGTATATGTGTGTGAATGGGGCATGTGGTGTGTATGTGTGCGTGAATGAGGCATATGTAGCTGAGGAATATAAGTGTGTGAGAAAGGGTCATGTGGTGTGTATGTGTGTGTGAATGGGGCATGTGGTGTGTATCTGTGTGTGAATGGGGCATATGTAGCTGAGGTGTATATGTGTGCGTGAATGAGGCATGTGGTGTGTATGTGTGCGTGAATGGGGCATATGTAGCTGAGGTGTATATGTGTGTGTGAATAGGGCATGTACGTATGTGTGTGTGAATGGGGCATGTGGTGCGTATATGTGCGTGAATGGGGCATGTGCGTATGTGTGCGTGAATGGGGCATATGTAGCTGAGGTGTATATGTGTGCGTGAATGGGGCATGTGGTGCGTATGTGTTCGTGAATGGGGCATATGTAGCTGAGGTGTATATGTGTGTGTGAATGGGGCATGTGGTGTGTATGTGTTCGTGAATGGGGCATATGTAGCTGAGGTGTATATGTGTGCGTGAATGGGGCATGTGGTGCGTATGTGTTCGTGAATGGGGCATATGTAGCTGAGGTGTATATGTGTGTGTGAATGGGGCATGTGGTGTGTATGTGTGCGTGAATGGGGCATATGTAGCTGAGGTGTATATGTGTGTGTGAATAGGGCATGTACGTATGTGTGTGTGAATGGGGCATGTGGTGCGTATATGTGCGTGAATGGGGCATGTGGTGCGTATATGTGCGTGAATGGGGCATGTGGTGCGTATGTGTGCGTGAATGGGGCATATGTAGCTGAGGTGTATATGTGTGCGTGAATGGGGCATGTGGTGCGTATGTGTTCGTGAATGGGGCATATGTAGCTGAGGTGTATATGTGTGTGTGAATGGGGCATGTGATGTGTATGTGTGCGTGAATGGGGCATATGTAGCTGAGGTGTATATGTGTGTGAATGGGGCATGTACGTATGTGTGTGTGAATGGGGCATGTGGTGCGTATATGTGCATGAATGGGGCATGTGGTGTGTATGTGTGCATGAATGGGGCATATGTAGCTGAGGCGTATATGTGAGTGAATGGGGCATGTGGTGTGTATGTGTGCGTGAATGGGGCATGTGGTGTGTATGTGTGCGTGAATGGGGCATATGTAGCTCAGACGTATATGTGTGTGAATGGGGTATTTGTGCGTGAATGGGGCATGTGGTGTGTATGTGTGCGTGAATGGGGCATATGTAGTTGAGGCTTATATGTGTGTGTGAAGGGGGCATGAGGTGAGTATGTGTTTGTGAATGGGGCATATGTAGCTGAGGTGTATATGTGTGCGTGAATGGGGCATGTGGTGTGTATGTGTCCGTGAATGGGACATATGTAGCTGAGGAGTATATGTGAGTGATTGGGGCATGTGGTGTGTATGTGTGCGTGAATGGGGCATATGTAGCTGAGGCGTATATGTGTGCGTGAATGGGGCATATGTAGCTGAGGCATATATGTGTGCGTGAATGGGGCATGTGGTGTGTATGTGTGCGTGAATGGCATATGTAGCTGAGGCATATATGTGTGTGTGAATGGGGCATGTGTTGCGTATGTGTGTGTGAATGGGGCATGTGGTGTGTATGTTTGCGTGAATGGGACATATGTAGCTGAGGCGTATATGTGTGTGTGAATGGGGCATGTGGTGCGTATGTGTGCGTGAATGGGGCATATGTAGCTGAGGCGTATATGTGTGCGTGAATGGGGCATGTGGTGCGTATGTGTGCATGAAGGGGGCATACGTAGCTGAGGCGTATATGTGTGCGTGAATGGGGCATGTGGTGCGTATGCGTGCGTGAATGGGGCATATGTAGCTGAGGTGTATATTTGTGTGAAGGGGGCATAAGGTGAGTATGTGTGCGTGAAGGGGGCATATGTAGCTGAGGTGTATATGTGTGTGAATGGGGCATGTGGTGTGTATGTGTGCGTGAATGAGGCATATGTAGCTGAGGCATATATGTGTGTGTGAATGGGGCATGTGGTGTGTATGTGTGTGTGAATGGGGCATGTGGTGTGTATCTGTGTGTGAATGGGGCATATGTAGCTGAGGTGTATATGTGTGCGTGAATGGGGCATGTGGTGTGTATGTGTGCGTGAATGGGGCATATGTAGCTGAGGTGTATATGTGTGTGTGAATAGGGCATGTACGTACGTGTGTGTGAATGGGGCATGTGGTGCGTATATGTGCGTGAATGGGGCATGTGGTGCGTATGTGTGCGTGAATGGGGCATATGTAGCTGAGGTGTATATGTGTGCGTGAATGGGGCATGTGGTGCGTATGTGTTCGTGAATGGGGCATATGTAGCTGAGGCGTATATGTGTGTGTGAATGGGGCATGTGGTGCGTATGTGCGTGAATGGGGCATATGTAGCTGAGGCGTATATGTGTGTGAATGGGGTATGTGTGCGTGAATGGGGCATGTGGTGTGTATGTGTGTGTGAATGGGGCATATGTAGTTGAGGCGTATATGTGTGTGTGAAGGGGGCATGAGGTGAGTATTGTCGCACCGCTGCCCTAGTGGTCAAAGGTGGGTAAGGCAGGTCGAGTGGACATGAGTTATTTTTCTAGTTTGAGTTTGGTTCTTGTATGCGGGGTCTGGGTATCAGTTCCCAGTGGCCTTCCGGGTACCAAAGCCTCAAGTAAACACAAAGTCTGAGTGTAGGGAAAGAAAGGCTTTTTATTTCCCTTATTGCACAATGATTCAGGTAGTGGAATCTACGTCAACATAAAGAAACCTTACTTCAGGTATAAAAGAAACATAACCAGTGGTTGCTTTATCCCTTGTTATCTTCACAGGAATTTATACAATAAAACATACAGTCTTTTCTTGCTGAGCCCTGCTTCACACACCAGGCAGGGATTCTAGGCTTCCTGCCTGACAGTAGCTACAATCCATGGGCACTTCGGAAGGGTCCTCATTAAATTCCACCTGCATGGGCTGTGGGTCTGAGAGCCGTGACTCTGTATCAGTGTAGTCAGGTGGAGTGCGCTGAGGCTTTTCATACACAGCTTGTACCAGCCTCCAATGTTCTGGGCCTAGGTTTAGGCTTTGGTCATGTGAATGCTTGCTATGAGAATACCTTCCTTTGTCTTGGTGCCTTGTATTAAACAGTCTTTCAGTTGATAAAAGCTTGTGTCTTGTCTTACAAACAGCTTGATAAGGCGAGCACACCCTTGCTCCTTGTGCTCCCTGTGTCACCAGATTATAACGGTTAGAAGCAGAAAAATGTGGTTTACCTTGTTCTCTGGGCCTATTCCAGTAAGTTGAGGTTTGAGGCCTAGCCCTGCTGCAATTCGGCCTTACTCGAGTAGCAGGCCTCCCACTGTCCAGCTGGCCTTCGGGTGGAGTTATCTCTCTCTCACACGCATACCTCTTGCTCCTTGGATAAAGAGTGTTATCTCCTATGGCAATGACTTCACCATCCTTCTGGTAACTTCCACAGTGTCCTGAGTCTTCTGGTACCGGTTCATCAGATAAAACTCTGCCTTCTGTTTCTCTCCTGGTACCTTTCCTCCCAGTGTCTCTTTGCCAAGAACTCCTGGTATCCTGCTGCACCAGACTCCCTTTGTCTCCTTGCCAGGAACTCCTTCTCCTTCTCCTCTCTAACCCTCTTCCAACTTCCCAGCCTTTCTTAAAAGGAACTTCCCCTTTCCAGGATTGACTGTTGGCCGGCATCACATCACAAGCTCTGGGGTGCGGTTCTCTAGGCCCTGGAAGGTCTCTCTGGCTCCCCCTATCTGGCTCCTCGTAATGTCGCATCTGGTGTTGGAATCTTTTTTCTGAGTTTAAAACCTTTTTTTCTGTTTGCATAGGCTCTGCAGTACCACATATCCCCCCTCTTAAAATATGACGGGCTGGTGAAGCCCCCTTCACACAGCACGGAATACGTGACATGGCATCGGCATTGAAATGTAGTTTGCCCGCTCGATGTTCCACTTGAAAATCATACGGCTGCAGAGCCATATACCATCTGGTTAACCGGTTATTTTCATTCTTCATAGTATGTAACCATTTTAACGGGGCGTGGTCTGTTATGAGGACAAATTTTCTCCCAGTCAGATAAAATCGTAATGCCTCAATGGCCCATTTAATAGCGAGACATTCTCGTTCTATTGTAGCATATTTCTGTTCCGAAACTAAAAGTTTCCGGCTAAGGAACATAATGGGGTGTTCTGCCCCTTCTTGTATCTGGGACAGAACAGCACCTAAGCCCATCTCGGAGGCATCTGTTTGCAACAGGAAGGGTTGCTGGAAGTCTACTCCACGTAATATGGGGGCTTGACATAGCCTTCCCTTTAGTCGTTGGAAAGCTGTCTCCGCTTCAGGCGACCATATTAGCAGGTTCGGGGCATTTTTCCTTAGCATTTCAGTGAAGATACTGCTTTCCTCCACAAAATGCGGTATAAAACGTCGGTAATAACCGATGAGGCCCAGGAAGCTTCTTAATTGTTTTTTTGTTCTGTGGGACCGGAAATTGTCTCACACTTTCCACCTTATCCCGCAGAGGCCGCACTGTTCCACGGCCCATGAGGTGACCCAAATATTTAACCTCTTTAGCAGCGAAAATACATTTTTTTGGGTTCAACGTGAGGCCCGCTCTTCTCATGGCTTCTAATATGGTGCGCACGTGGCTGAGATGATCCGTCCAGGTGGCGCTGTGGATCACTACATCGTCCATGTAAGCAGTCGCGAACGTTTGGTATGGCCTCAGGATGATATCCATCAAACGTTGACAGGTGGCCGCTGCCCCATGCAGACCAAATGGCATTCTGCGGAATTGAAATAGCCCCAAGGGCGTACTGAAGGCAGTTTTTGGTCTGGCATCCCATGTCAAAGGGACCTGCCAGTACCCTTTCATCATATCCAACGTTGTCAAAAATTTTGCTTGCCCAAGCCGGTCTAGTAGCTCCTCTATACGCGGCATGGGGTAGGCATCAAATGTAGACACGGCATTTAATTGGCGAAAGTCAATACAGAAACGCATTGAGCCATCTGGCTTAGGCACCAGAACGACTGGGCTACACCATGGGCTATGCGATTCTTCGATAATGTCCATTTGCAGCATTTTGTTCTACTTGTTTAATAATTTCCTGCCTTTTTGCCTCCGGCAAACGATAGGGACGTTGTCGGATGATTTTGCCTGGGAGCGTGAGTATTTCGTGAGCCACCAATGACGTTTCTCCCGGTACCGGTGTTAATACGTCCTTATATTCTCCCAACAATTGGGCTAAGTCGTCCTGTTGGCTTAAGGAGAGTTCCTCCCCGATCTTCGGCACAGAGTCCTCCTTGTGATCTTCTACATGGGGACCCAGGTCTTCCTCGGGAGAATCACTTCCTATGGCCATGAGGCCTTCCAGCTCTGCCTTCCCTGTAGAGCCGAAACCGTCTGCTCCCCGGCTAGTGGGAGTTAGCATGGTGACTTCTTCCAAGCTGGGGAACCCGACTCGCTCGCAAATCAATTGCGCTATTCTGTCCCCAACTTGAACTTTGAAATCCTCTTTTGAAAAGTTACACAGAAGAACTTTTACTATTCCCCTATAGTCAGGATCAATTACCCCCGCTGCTACATCCAGGCTGTGTTTGGCGGCCAACCCTGATCGTGGCGCTATCCTTCCATAACATCCTGGAGGGAGCTCCACCTGTATTCCGGTACTGATTAATTTCCGCCCCCGCTTTGGGATGACCTGGTCTTCTACACTATGGAGATCATAGCCTGCGGCTTGGGTTGATGCTCTTTGAGGTCTACGGGCCTTTTCCGAAGTCTTACAGAATTTCAACACAAACTTTTTAGGTGATTCCTGTGCTTCCTTTACAGGGACTCTCTTTGGTTTTCCCCAGAGCGGACTAGGGACCATGAAGTTAGTGGTTGCGGCTAGGCTGCTTCGTTGGGTGCCGAGGCGTTCAGTAGGCTCAGGGCTACCCATAGGCTCATGCCCATTACAGGTGGAATTTGGGACCCTCTGAGGAGATAAACCCTCTCTCAGACTCTTTCGAAATTGTGGCCAGTCGCGACCCAATACCAACTCTTGTGGAAGTTTTGGGACCACGGCCACCAACATTTCCTTTTTTATTCCCAATCCTTTAAGCCAAAGTTTATACACGGGATAGCTTGTAGCTGCTCCATGAACACACTTTATTTTAACTTGCCCTTCTGGACATTCAGGGACTGACCACCCCTGGCTTCTGATCACAAACCATAGCCGTTTGGAGATCATGGATTGGTCAGCGCCTGAATCCAGAAGTGCCTTTGCGTTAACTCCATGTATTTTTACCTTTAATACAAACCCCTCTCTCATTGTCTTTGGGACTTCTCCCACTAGTGCAATGCGAGAATAGCATTCCTTTTTCACATGTCCTCTCTTACCACAAGAAAAACATCTTTTCACAGTTTCAATATCCTTAGGGTCATTACCTTTCCTAGTGCTGTACGTGGATCTGGAAGAACTACCTACCCTTCGAGCTTCCATCCCTATATTCAGTTTAGGAACCCCTATCTTTGGCTGGGTCACTTTTTCTGCTTCTAGATATCTCTCTGTAAGGGATATTGCCTCGGTAGTGGTAAGCAATTTTGGAGTATTAAAAAATTCTGTACCCTACTCGGCACTGCATCTAAGAATTGCTCCAATATTACGGCGTCCATCAGAGTTTCTATATTTTTTTTCTCCGGCTGTAGCCAATTATACGCAAAGCTCTTTATTCTATGCCCCAGGGCTTTTGGTGTTTCACCTGGGCTAAGGATAGTGGCCCTAAACAATTTTTTATATGCCAATGGGGTGAGGCCTAGGCGATCTCTGATTGCCAGTACTACTTCTTCATAGTTATCCGCCAATGCTGGAGGCATTGACCGGTAGGCGGCCAGCGCCTCCCCTGTCAGGGACGCGGATAGTCTGACAGCCCATTGTAAGGTCGGCCACCGAGCTGACCTCGCTATCCTACTAAAGGAATCTAAGAAATCATCAAGGTTATCATTGGGACTTAATTTCCCCACCATTAGATCATTGCATGACCATTATCCTAGCTCCGTATTATGCAGACCAGTTGCTTGCAACTTCTCGGCTTTCACCTTCGCCATCTCTTCCTTCTGCTGGGTTAGCCAATTGTCCATTGTCTGCAGGACGGGTAATTGCTGGTCTTGCATGGCTCTCAACGCTTGTGCTTGATTTTGCAACACTAGTTCTGCCTGCTTATCAAACTGATGAGCCATCCATGCGCACAATTCTTTGGGTTCCATGGCGAATCTGTAATTAGGAAACACAACAAAAAAAAAACACAACCAAGTGTGGCTCTTCTAACAATTTTTTTTTCTTTCTTTTCCTTTTTATTTTTTTTTTTTCTATACTCTCCCTGGCATCCTACACTTATTCAGGTATATTTATATTTTACCTGATGGTAGGGTTGAATCAGCTCTGGAACAGTACTCGTTGCCGTCGCAGTCCACGGTTCTCCACGCTGACGATTGGTCACAGGATTTTTCCTTTTCAGGATTTTCTCCACTCCACTCCGGATTTAGACTGCTCCACTCCGGGTCTTCCTTCAATCCGGTTTCCTTAGATAATCCGTTCCGGGTTTTGTATTCCAACCTGGGTTTATTTTATTTTTTTCTGAAACTTGCAGCTCAAGCTTCTTCTCTTTGCGGCTGACGTAGGCTCCCACAATATATCCTGCCAACTACGCCATTTTTCATGTCGCACCGCCGCCCTAGTGGTCAAAGGTGGGTAAGGCAGGTCGAGTGGACATGAGTTATTTTTCTAGTTTGAGTTTGGTTCTTGTATGCGGGGTCTGGGTATCAGTTTCCAGTGGCCTTCCGGGTACCAAAGCCTCAAGTAAACACAAAGTCCGAGTGTAGGGAAAGAAAGGCTTTTTATTTCCCTTATTGCACAAATGATTCAGGTAGTGGAATCTACGTCAACATAAAGAAACCTTACTTCAGGTATAAAAGAAACATAACCAGTGGTTGCTTTATCCCTTGTTATCTTCACAGGAATTTATACAATAAAACATACAGTCTTTTCTTGCTGAGCCCTGCTTCACACACCAGGCAGGAATTCTAGGCTTCCTGCCTGACAGTAGCTACAATCCATGGGCACTTCGGAAGGGTCCTCATTAAATTCCACCTGCATGGGCTGTGGGTCTGAGAGCCGTGACTCTGTATCAGTGTAGTCAGGTGGAGTGCGCTGAGGCTTTTCATATACTGCTTGTACCAGCCTCCAATGTTCTGGGCCTAGGTTTAGGCTTTGGTCATGTGAATGCTTGCTATGAGAATACCTTCCCTTGTCTTGGTGCCTTGTATTAAACAGTCTTTCATTTGATAAAAGCTTGTGTCTTGTCTTACAAACAGCTTGATAAGGCGAGCACACCCTTGCTCCTTGTGCTCCCTGTGTCACCAGATTATAACGGTTAGAAGCAGAAAAATGTGGTTTACCTTGTTCTCTGGGCCTATTCCAGTAAGTTGAGGTTTGAGGCCTAGCCCTGCTGCAATTCGGCCTTACTCGAGTAGCAGCCCTCCCACTGTCCAGCTGGCCTTCGGGTGGAGTTATCTCTCTCTCACACGCATACCTCTTGCTCCTTGGATAAAGAGTGTTATCTCCTATGGCAATGACTTCACCATCCTTCTGGTAACTTCCACAGTGTCCTGAGTCTTCTGGTACCGGTTCATCAGATAAAACTCTGCCTTCTGTTTCTCTCCTGGTACCTTTCCTCCCAGTGTCTCTTTGCCAAGAACTCCTGGTATCCTGCTGCACCAGACTCCCTTTGTCTCCTTGCCAGGAACTCCTTCTCCTTCTCCTCTATAACCCTCTTCCAACTTCCCAGCCTTTCTTAAAAGGAACTTCCCCTTTCCAGAATTGGCTGTTGGCCGGCATCACATCACAAGCTCTGGGGTGCGGTTCTCTAGGCCCTGGAATGTCTCTCTGGCTCCCCCTATCTGGCTCCTCGTAATGTCGCATCTGGTGTTGGAATTTTTTTTCTGAGTTTAAAACCTTTTTTTCTGTTTGCATAGGCTCTGCAGTACCACAGTATGTGTGTGTGAATGGGGCATATGTAGCTGAGGTGTATATGTGTGCGTGAATGGGGCATGTGGTGTGTATGTGTGCGTGAATGGGGCATATGTAGCTGAGGTGTATATGTGTGTGTGAATGGGGCATGTGGTGTGTATGTGTGCGTGAATGGGGCATATGTAGCTGAGGCGTATATGTGTGTGTGAATGCGGCATGTGGTGCGTAGGTGTGCGTGAATGGGGCATATGTAGCTGAGGTGTATATGTGTGCATGAATGGGGCATGTGGTGTGTATGTGTGCGTGAATGGGGCATATGTAGCTGAGGTGTATATGTGTGTGTGAATGGGGCATGTGGTGTGTATGTGTGCGTGAATGGGGCATATGTAGCTGAGGCGTATATGTGTGTGTGAATGGGGCATGTGGTGCGTAGGTGTGCGTGAATGGGGCATATGTAGCTGAGGTGTATATGTGTGCGTGAATGGGGCATGTGGTGTGTATGTGTGCGTGAATGGGGCATGTGGTGTGTATGTGTGCGTGAAGGGGGCATGAATAGCTGAAGTTTGTATGTGTGTGTGAATCAATAGTAAGATGTGTGTACAGTATCTATTTCTATGGTGAGCATTTAGCTGTAGATCTATGAAGAGGTGAAGTTGGGATGTCAGAGCATAGGGGGATGTGTGTGTGTGTGTGTGTGGTGGTGTTGCATTTATAATGAAGAAACTTGCAAGAACTGTAATGAGAGACAATGCAGTCAGCGAACGCTTAATCTCTATTTGTCTACGAGGAATGCCTATCAATACAACTATAAATCAAGTCTATGCCCCAACAACAGCTGCAGAGGAGAATGAAATTGAAGAGTTTTATGAACAAGTGCAAGCTGAAATTGACAGAACATGCAAACAGGATATTCTGATAGTCATGGGTGACTAGAATGCAAAAGCTGGTAACAAAGAAGGTAAAATGGTTGGAAAATATGGACTTGGCAACAGAAATGAAGCTGGAGAAAGACTGATATAATTCTGCAAGACCAACGATCTATTCATCTCAAACACCTTCTTCCATCAACACAAGCGGTGACTGTACACATGGACTTCACCCAATGGATTGTATAAAAATCAAATTGACTACATCTGTGGAAGTCAATAATGGAAAGCTTTATAACATCAAGAAAGACAAAGCCTGGAGCTGACTGTGGTACAGATCACCAACTACTAGTATGCAAATTCAAGCTAAAGTTGAAAAAGAGCAAGCCACTCATGAATGTAGCAAATTATGACTTTGAGAATATACCACCGGAATTTAAAGACTGCCTGAAAAATCGATTTGCTGTTTTAGATACAAATGACAGAGCTCCAGAAGAGTTATGGGATGATATCAAGAAGGATGTGTTGGAAGAAAGTGAGAAATCTCTACAAAAGATGAAAAAGCAAAAACGGCCAAAATGGATGACCGAACAAACTCTGAAAATTGCCCAGAAATGCAGAGAAGCTAAAGCAGAGGAGAAAGAGAGGCAATTCAAAAACTCAACAGAGATTTCCAATGTGCGGCAACATAAGACAAGGAGAAGTACTACAATGATGCATGTAAGGAAATAGAAGCAGAAACTATTAGATGAACAAGATTGGCTTTCCTAAAGCTATGAGAGTTAAAGAAAAATTCTAGCCTCGAATTGGAATTCTACAAATGATTTTCTCACCATTAGTCAAAATAGATCCTTGAGCAAGTAAAGGTGGGAAAAATGTGCAGAGTTATTATATGATAAAGATCAAGTGAACCAACAGCCATTTCAACCTGTGCATCATGATACGGAACCATTGGTGATGAAAGAAGTCATTGAAACTGCATTGAAAGCCTTATCAAAGAACAAAGCACCAGGAATTAATAGCATTCCCATTGAAGTATTAACAGCAATTTGATGCAGTTGTTACCATACTTACAAGGCTCTGCCAGGAAATTTGGAAGACAGCATCATGGCCAAGTGACTGGAAAAGATCTGTGTATATACCAATACTAAAGAAAGGTGATCCAACTGACTGTGGAAAATATCACACAATTGCTCTGATCCCACATGCCAGCAAGATTCTACTGAAGATTATTCAGCAGAGACTATAACCATACCTAGAACGAGAACCACCTGAAGTGCAAGAAAGGTTCAGGAAAGGGCGAGAAATGAGAGACATTTTTTTTTCTTTCATTGCGGATGTGAGATGGATCCTTGAAAAGACTAAAAATTACCAAATGGCTATCTATATGTCTTTTATTGACTACAGCAAAATGGCTATCTATATGTCTTTTACTGACTGTGTAAACCATGAGAAACTCTGGGCCACATTAAGAAGCATAGGTATATCAGAACACCTGATCGTTCTCTTGCACATCCTTTACATTAATCAGAACAAGGAGAAACAAAATGATTTAAAATCTGCAAAGGTGCATGACAAAACTGCATACTTTCCCCATACCTGTTTAATTTATATGCAGAACAAATCATCAGAGAAGCAGGACTTTATGAAGACAACAGAGGTGTGAAGATTGGTGGGAGACTCATCAACAACCTTCGCTATGCTGATGATATCACATTACTGGCTGAAAGTGAAGACGATCTGAAACATTTGCTTCTCAAGATTAAGGAACATAGTCTTAAAATGGGAATGAGCCTTAATATAAAGAAGACAAGGATCGTGACAACTAGCAAAATCAATAAGTTCATTGTTGATGGAGAAGAATAAAGAAGCAACAAGCATTCAAGAAATCAAATGACGCATTGTTCTTGGCAGAATGGCTATGAAGGACCTAGACAAGATTCTCAAGACCAGAGATATCTCTCTCCATACAAAGATTTGACTTGTTCAAGCCATGGCATTTTCAATAACGTCATATGGATGCGAAAGTTGGACAGTGAAAAAGATAGACAGGAAGAAAATTGATGCCTTTAAATTATGGTGCTGGCGACGAATACTGTGTATCCCATGGACTGCCCGAAGAAGAAACCAGTCAGTACTAGAGGAGATTAAACCTAAGCTTTCTTTAGAAGCTCAGATGACAAGACTTCGCATGATGTGTCCAAGTATGAAAGTCGAAGAGAGAGATCATTAGAGAAAGACATCATGCTTGGCAAGGTAGAAGGTCAACGCAAAAAAGGAAGGCCAGCAATGAAATGGATCGATACAATAACAGCAGCTACGGGTGCCAGTCTGTCAACAATGAGCTGCCTGACTGAAGACCGAACACAGTTTAGAACAACTATCCAGAGGGTCGCCATGAGTTGACACCGACTCAATGGCACTTAACAACAACAACAACAACAGAATTACAAGGCTTAAAAGAGAGCGAGGAGGCACTGTTGATTAAACTAGAAAGAGGGAACCGGAAATTCATTTGCATTGGTGTGATATGCAAATCCCCCTCACAGGGAGAAGTGGATGGAGATTTAATAGATATGTAGTATTGCCATGAATTCTCTACAAGGAGAACTATTCCGTCAACTGGTAACAGAACCCACACTTGAAGGGACCATACTGGACTTGATGTTTACCAAAGGGGAAAGTGTTTCTGATGTTATAGTGGGAGGTCATTTAGCATCCAATGATCACCAGATGGTGTGGTTCAGTATTAGGACTAGAGCTGATAAAATCCATTCAAATGCAAGGGTCTTTGATTTTAGGAAAACTAACTTTGCCAAGATAGAACAATATCCCTTGTTTCTCTTGTATTGTTCTGTCTATTATGATTAGATTGTAAGCTCCATGAGCAGGGACTGTCTTCTTTATATGTTTATACAGCATTGCGTACGGCTTTTAGATTATATAAATGATTAATAGTAGTAGTAGGAGTCGTTAGCGGGATGGGAACAGCAGGGGGATATTGAAAAGCAATAGGCAAAAATGAAAGTGGATATTTTAAGGGGGAAAATACTTTTTGTTAGAAGGGTAAATAAATGTAAAAGGAAAAGGAGGCTGCTATGGTTCTCAAAAGAAGTAGCTGAAAAGGTAAAGAAAAAGAGAGTGGGCTTCATAAAATACAAGAGATCACAGAGAGAGGAAGACAGGCATCAATATTTGGAAAAACTTAGAGAAGCTAGGAAATTCAGGAAAACAAAGGTACTAAAAGAAGAAGGAATAGCCAGTGCAATAAAATGGGGAGACCAGACATTTTTCAGATATGTTAGTGAGAAGAGGAAGGGCAAAAGTGGTATTGTCAGACTGAAGGGTGCAGGGGAGGAATATGTAGAAGCTGATGAGGATAAAATGGAATTGCTTAACAAATATTTCTGTTCTGTGTTCACAGATGAAGAACCAGGAGCAGGACCTCAAAACACCCACAAACAGGAACAGAAGCGAGGGACATCTTGAACAATTTTCAGAAGACTGTGTACGTGAGAAACTAGCTCAACTTAAAGTAGACAAAGCGATGGGACCGGATGGGATACACCCTAGAATACTGAGGGAACTTGGGGACGTTCTAGCAGCTCCACTGACTGACCTTTTCAATGCCTCGTTGGAGTCGGGAGTGGTGCCAAAGGACTGGAGAGAGGCTCATGTGGTGCCTGTACACAAAAGCGGAAGTAAGGATGTGGTTGAAAACTACAGGCCGGTTAGTTTAACTTCAGTGGTGAGTAAATTATTGGAAACGCTGCTGAAAGAGAAAATAGTGAGCTTTCTGGAGTCCAGCGGATTACAGGATCCGAGGCAGCAAGGATTCACCAGAGGCAAGTCTTGTAAGACAAATCTGATTGCTTTCTTTGACTGGGTGACCAGGGAGTTGGACCGAGGGAGAGCCCTAGATGTAGTGTATTTAGATTTCAGTAAAGCCTTTGACACTGTTCCTCACAGGCAACTTATAAACAAACTGAGCACCCTAGGGTTGGACCCTAAAGTTACTGCTTGGGTTAGAAATTGGTTGGGTTGGAGGCGACAGAGTACAGGTAAATGGAGCTCACTCTGAGGAGAAGGATGTTACCAGTGATATGCCCCAGGGATCTGTCCTTGGTCCGATTCTTTTTAACATCTTTGTTAGTGATATAGCGGAAGGGCTGTCGGGTAAAGTTTGCCTCTTTGCAGATGATACCAAAATCTGCAATAGAGTAGACACCCAGGAAGGTGTAGATAACATGAGGAGGGATCTAGCTAAGCTTGAAGAATGGTCTAGAATTTGGAAGCCTGGATTTAATGTTAAAAAATGTAAGGTCATGCATTTGGCTGCAGCAATCCAAGGGAGCAATATAGTATAGGGGGTGAAGTACTTTTGTCCACTAAAGAAGAGCGGGACCTAGGCGTGGTCGTGTCCGATGATCTTAAAGTAGCTAAACAGGTAGAAAAGGCGACGGCAAAAACTAGAAGGATGCTTGGGTGCATACGGAGAGGAATGGCTAGCAGAAAAAAGGAGGTGATAATGCCTTTGTATAAGTCTTTGGTGCGACCTCATTTGGAGTATAGTGTGCAATTTTGGAGACCGCACCTTCAAAAGGATGTGAACAGGATGGAGTCGGTGCAGAGGGTGGCTACTAAAATGATTAGTGGTCTTCATTAGAAAGGATATGAGGACAGACTTAAGGATCTTAATTTGTACACCATAGAGAAAAGGCGGGATAGAGGTGCTATGATTGAGATTTTTAAATACCTCCGTGGCATAAATGTTCAGGGAGAGAGCCTCTTTCAATTGAAAGCAAGTTCTGCTACGAGGGGATATGGGAAGAGGGTGAAAGCAGGGGCGGCACCTGAGGCGAAGAATGAGATGGTGCCCCCCCCCCCCCACCTTAGAGGGGGCGGGGCTTTTTCAGAAATCCAATCTGAAACTGAACCAAACCAAAAAGCCGATTAGATTATATGGAGGAAATGCAAGATGTTTGCACACAGGGCCATATCGAGCTGCAATTGCGCCCTGTGCGACTTGCAGCTCGGGTGCACGCCTCCCTCTCTCCCCTCCATACCTCCATCCAGCACTGCCTGCTCTTTCCCTGCTGCTGCCGCCCTCTGTTTTTTTCATAGTGGCACCAGCAGCAGGGAAAGAGCAGGCAGCGCTGGATGGAGGGGAGAGGGAGGCATGAGCCCAATCTGAAAGGCACTTGCACTCTAAGCAGATCTGTCCCTCCCTGCTCTGACATCACATCAGAGGAGGGAGTGACCCAGCTACCTCTGGGTTTTCTTGGCAATGTATCACTGGAAGTAGATTGCCAGCCTTTTCTTCCAAGGCAATGGAGGGTAAAGTGACTTGCCCAAGGTCACAAGGAGTGCCAGTGGGAATCAAACCCTTGATTGTCTGGATACTAGGCAGTTGCTCTACCACTAGGCTACTCCTCCACTCATACCAGGCATATTGTGAACTAATAAAAAAAAACCCCTACAACAAAGAGCAAACCTAACATACCATACCATATCAGCACAAACTTCCAAAACTCACATAAGGAGCCCATCCCAAAAAAGCGTCACTGTAAATACTACAGTGGGCCCTGGAACATCCATACACTTATTTTAAAAGCTGAACAAGTCAAATTACTACAGTACAGTATAGATCCTTATGTACAAACTCCATGTTAACAGAACACCTGACCTCAGTCACACACTCACATCGACCCTCACCAAGTACAGAATAAGTAACCACAATCTAAAGTAAAAATAAAAATATGTAGACAAAATTTAAACTGAAACCGCAAGAAGCCAGAGTCCACATGCAGTGCAACATCAGATAAATAAGAGATGCAGCTCCCCAATACTGTGTAAAAATATAAAAATAGCATAAAGTTCAGTCACTTAAATTAAATAAAATTATTTTTTCTACCTTTGTCTGACCATTTTATTCTCTGGGGTGGCAGCAGCAGAATGAGGGCCCCTGTGGCAGCCCCCCTCCCCCCCCCCCCGAGAGCCTGCCAGTTTCCCCTCCGTGCCAGCTTCGCTTTGCAGAGCCGCATGAAGGGAGAGTGTTTTCCTTTCACGTGGCTCTGTTAAAGCTGAGCCTGCGGTGCTGATGGGAAAAGGGATTTCCTGTTTCCCATCAGCACCACGGGCTCAGATTTAAGAGAGCCATGTTTAAGGGAAACACTCTCCCTTCGCTGCGGCTCTGCAAAACTGAGCTGGGGCGGAGGGGAAACTGGCAGGCTCTCTGGGGGGGGGGGCTGCCACGGGGGCCCTCATTCTGCTGCTGCCACCGCTGAAATTTAAAGAGGCAGTATGTTTTACTAAATTGGAGGGCAGGGGATGAGTGCTGCTGGAAAGTTGGGGGGCTGGCTGGGGGGTGGGGAAGTGCTGCTGGTGATTGGTGGGGGGGGGGGGAATGGCTGAGAGCTTGATATGTGTGGGGGGGGGAGATGAAGGTATCTCCCTGGGAAGAAAAAAGGAGAGAAAAGGTTTGGTGCATGGCGAGGGGAGAATTGGGTGAGGTGGGGGTATGTGCATGAGGGTAGCCCTTAGGGACAGACAGCAGTAGGGATCTTGCTAGAAGTCAGAGGGAGAGAGAACAGAGGGGAAGCAGGGAGGAGTTGGGAGAGGACTGTGATTGGAGTGAGTGTGCTAGAGAGGAAAAGGCAGGGGGAATTTCAAGTCTAGAGGAGACAACGGGCTTTATGATGGTGGAATTCTGCGCAAACAAATACTAATAAAACAGGCAGAATTTTAAAATACTGTGTGCAGAATTTTGTAAAGTTTTGCACAGAATTTTATAATTTTGTGTGCAGAATTCCCCAGGTGTATCTATTATTTATTCTTGCAGTTTGCTCACAGAGCTGATGTTGTATTTTACTTATAAGAAGGCCACGTCTTTCGTCCTCTGCTCAGCTGATCATTTATCAGGGTCCGGATTAAACCTATGTTCTTTCCTGTAACACTGAAATGTTTATTAACAACGGTCATCACCTCTCGCTTAAGATTGAGGGGCAGTCCGCACTTATATTTTGACCCATCCCAGTTAACTTTATTTACCCATTTCCTATAGGTGGAGTTTGGAACCAATGCTTGGAAAACAAAAGCTGCAAAGGTACTGATTTTCCCTTGTGCTGCTTTGAGTATCTTAAGCTCTTTTGTATGACTCAAAGGTGTGAAAGATAGGTCTGGCAGTTGTGCATGTTGCCTCCTCCCTTTCCGGGTGAAATGTCGTCTCCTTTGAAATGTCACCACACTTTGCCGCCATTGTCTCGTCCAAGGATGTGATCTTGCACGTTGGCCAGAGACCCTTGGTTGCACAGAGGCTGTAGCCCCTGGGTTGCTATTAAACAGCTGGTTTCTTCCTCTTCTAATATTCATGGTCTTGATAAAACAACTATTTTGTGAAGCCACCTGACTGTCCTCGTCACTGTGGCTGCTGTTCTCTTTGTCCAGATCTGTGACCCCAGTGTCTTCAGAGAGATCAGGACTTCCATTTCTAGTTCTGAGCCATTTCACGCTGGCTTCTACTATCTCAGAAATGTGCAGTAATCTCCTTAATACTGCCCTTTTCTCACGCTCTCTCTCTTCTCCTAGACGGCGGAGCTGCAGCCTCATCTGTAGCAGGTATTGTTCTACTGGACCTGTTCTTATGGGTTGATCCTCCTGGAAGAAAATTAGATATGAAAAATATTTAGAGATACTGTCATCTAGCAATGTACAGTACATATAGGAGACAGTCTTTAACTATAAGGAACCTTAACATTTTCCTTGATAAAACTACTTTGTGAAGCCACCTGACTGTCCTCGTCACTGTGGCTGCTGTTCTTTACGTCCAGATCTGTGACCCCAGTCTCTTCAGAGAGATCAGGACTTCCAGTTCTTGCTCTGAGCCATTCCACGCTGGCTTCTACTATCCCAGAAACGTGCAGGAATCTCCTTAATACTGCCCTTTTCTCATGCTCTCTCTCTTCTCCTAGACGGCGGAGCTGCAGCCTCATCTGTAGCAGGTATTGTGCTACTGGACCTGTTCTTATGGGTTGATCCTCCTGAAAGAAAATTAGGTATGAAAAATATTTAGTGATAATGTCATCTAGCACTAGTAATCATACATATGCCCCCTCAGACAATCACTCATTACAATTAAACAATCAGACTCAGCATGAAAAAGGATAATCAACTGATCGCTCAGAAGATACCCACTGAAATGGAATCAGAATAAGATGTAGATATGTTATACAATGTACATAGTTCCCCCCAGTTACTTCCAAGTTGATCTCCTGTTTATTGTAAATACAACTCAGGGTTCCTGTGTTGTATGGTTGATGTTGAATGTAAACCGCTCTGATCTAAAATAGAGCGGTATAGAAGAACTGTTAAATAAATAAATAAATAAAAATAAAATCTAGCAATGTACATATAGGAGACAGTCTTTAAATATAAGGAACCTTAACATTTTCCTTGCTGGCTCCACATGGAGCTTCCCTTCAAGAAAACAGCAGAACCTGAGGCATACAGATATTTTAACCTGAAAAGTCTAAAAGCTTGACTTTTTGGAAAGTGTTTTCTCCCTCAGGGAGCATGATGAATGATGTGCTTGCTGCGCTGTTGGGAAGTGGGAATCTTGGATAGGAGGACTTGGTGTGATTGGGGGGGTTATATGAATATTGGTAATTGAATAAATACGCTTCTTCTTCTGTCGCACAGACACAGATGCTTAGAGATTAGGGCTGACACTACCTGGTAAGTGTTGCAGGAGGTGCTGGTGTTCAGGGCCCATGAGAACAGCCTGTCCCACGGGCTGAAGAAGAGAAGAAGGTTGCTTCTCTTTGGTCCGCAGGACAGGCTGTTTCTGTGGGTAGTGAACACCACTGTGCCAATGACCACGATTGCAGCCTTCTTGCGGGACAGGCTGCTCCTGTGGGCTCTGAAAAAGACAGTTATCCGACCCTGACTACTTTAGGGCGTTTACATTTGTAAACATCGGAGAGGAAAAGAGATTCTGTGAAATGTCTTAAGATCATAATGCCAAAATGGGTCAGATTAAAGGACCATCTGGCCTGGCTTCCTGTTTCTAACGAAGGCAACCAGTAGCTATTCAAAGGAAATCTATAAAAGACAGGGCAATATAGAATTGTTTCTTTCATGTCCTACTCTCCCATTTTCTGACATAATTTAGTGATGGCTTAATCCAGAAGTGTCACAGGAACAAACTCAACTGCAAAGCTCAACCACCAAACCCAACTTCAAACCACAAAGCTAAGACACAGTCCCCAACCTCAACCTTAGCTTTATCCCCAACCCAAATCCAATCTAATCACCAACTACCCAATGCTTACCCATAATGCTGACTCTAATTTCTAACCCCAAACATTAATCCCCGATCTTCAACCGCACTGAAAACTCCAGCCCCCATCACCTCTCAAGCCACGACCCTTAACTCTACCCCAAACCTCAACCCTAACCCTAACCCAAACCCCAAATATAAATCCCCAAGCCATGGTCTGAAACTTTAACTCTAATAACTCTAACCTCCAAATTATTTAGAGTCTAAGCAGACCTGCCTCTACCAATGACTGCACTTTTCAGCACTAAACTACAAATGACTTGTTTGGTCATTGAACAGAAACTGGGGCAGTGGTCACAGGATTCTCACCAAAATGTCAACCTTTCCCACCCATGGTCAGTGACCCCAGTCATAGGATTATCTCATCCAGGGGCAACAGAAGCTGAGACAGTCACAGAGTAGGAGAGGCCAAATAAGAGGGGAGGTTGGAGGGAGGGATAGAGAGAGAGAAGACTTTTCTAGATCCTTTTTAGTTAAATAAACACATTGATTGTGTTTGCTTTAGTCACGTTAACGCTTTGCTAACACAGCCTCTTCACACAATGTTAAATATTTACTCCTCAGTACTTATTTTTATTCCAGTTATGCGTTTGCTGCTTCATTGCAATTTTCTTCATATAGTATTTGATTATAAGGAAAAATAGCAGCATCATTTGAAGAGAATTCACAGAGAGGTTTTGGGAAAGGGGTCTTGCGCAACCTACCATTAATAGTAATGAGGGAGGGGTGCTGATCTATAGGTTGTGGAGGGGTGGGGGGTGGGGACAGAGACCCTAGAACAGGCCCTGTTACAGATAGTTGGCTCCTCCTCCTTCTGTCATGCAGACACTGGTGTTTTAGAGGAAAGGTGGGATACAGGAGAAATGATAAAACATTTAAATACCTCAGTAGCATAAATGCACAGGAGAGTCTCTTTCAATTGAAAGCAAGCTCTGCTATGAGGGGACATGGGATGAGGGTGAAGGGGGATAGATTCAGGAGTAATATGCGGAAATATTTCTTTACGGAAAGAGTAGTGGATCCATGGAATAGTCTCCCAGTGGAGGTGGTAGAGATGAGGACAGTATCTGAATTCAAAAAAGCATGGGACCAACACAGAGGATCTCTAAAGGTAAAAAGTGGACTGTTGTAGTTGTTGATATGGAAGGACAGACTAGATAGGCCATGTGGTCTTTTTCTGTTGTCATGTTTCTATGTTTCTGCAGTCCTGCACACTGCACACTATGTCAGTACAAATCCCAGGACCCTACAGTCACCCCCTCCCTCTTTCCCCACTGTGCCAGGGCCTATCGTAGGGCTCTACAGACATGCACACTACACACTATGCCAGTACAAATCCCACGACCCTACAGTCACCACCTCCCTCTTTCCCCACTGTGCCAGGGCCTATCGTAGGGCTCTACAGACATGCACACTACACACTATGCCAGTACAAATCCCACGACCCTACAGTCACCCCCTCCCTCTTTCCCCACTGTGCCAGGGCCTATCGTAGGGCTCTACAGACATGCACACTACACACTATGCCAGTACAAATCCCACGACCCTACAGTCACCACCTCCCTCTTTCCCCACTGTGCCAGGGCCTATCGTAGGGCTCTATAGTCCTGCACACTATACACTATGCCAGTAGAAGTCCCAGGACCCTACAGTCACCCCCTCCCTCTTTCCCCACTGTGCCAGGGCCTATCGTAGGGCTCTACAGTCCTACACACTATACACTATGCCAGTACAAATCCCAGGACCCTACAGTCACCCCCTCCCTCTTTCCCCACTGTGCCAGGGCCTATCGTAGGGCTCTACAGTCCTACACACTATACACTATGCCAGTACAAATCCCAGGACCCTACAGTCACCCCCTCCCTCTTTCCCCACTGTGCCAGGGCCTATCGTAGGGCTCTACAGTCCTGCACACTACACACTATGCCAGTACAAATCCTGCAACTGTGCCAGGGCCTATCCTGCACACTACACACTATGCCAGTAGAAGTCCCAGGACCCTACAGTCACTCCCTCCCTCTTTCCCAACTGTGCCAGGGGCTATCGTAGGGCTCTACAGTCCTACACACTATACACTATGCCAGTACAAATCCCAGGACCCTACAGTCACCCCCTCCCTCTTTCCCCACTGTGCCAGGGCCTATCGTAGGGCTCTACAGTCCTGCACACTACACACTATGCCACTACAAATCCTGCAACTGTGCCAGGGCCTATCCTGCACACTACACACTATGCCAGTAGAAGTCCCAGGACCCTACAGTCACTCCCTCCCTCTTTCCCAACTGTGCCAGGGGCTATCGTAGGGCTCTACAGTCCTACACACTATACACTATGCCAGTACAAATACCAGGACCCTACAGTCACTTCCTCCCTCTTTCCCCACTGTGCCAGGGCCTTAAAAGGGCCTTTTTAAAGCCCTGTGCCAGGGCTTTAAAAAGGGTTCCAGGGGTGACCCGGGAAATTACAGACCGGTGAGCCTGACGTCAGTACCAGGGAAAATGGTAGAAACCATCATAAAGAACAAAATTACACAGCATGTAGATAGTCATGGCCTAATGGGAGACAGCCAACATGGCTTTAGACAAGGAAGATCTTGTCTTACTAATCTGATCTGTTTTTTTGAAGGTGTGCATAAACAGGTAGACAAAGGTGAGTCGGTTGATATAGTGTATCTGGACTTTCAGAAAGCTTTTGACAAGGTCCCCCATCAGAGACTTTTGGCGAAGCTAAAAAGTCATGGGATAGGAGGCAGTGTACTATTGTGGATCGGGAACTGGTTAAAAGATAGAAAGCAGAGGGTAGGGCTAAATGGCCAATATTCCCAATGGAAAAAGGTGAATAGTGGAGTACCCCAGGGATCTGTACTGGGTCCGCTACTTTTTGACATATTCATAAATGACCTGGAAAAGGGAATAACTAGTGAGGTTATCAAATTTGCAGATGACACAAAACTGTTTAAAGTTGTTAAAACCCAAGAGGATTGTGGAAAACTGCAGGAGGATCTGGATAAATTGGAAGACTGGGCATCCAAATGGCAGATGAAATTTAATGTGGACAAGTGCAAAGTTATGCACCTAGGAAAGAACAACCCACACTATAGTTACACGATGCAAGGCTCCACATTAGAAACCACCACCCAGGAAAAAGATTTAGGAGTCATCGTGGATAACATGTTAAAACCCTCCGCCCAGTGTGCAGCGGCGGCCAAGAAAGCAAATAGAATGCTAGGTATCATAAGGAAAGGGATGGAGAATAAAACAAAGGATATTATAATGCCTCTGTATCGCTCCATGGTACGACCGCACCTTGAATATTGTGTGCAATTCTGGTCACCGTATCTTAAAAAGGACATAGAGTTATTAGAAAAAGTACAGAGAAGAGCCACCAAATTGGTGAAGGGGATGGAAGGCTACCCCTATGAAGAGAGGCTAAAAAGGTTGGGACTCTTTAACCTAGAAAAGAGACGGCTGAGGGGAGATATGATAGAGGTGTATAAATTAATGAATGGAGTGGAACGGATAAACGTGGATCAATTGTTTACGCTATCAGAATATAGAAGGACTAGGGGACATGTAATGAAGCTACAGGGTAAACTATTTAAGACAAATAGGAGAAAATATTTCTTCACTCAACGTGTAATCAAACTCTGGAATCTTTTACCGGAGGATGTAGTAAGGGCTGTTAGTATAGCTGGGTTTAAAAAAGGTTTGGACAAGTTCCTGGAGGAAAGGTCCATAAACCACTATTAAAAAGGGACCCAGGATATCAATACTTGGCCTAGTACAAGCACTGCAGAACCTGTGTCTTTTGGGGAAACTGCTAGGTACATATGACCTAGATTGGCCACTGTTGGAAACAGGATACTGGGCTTGATGGACCTCGGTCTGACCCAGTATGGCATTTCTTATGTTCTTATGTTCTTAAGTACAAATTCCAGGACCCTACAGTCACCCCCTCCCTCTTTCCCCACTGTGCCAGGGCCTATCGTAGGGCTCTACAGTCCTGCACACTACACACTATGCCAGTACAAATCCCAGGATCCTACAGTCACTCCATCGGTGTACATTGTAGCAGTGCCTGTGTCAGGATCCTTTATTCACTCCCACGCTGCAAGCTGTGCAAGTGCATAGTAGGTGATATGGAAAGGCAGACGAGATAGGCCATGTGGTCTTCTTCTGCTGTCTTGTTTCCAAGATCAGCTCCTCCTCCTCCTGGAACACAGACCCTGGTGCATACAGACAACTGGCTCCTCCTCCTCCTGGAACACAGACCCTGGTGCATACAGACAACTGGCTCCTCCTCCTCCTGGAACACAGATCCTGGTGCATACAGATAACTGGCTCCTCCTCCTCCTCCGCCTCCTGGAACAGAGACCCTGGTGCATACAGATAACTGGCCCCTCCTCCTCCTCCTCCTGGAACACAGACCCTGGTGCATACAGATAACTGGCCCCTCCTCTTCCTCCTCCTGGAACACAGACCCTGGTGCATACAGATAACTGGCTCCTCCTCCTCCTCCTCCTGGAACACAGACCCTGGTGCATATAGATAACTGGCCCCTCCTCCTGCTCCTCCTGGAACACAGAACCTGGTGCATAGAGATAACTGGCCCCTCTTCCTCCTCCTCCTGGAACACAGACCCTGGTGCATACAGATAACTGGCTCCTCCTTCTCCTCCTGGAACACAGAACCTGGTGCATAGAGATAACTGGCTCCTCCTCCTCCTCCTCCTGGAACACAGACCCTGGTGCATAGAGATAACTGGCCCCTCTTCCTCCTCCTCCTGGAACACAGACCCTGGTGCATACAGATAACTGGCTCCTCCTCCTCCTCCTGGAACACAGAACCTGGTGCATACAGATAACTGGCTCCTCCTCCTCCTGGAACACAGACTCTGGTGCATACAGATAATTGGCTCCTCCTCCTCCTGGAACACGGTCATTGGTCCCTTCAGTAAGGTTACCAGACGTTCCTGATTTTCAGGGCTTGTCCTCATTTTAGAGCTTTGTCCCTGACTCCCGCCTATTTGGCAACAATGGGGATAGAGTTGCCATCCGGGGAGATGACCCGGGGTGGCAGACTGCGGACATGGCACAGCAGAGCATTCAAGTCCTCAGTAAGACAGGCGCCTTGCAGCTTTGGAGCACTTGCACGCTCGAGGTTCCCTTCCCCCTGCTCCTGACAGGAAATTTATATCAAGCTTGAGAGGCAGGGTGCAAGCAGCAGAGAGGGGAAGGGAGGAGCCTTGGAATGGGGAAAAGAAGAGAGCAGAGCTGCTGGACATGGCCGGAGGAGGTGAGGAATTTAAGGGAAAGGGAGATGCTGGACATGGGGAACAAGGAAGAGAAGGTAAGCGGAGATGCTAGAAATCTGGGGGGGGGGGGGCTGGAGGGACAGAGACGGGAGCATGTGGCACTATCGGAGGATGTGGTAGGGAAGAGATGCAGGATATTTGGGGAGTAAGGGAAGGTGGGATACTTGATACCTTGGAGGGGGAAGAGAAGGGAGCATGTGGGACAATAGGAGGGTGGGGTGGGAAAGAGATGGAGGATATCTGGGGGGAGTAAGGGAAGTGGGGATGCTGGATACTTGGGGAGGGACAGGGAAGGGAGGAAGTCGGACTATAGGATGGTGGGGTGGGGAAGAGATGCAGGCCATTGGGGGGGAGTGAGGGAAGGGGAGAAGCTGGATACCTGGGGGGGAGGGGCAGAGAAGGGAGGATGTGGCATTAGAGGAGGGTGGGGTAGGGAATAGATGCAGGACATTTGGGGGAGTGAGGGAAGGGGAGAAGCTGGATACCTGGGGGGGGGGGGAGGGAATGAAGGGAAGGGGTCATGCTGAACTATGAGGGAGTAGAAAGGGAAAGATGTGGGACTATCGCAGAGGTTGGGGAGGGGGGAGATGTTGGACATGGAGTACGGACCTGAAGGGAAGATGTTGGACTATTCGGTGAGGTGGGAAAGACAAGATAAAATGCTGGACACAGAGCAAGGAAAGAGGAGAGTGTTTTGATACTGGACATAAGCATGGGGGGGGGGGGATAAAGAGAGGCAGTAAAAGTCCGGGTGAGGAGAGAAAGATGGGGGACGGGTGAGGGAGATTTGAAAGCTGTAGGTAGATGCAGTAAAAACAGATCTAGACTGAGGTCTGAATGCTGAGTAAGGGTGAAATCTGAGCGGATAGAGAAGCATAAAAATAACTGAAGAAAACTGAAAGTGAAAAGTCAATAGCAGAGATAGATGTAGGGGAGGAAGGGAGGGTAGGAAGAGGCAATTACAAATGGACCGGAAACCATGGGAGCAGCTTTACGCTTGTTATGTTTATTGGATGTTGACAAACCACTTGTCGCAGCAGGGCGGTGTACAAAGGTAAAGCAAAATTAAGAAAATTAAAAGGCAGGGAAAGGAACGTCAGTTCCTAGCGGAATAGGATAAAAACATTCATAGTAGGAGAGAGAAGGGAAGGGAGGAGTAGCCTAGTGGTTAGGGCAAGGTACTTCAGGCCAGAAGGTCAGGGGTTCAAATCCCACTAGAGGACAGCAACCTTGGGCCGGAAGGACTGGGGTCTCTAGTCCCACAGGTGCTTCTTGTGGTCTTGGGCAAGCCACTTAACCCTCCATAGCCCATGTTCCCTGTAAAATAGTTATCTCCAAGTTATAATGCCCTGTTCAATGTAATTTCAGTTTGTTCAATGTAAACCGCACTGATGCAGAATAGCGCAGAATATAAATGAATAAGGGAAAGGAGAGAACAAGGAGGTGAGACATTGAGAGAAGACAGAAAAAGCAGAGACTGGGAGTCAGACAAATAGAAAAATAAAACATCCAGACAGCAAAGGTAGAAAAAAACTTTTTTCAATTTAGTGATTGTAATGTCAGTTTTTATAATTTATATCCATTAAGTTCATATTTTGCACAGTATGAGGTAAATGAATCACTGTTTCTATTTGTCTGTTGATTTGTCTGTTTGGAAGCGATAGTATTGCTGTCATAGGATGAATTGGGGGGGGGGGGGAGGACAGGGTAACGGTTCATCTTTCTTCTTCCACACCTTATTATTCACATCTATCTTAATGTTACCCCCCTTCGCTCCCCTGCTTCACATAATAAAGGGTAGATTCCAATCCTCGTTTGGTGGGTCTGGACGTCTGATAAATGACTGGATCACACTAGTAGCCACAGAGTTCCCTGCACGTACAGCTGACTTGTGCAAGGAACTCTCTTCGTGCACAGAAGGGGGTGGGCTGGGGGTGGATCAATGGCGGGTGGTGGGCGGGGAAGCGACTCCAGACATACAGGGCCAATTCTGAGGTCAGCCTTGTATGTCCGGGTTCAGCCAGATAGACGGGGGACTTATTCTACCTCAGAGGTGGAATTAGTCCCCCTGGATGGTGGCGCCGGGGCGTGAAGGAAAGGTGAAGGGGTGCAGGGGAAGCCCCGCAGCCTGACCCTGGCCATGGAAGGCCCGATGAGGCGTTGGGCTGCGGAGAAAGAAGGGTTTGGCAGGTGGTCGCGGCTCCTGCAGGTCGCCATTCCACTGCTGCTCTATGCAGGAGCCAGGCTGTGCTAGCCGGGTAAGGGATTGGACGTCCGGGGTGCCTGAATCAGGGCACTCCCAGACGTCCAAGCCCTATGCTGCGATTCTGCTCCCACAGTGGTGTCTAGCTCCCATGGGAGAGGAATCAGGTGCATCTCGGAGCTGTCCAGATGTCTGGACGTCCAGACAGCCCGGGGATGCACAAAACGGAATTGGCCTCTTTGTGTCCCAGATTTGCAAAAACTCTGCTAACCTTAGCTTACAAATAATTGGCTCCATGGAGAGAATCTCGTATCTGCAACTGTAGGTGTTGCAGGGCTTAGTGGTGCTCAGGTGGAGGAGGGAGCAATCCTGAACGATAAGGGGATCCCCCTTCATTAACTTGGAGTGGGGGAGGGGTCTACACCTGACATAGCAGTTGCTGGCACAGGAAATGAATTTCATGCCACTGCTGGGATGACAGCGGTAGGGGCAGTGCCGTTCCCCCTGGCCTGGCCTGGCCTCCAGTGTCATCCACCTCTTCTGACAGCCTTGATTACAGCTGATATTGGGGTTGGGGGAGGTCACTGTGTGTTTTTTTTCAGAGCCTGGCACCAGAGACAGACATGCTGCGACAGAAGGACCCGCTCCCAGCATTGTCTGCACCTTCGGTATTTCTGGTGCTCAGATCTTCCAAACACAGCTGACCGTGGTCTCACTCATTGCTTCTGTCCTCATATAAAAGGAGACCAGTGCTTCCCTGTGTTGCCTTGCAGAGGGGACCAGTGGAGCTCTCAGCTTTGGTCTCCACTGGCAGCTTTTTATTTGGTCTGCCTCATACGGTTTCTGAACACTGCACAAATCCCGGTCACACTCTTAAGTTAACATTTCCTCACCTGCATGTCCTCTCCCACCACACTGCCTGTTGGACTTGGTGGAACACTGTTGCTGAGCTGCTTTGGGGCAGTCGCTTGCTGAAGTACTGATATCTGGGCCGTGGCACTGTCCATGCAGACCTCCTGAGGGATATTTTCCTCTGAAGACAGGATGATGGGCTCATCCACGGAGATGGGAGAATACTGATCTGTAAATGGTAGAGAGAGACACAAATACACTAATTTCATTTCTTCTTTCCCCTTCTTTCTTCCCTGTGGTCATTTTTCTCTTACCCTTCCTCAGACATCATGTCTGCCTGGCATTGGGCATCTCCTCTGAGTTACACCTTACGGGCTGGTGCAGAAAACTAGGGTAGCCTTTAAGCACAGACATCATTTTTAAGCACAACTACTGCCAATGTCAAATGCAGAAAAGAGACGGATGTGCATGTAAATAGCAAAGGAAAAATTAGCACACAAATAACAGAGTATTTAAATTTATTTAAATTATAGGCAAATGAGCTGCACATAATAATGTGGTATGCTAATATGAGGTGTGATCAAAAAGTATCGAGACTTGTTGTGTAGCTATATAACAATATGTCACACCACGATGCTATTAAGCATACAGTGACTTAGTTATATGCTCTGCGTGTGCAAAGTGTAGTGTGCCTGCAACACACTTGTATTTTTGTTTAATCACGTGATGTTTGGTATCATGTAAAAGCACTTTGTCAGTTTTACGATGAGTGAAAAAATTGAACAGCAAATTTGCATCAAATTCTGCCAGAAACTTGGAGATTTGTGCAAAGAGACTTATGACAAGTTACAGCAAGTGTATGGTGATGAATGCATGAGTCATGCTCGAGTTTATGACTGGTACAAATGTTTCCAAGAGGGCCGCCAAAGTGTTGACTGTGATGAACGTTCTGGAAGGCCATCCACGAGCAGGAATGAAGACAAAGTTGAAGCAGTGTGTGCCGCAATACGCTCAAATCATCGATTAACTCTCAGGGAGATTGCCAAGGACATTGGCAGTAAGAATGGACTGTACCAACCCAAAACCGATGTTCATTTGCCGAAACGTCTGTCCCCTGACCAAAAAGAAGATTGACTGTTTGCAGCCAAGGAGTTGTTGGAATGCATTGAAAATGACTCAGCTTTCATCAAAAAGATTATTACTGGTGATGACTGATGGGTTTATGGTTATGACCTGGAAGCTAAGGCTCAGTCCTCACAATGGAAGACTCCAGACTCTCCCAGACCCAAGAAAGCCCATTGGGTGAGGAGCAACGTCAAGGTCATGCTCACAGTTTTCTTTAATTACCAGGATATTGTTCATCATGAGTATGCTCCAAAAGGCCAAACCATCAATAAGGAGTACTACGTCCAAGTTATGACTCGTTTGAGAGATGCAGTTCGTCGTAAGAGGCCAGAGTTGCACAGAATGGTGAATGGTTGCTTCATCACGATAATGTCTCAGCTCATGCATCACATCTTGTCCAGCAGTTCTTGGCCAAACACCAAATTGAGCAAGTCAGTCGGCCTCTGTACTCTCCTGATCTCACAGCCTGTGACTTCTTCTCATTTCCAAAACTGAAATTGCCATTGAAAGGAAGGAGATTCGACAACTTGGAGACTATTTAGCAAAGTTCAACACAGCAGCTTCACAGCATAATGAAAGAGGTATTTCAAAATAGTTTCCAGCAGTGGCAGGATTGCTGGAGAAAGGAGATTGAATGCAATAACTGTCAGTGTTATATTTCATGTGTTATTGTGCATGCGCACCCACAAGCGTGGAGGAGGAGTTTTGATAATAGCAAAAACGAAACTAAAGTTCAAGACACAGAGCCTCACCGATACACAGCAATGCAACACAATTAGCATCAAGAACAAGAGCATTGCAATCTGCCTAACCTACAGAGCGCCCTGAGCTCCACCCGACGAACTAGCCTTCACACTCGAAGAAGCCTGCGCCATAACAACAAACAACAAACCAGCGCTGCTAATCGGAGACTTCAACCTCAAGTCCACAAATGTAAAAGACGCAGAGGCCTTCCTTCAAGCAATGTCCTCACTTCAATTCACACAGATAATCAATGCACAAACACACAGACATGGATCATCCCCAGACCTCATATTCGCATCCAATTACCTAACATCAAGAGACCTGATCTCTCCACCCACCATTACCCCAGTGCCATGGTCTGACCACTACCTAATCCAGACAAGGCTGCGGTCACAAGAGGACCAGACAAACGAAAGAGCTAACATCTCTCACACACAAAGACGATTCAAGAGTTTCGACAAGGACGAATTCATACAGGACACAATACAACACCTGAACCCTACCACAGACGACCTGGAGGAACAAGTTTCCAGCTGGAACAGCATTTTAGCCAACACCGCCAAACCATCTGATGGCGGGACCAAGAAACAACACCACAACAAGAGACAAAACAAACCATTGTACTCAGCAAAACTACGACAGGAAAAGAGGGAACTCAGGAAGATTGAACGGAGATGGAGAAAAGACAAAGCAACTGTCGACCAGCATCTTTATCTAACAAAGCAAAAGCAATACAATGAACACATCAACCAATCAAAGAAGGAATTCCACACAAACTTGATAAACACTTCCATCAACAAACCCAGAGAGCTTTTCGAAATAGTGAAAATCCTCACAAAAGAGCAAACAACAGAAGGGGAAGTACAAGTTGATCCACAGGAATTCGCCGACCACATCAAAGAAAAATTTCACTCCACAGAACGAACAACGCCTAGTAGGACCACCAGGACGGACGTACACTCCAAAACCTGGGGCACATTCTCCTCACCCTCAACAGAACAGTTATCCCACATCATCTCAACAATCAACACAAGCACTGCTCCTACAGACCCATGCCCGGTGTCATGGGTCAAAGCCACCAAATCAAGCCTCATCCCTACCATACATAAAATGGTACACAACTCACTCACTCAAGGACTCATGCCAAAGCAACTAAAACTTGCCTCAGTAAGACCCATCACAAAGAAAACAACTCTCGACAAAAAAGATCCAGCAGCATACCGACCAATCTCCAGCATACCCTTCCTCGCAAAAATCATCGAAAAAACAGTTCAACTACAACTTCAGGATCACATCGACAAACACGAAATTCTCGATGACAACCAACACGGATTTCGTCCCAACCATGGAGTCGAAACGCTACTGATCCATCTCTTCGACAGCATCCTAAGAATAATTGACAACACCAGGAATGGAATCATAATGATCTTCATCGACATCTCCTCAGCCTTCGACACAGTGGACCACAACACGCTCCTGAAAAGACTAAAGAACACTGGTATACACGGTATCACATTGAAATGGTTCCACTCATACCTGACTGAAAGACAGCTACAGGTCAAGGTGGAGTAGCCATTAGATGAGGGCCCACCAGGTGCGGGCATGTCTAAGGGTGGCTGAGATTTATTTCTTTAAGGAGCAGGGAGGAGCTTATCTTCACGCTCTGTTCTCCTTTCTGATGACTTCCTACTTGCTGCTTTCCCGGCTTCCTGCTTCAGCATTTCGTTGCAAGATGGGAGGGTGCTGGGCCTAAGAGAGGTGAGAAGGCCGCAGTTCTGGATTCCCGGTATTGATCAGGAGCAGTAGAGGGCCGTGATTCCTATTTTCAAGTTCCTGATTGGAGTACTGCAAATGTGCGGGGAATGGGTGGCGGTTTAGATCTCCTGGACCAGATCGGGGCTGAGCTGAAGGCTGCGATCCTTCTTTGATGGATCCTGTAAGCACGTTTTAGAAGAGCAATTGTTGTTCTTGTTAAGTGCCGTCGTCGGTTTCGACTCATGGCGACCCTCTGGATAGTTGTACTAAATTATGTTCGGTCTTCAGTCAGGCGGCTCACTGTTGCCAGACTGGCACCCATAGCTGCTGTTATTGTATCAGTCCATCTCATTGCTGGCCTTCCTCTTTTGTGTTGACCTTCTACCTTGCCAAGCATGATGTCTTTCTCTAATGATCTCTCTCTTCGCATGATGTGTCCAAAGTATGAAACTCAGTCTTGTCTTCTGAGCTTCTAAAGAAAGCTTAGGTTTGATCTCTAGTACTGACTGGTTTGTTCTTTGGGCAAATAACAAAATAAAATCTATCACCTGATATCCAATAGGAATGTTCAGTTGAGTGACCACCGCTTTAACGAATAAGTCCCCTAGCTGTTAGCTTTCTCTGTCTGCTCCAGCACTGTAGGGCTGAGCGAGGGCATTCTGCCCAGCTATCCGGATAGCCATGTAGCCAGCCAACATCCATACTGTATAGCTGTGCAGTTTAAGTTAGAACTGCTCTATGCATATCCACTGATTACCGCAGCAATATGTAGAGCAGCCGTGACGAGAAGCGTCCTCCTATACTCGGCGTTGCTGCTTATCTGGATAGTGGTGCTGAATTTGTGGGGGGGTTTTAATACTGCCCTAGGGTCTCCTTGGCTTTTTTTTCTCATGGTCATCTTTAAGTAGCTCCATACAAACCATCTTTTCTCTAAATGGCGTGTTATTTTCTCCACAATCTTATGTACCTGCTAACTACTGGTGGCCCTTCTCCCATCTCTTCTAGTTCTTCTTTGTTGGTGGTACGTTTGCATTTTCTTTGTCAGCTTGTCTGCATTCCTCCTTTCTCCATCTTACAATCCCACCTCTGCCTTCTGCTTTTCTCTGACGCTCCTGCTGTACCCCCTTACCTATCTTTTCTTCTGCTCACACTACCTGCTCTACAGATTGCTTAGACGTCACACGTGCATCTAGTATAAATGAGAAGCATTTCCTTAGACTCTGGCCCTCACTGAGCAGCTTCACTTTATTTTTAACACACAATCAGCCCATGCACATCACATGACCCAAGAGAAATGGGATAAACACTTACTCTGGAATTCTTCATTTGTCTGGTTTAAAAACATCAGAATACTTTGGTTGCTGTTCTCTTGAACTGGCAAGTCTCCTTCACACACAGGCCGTGGCTCACTTGCTAGACTTGATATATCTCTGTCAGACTGAGGACTCATGTGCAGTGACTCCATCTCCGGATCTGAAGCATCTGTTTCACATACAGGCTGTGGAATCATTTGCTGTGGACCATTCTCTTGGTGTAGCGTGTCTATTTGATGTGGACTCATGTGCAATGACTCCATCTCCAGATCTGAAGCATCTGTTTCACATACAGGCTGTGGAATCATTTGCTGTGGGCCATTCTCTTGGTGTGGAGTGTCTATTTGATTAACAGGCTGTGGAGATGTTTGCGGTGTGTAACATTTTTGGCTTGTTAAGTCTATATAATGTTCCACTGATTGAATCGTTTGTTGTGGCTCACTCTTCTGGATTGACATGATTGGATCACAAACAGGTTGTGAAATCATTTGCTGGGTGTTATCCTCATTGCTTGACAGGTCTGTACTATTTGCAGGCATTGGAGTCATATGCTGTGATTCATTCTCCAGATTCAAAATGTCTGTCTGCTCTGGAGGATCTTCTATCGCTTCCTGTGGGTAACACTCTTGTCTTGTAAAGTCTCTGTCATATACAGTTTGTTGGATTTCTTGCTGTGTGTCACTATCCTGGACTGGCATGTTTGAGGCACCGCAGGTGCTACCACAACCTGTATATGGCACAATATCCTGGCTTGACAGGTCTGTGAAATCAACCTGCCATGGAATCATAGTTTGGGAGTCACTCTTCAGACTCGGTATGCCTGTCCACAGTGGAGGCTCTGGGTAACTCTCTTGGCTTGTTAAGTCTGTGTCTTGTACCATTGGTTGAACCTCTGGCTCCTGGATTGACACCTCTGTGTTACCCATAGACTGTAGAATCATTCCCTGTGGGTCACCCTCCTGGCTTGTTCCATCTGCGCCAGCCTCTGGTGATGAGGGTAATGGAGTAAGTGGATAAGGAACCGGTGGGCTAAAGCTGGCACTTCCAGGCTCCATTGAACCTGTGTAAAAACCAAATAGAGGAAAGGTTTACAGAACAAAACTGATCAATTACTGGATAATCAGAAATTTACTAATTTCATAGGTGAAGCCCAAATTAATTCCATAATGATGATTTAACGCAAAAGGGAGGTATTAAACTATCAGATGGTTTCACCTTCATCATCATCATTGTTAATGCTCGTTACACAATGCCAATAGGGCAGCTCAAGGTGTGTTACAACAGATGAGAAAGGGCATTGGGTAGCCACGTAATTAGTGTTTAGCTCAGGTGAGGGATATAAGAAACATAAGAACATAAGATATGCCATACTGGGTCAGACCAAGGTCCATCAAGCTCAGTATTCTGTTTCCAACAGTGGCCAATCTAGGTCATACGTACCTAGCAGTATCCCCAAGATACACAAGTTCCACAATGCTTGTACTGGGTCAAGCATTGATATCTTCGGTCACTTTTTAATAATGGTTTATGGACTTTTCCTCCAGGAACTTGTCCAAACCTTTTTTAAACCCAGCTACACTAACAGCCTTTACTACATCCTCCGGTAACAAATTCCAGAGTTTGAAAGGATGAGTCTAAGACAGTGGATGTAGATTCCTTTATATTTTTATAATTTTATTATTTATTTAACAGGTTTTATATACCGCTTTATCATTTCAATCAAAGCGGTTTACATTGAAACTTAAACTTGGTAATGTACACTAAACAGGGTCATTGATAACTTGGATTTTTCTCAGGTAATGGAGGGTTAAGTGACTTGCTCAAGGCCACAAGGAGTGCTAGTGGGAATCAAATCCTGGTCTCTGGGTTTCCAAACCAATTTTCTTAACCATTAGGCTACTCCTCCACTGATATGTAGGAAACAGATGTGCATTTAGCAAGGTGCCGATGATAGGCGCTGTAAGAGTTGAAGGTGCAGTTTAGATCACGCTTGCACAGTCGGGAGTAGCTTATTGTGTATCGTCTGTTGAGGATATTTTTAAAACAGTGCACTATGGGTTGGTGCCTATGTAGGGGCCTATCTTTCTTTAGAAAATGCTAGTGTAAGTGGCAGAAGTCATGCCTTGACTGTGGCGTGATCATTTTACTCCTCTCGAGCAGGTGCACATGGTATGGCTTATTAAAATGTAATATACCGGTTAACAAAGCGGTTCACAAATATACTAGTAAAGTTAAAACACATTAAAATAGCAAGAAAAAGAAGGAGCTTTTCATTTGTAGGAAAGTTTAGAGAACTAGCAAGGAAAAAGACACCCAGGTATGGCGAGACCACATCACCTACCGATCTCTCCCGGTCATGGAGGTAATTCAAAGAAATGATTAAACAAACATCTTCAGATCGGCAATGACATTTTTGCAGATATTAGTCAACCATCAGGGCCAGCCGCTCCACTAGGCGAGCTTTCAGGTGGGTGGCTTTATGCTGCTGTTTTGTTGCCTGCGGCAGGCCATGTGCCTTGGCACACATGACCTGCCACTTCTGATCCCCTCCAACGCAACTTACTGTCTGAGGGGGGAGGGGTTAGAAGCGGCAGGTCATGTGTGCCAAAGCACATGGCCTGCCGCAGACAACAAAACAGTGGCATAAAGCTGCCGCTTTTAAAATACTGCCGCCGCTGCTGCCGCCTCCCCCAAGAAAGAATCAGCAGCAGCGGGAATGGTCAGCAGGGGAGTGGGGGGTGGCACAACCAGGTTTCTGCCTAGGGCGGCAGAAACCCTTGGGCCGACCCTGCCAATCATAGATTATAATCTATGCACATACGAGTACGTGTAAATTCCACCGACACTTCGCCCAGACCGCGCCCATGGTTACATCTACCGGCAAAGCACCCACTTTCAGATCAGAGTACATACTCTCACGCCCATCAGTATTTTATAATATATCATCTACGTACGAGAATGACTTTATAAATTAGTCCTTTCTGTCACAACATCTCCTGACCAGATATTCCCTCACATTACTGCCTCTTTCTTTAAAATCAGCCAGAAATTTATTGTCTTAATTGCAGCAAATATTACTGATACATTCATTACTTCATAGACATTGATATGAAGGGGGGTCCCATGAGATGCTCTAGTGATACCAGTATTCACCTAAAACATCAGCTACCTCAATAGATGAGATTCATCTCCTGATGACGAGGGTTTCATTATACTTTTAATCTTACTCACCGTGTCCTCTATCTTCAGAGAGCTGGTGCAGGGCTGGGAGGCTATTTATAATACCCAAGAACGTCTGGCATACGTCCTCGCCTTTCCTCAGTACTGTGTTCAGCACCTCCCTCGCTTTCTTCTGTGGATCCACCTCCTCATACAGTCTGAAGTACTCGTCCTGTGTAATGAGGAGCTGAGAGTCCAACTCATCCAGCACAGCATCCAGATCCCTCATCAGCATCTCCATCAGCCTCTTCCGTGATTTGCGCATGGTCTCTGTTGCCTTCTCTACAAAGGCCATTATCTGTAACTAACATAACAGAAGCAGATTTCATGAACAAGCCATGGAAGTTCATATCCCAAGACCCTATAGTCACTCCCACACTACACACTATGCCAGTACAAATCCCAGGACCCTACAGTCACGCCCTCCCTCTCTCCTTACTGTGCCAGGGCCTATCCTAGGACTCTATAGTCCTCCACACTACACACTATGCCAGTAGAAATCCCAAGACTCTACAGCCACTCCCTCCCTCTCTCTGTCTTCTGTGCCAGGTCATATCCTAGGACTCTACACTACTATATATTACACACTATGCCAGTTCAAATCCCAGGACCCTACAGTCACTCCCTCCCTTTCTCCCTACTGTGCTAGGGTATATCATAGGACTCTGGAGTCCTCCACACTATACACTCTGCCAGTACAAATCCAAGGATTCTACAGTAACTCTCTCCCTCCCTCTCTCCCTACTTTGCCAGGGCATATACTAGGACTCTACAGTCCAAGGATATCCTCCACACTACACAATATGCCAATATAAGATAGGGTGGGGATGGACCTCATATTCACCCCCACCCACCCAGCAAACAGCAGCAACCTCATGCCAACCTCCATCTGCATTTCGCTAATCCCCTGGTCTGATCACCATCAAATCACCTTTGAGCTTACCCAACAACAAACTACAAGACAACAAATTGAAGGACTACAAAAGGGGACTGCTACATCTGGAGAGAGATCTGCAATACTAAGTATATACTTCTGGGACTTTTTCTGAAAGCACTTCTTTGGATTACAGCTGATTAATCTGTGAACCCAGTGTATTTGTTAAATCAGTCAGGGCCTAGTAGCAGCAGTTTAAGTTTAAATTTAAAACACAGAAGAGAGCTTTCTGGTTAAATTTAAAACCAGCAGAGAGCTTCTAGTTTAAATTTCATACTAAGTCAGAACCTAGCAGCAGCAAAGAGCTTTAATTTAAATCAAATCAGTATTCTTTGAGCGCTAAATAAATTCTTCTAGAGACCTTTACAAAGAGGCCTTCTACCTAGGGGGCAAGAGACCTGTGAAACTTTTTAAATAGGTGTTAAAGCCAGGTGGCAGGTCAAAAGGCCATTTTGAAAGACTCCTTCTATCCAAGCAAGGACTGTTAATCACCCAGGAAGTTTGTCACAGCTTACCTTAGAAGCATAGGACAGTAGCAGCCCTCTTTTAATAGGTCTTATTTCCCTCCCTCCCTCCCCAACACCCCCCCCCCACACTCCTGGGATAATCGTAGCTTTATAGGTACCTGCACAACTTAAAGGAAAGGAGCTGCTCTCAGGTGCAGCTCTTTATCCAAATCAGTCATACATTAAGGATCTGTGATCAATTAAGCTTCAGGTGAACAAGGTATATTAAACATATTAGGTACACTTTTATTAGTATAAGTATCCACAGCAACCACTGTTCCCTCTAAGCTGTGCGCGTGTGCGCACGCACACACCTCACCGAGCGAGCGCACATACTTTACAACAGAGCGCACAAAAATTACAGCACTGATTCTGGTAGAAACCAACATAGAGGTCTTAAAATTTAAAAGTTATGATTGTAATTACTAGAAATTTACTGCTTAATTTAGTAATCTATTTTCATTTAATTTGATTAAAATCAATGTGGTGTACATACTGTATTCTGACGTGTAGTCAAATTGTAAAGTATAAACACGCCGAGTGTTGTTATGTGGCGCACAAAAATCTAACCTTCCTTCAAAAGCTGCACACAGCTGATATTTTATGCGCACACAGCCTACAGAAAATTAGAGGGAACATTGACAGCAACCCTTAGTAAGTAAAGAACTTAAATATCTAAACACAAGCTTAAAACTAAGATGCATACAGCAGTCCAGCAGCGAGATGGGGACTTTCCAATCTTTTGCATTGAGTGTCACATGTATGATTTTCTCCCAGTTGGTGAGAGGTCTTATGTATGCACTAGGTGCAAGGAGCTCTTTGCTCTCAGGGAATAAGTCCGTTCTCTAGAGGCAAGAGTAGCAGACTTGGAAGACATAAGAAAGACAGAGAGGTACATAGATGAGACCTACAGGGATATAGTCCTGAAGTCCCACCTTCAGTCTGGCAGCATCCCTGTTGCCATGGAGGAGAGAGGTCACGTGACAGGAGAGCATCACCCTGGTGTGGCAGGAACTGATCCTGTAACTAGGACCTGTCCTCCTGGTGATGTAAAACCCTCTCGCACCGAGGAAATTTCTCCAGGGCCATGTTCCCATGAGGGAAGGGTTAGGACAGCCATTATAGTTGGTGAGTCAATCATTAGGCATGTAGATAGCTGGGTGGCTGGTGGACATGAAGATCGCCTGGTAACATGCCTGCCTGGTACAAAGGTAGCAGACCTCACGCGCCACCTAGATAAGGTCTTAGATAGTGCTGGGGAGGAGTCTGCTGTCTTGGTATATGTCGGTACCACTGTCATAGGAAAATGTGGTAGGGAAGTTCTGGAGGCTAAATTTAGGCTTTTAGGTAGGAAGTTGAAATCCAGAACTTACAGGGTAGCTTTCTCCGAAATGCTTCCCGTTCCATGTGCAGGACCCAAATGGCAGGCAGAGCTCCGGAGTCTCAATGCGTGGATGAGACGATGGTGCAAGGATGAGGGTTTTGGATTTGTTAGGAACTGGGGAATATTCTGGGGAAAGGAGGGGCTCTTCTGAAGGAATGGGCTTCACCTTAACCATGATGGAACCAGGCTGCTGTCTTTAGTAAGGTAGAAAGGGGACTGTTGTAGTTGTTGATATGGAAGGACAGACTAGATAGGCCATGTGGTCTTTTTCTGTCATTATATTTCTATGTTTCTATTAACCTTTAAAAAGGAGAGAGAGCGTTGGGGGAGTGTCTAATTTAAGATGGTGGCAGCCGGCTGTTTCGAGTGTGAGCACGCTCACTGATGGGCAAGAAGTGAAAGGGTGGGTGGGTCGTTGCCCTCTCAACCCCCCTGTACCTTTACACCGGTTTCTTCTGTTGGTCCTTTGGACACTTTCCTTGTGCGTGCTGCTTGAGATCCGGTTGAGGCTGGGGAGGAATGCCGAGCTGCAGTCCTGCCGGAGTCAGGTGACTCGACGGCTGCGTTGGCAACATCTCTCTCCCCAGTGGGTCCAGCCCAAAAAGTGCTCCGGGGTCAGCCTCTGCCTGAGGGGTTCCTGGTGCTTGATGCTCCCTCGACGCAGGGGGAAGTCATTGGCTCGAGAGGGCCTGGAGTGGAAGGGCTGCTGGAGCCAGAGAGTGCAGTCTTCGGGCAGCATTGAGGGCGCTGGTTGGTGAGGAACGTGCAGGGAAAGAGATTCCTGTGCGGCGAGGAGGATAGATGCCGGCAAACATGGAATCTGTTTTGTCACCTGCTGAACCGGGGTTAGCTTTCTCCCTACAGCGACCGGTTAATTTTACTTTGGAGGCTATCTGGCATGCAATTGTCTTCTTGGGAGAAGTTTTGTTGCCTCAGGTTTCGTCACTGGCCCTGAAGGTGAATAATTCTGTGGTTGCAGTTGAGGAGTTGGAACGGAAGGTGTTGGGGACACAGTCTGAAGTGGACGAGATCTGGAGAAAGGTTGCTGCTCTTGAGGAACACTCTGAAGCTTACAAAAAGAACTTTTTACTGTGCAAGTTAAGTTGGAACATTTGGACAATTTGTCTAGAGCTAATAATCTAAGATTCATTAATTTTCCAAGGCTTACTACAGTGTCTGCTGGAGATATGTTTTAACAATACTTAGTTGATGTGTTGGGGGTCTCCCCTGAATTGATCCCACCCTTGGTTAAGATTTATTATTTACCTAATACGAAATTAACATCGGGTTTGGTTAATTTAGGGGGGGACCAGGAGCAAGGGAATAATTTGAATGTAACGGATTTATTGGAACTTTCCGGTTATGACTCTCAGGTTCCTTCCACATTCTTAATAACGTTTGCATTACTTTCTGATAAAGAATGGATGTTAAAACTTTTCTTTCAGAAACAGAATCTTTGTTTAGAGGATTATCGGTACGTATTTACCCGGATTTAGCTAGGGATACTCAGAGGCGACGCAGGGAATTTCTCCTGTTTGTCCTGGGGTAATACAGCTGGGGGGGGGGGGGCTGTTTTTTCCTAAAGCACCCATGTAAATGGTTAGTGAAGTATCACTCTGTTTTCTTATATTTTTTATGAGCCCTCTCAGCTGACGGTTTTCATCAATGCTAGGCGCCTAGAGTCCTCAATTGGTTCCTCATCTGTGCTCTCTTAATTTAGGTTATCTGGATTTAGCTTGCTGCCTTTATTTTCTTGCATATGGTGGTAGAATTTATAGTGTGATATCTCCCCTCTAATGTTCGTGGGCTAGGGTGGGCGGACACTTTTGTTTCATTTGGAATTGCTTGATTCTATATTACCTTTTTGTGATTCTTGTAAAAAATAATTTGCTATTGTGTCTGCTCTTGTGCTGCAACAATGTTTTGTTTGAACATTCTTGATTTAATTTGTAAAAATTTCAGAAATATAAAATAAAAAAGGAGATAGAGCAGCTTTTAAACTAGATATTAGGGGGAAGCCAACAGTCGCCCAAGAGCGTATGGTTCGAAACAATGTATCCTTGAAGGATACTACCAAAAGCAGAGAGGTTCCAAAAAAGAGTAAAGTAGACCAAATGCCCTTGAGTATGGAGCAGACAGAGCTTAAAGATTCCAAATTACCCATGCCTACCAATAGCCAGATTAATATGAATAAAATACAGTCTCTAAAATGCTTGTATGCAAATGCTAGAAGTCTAAAAAATAAGATGGGAGAGTTAGAATATATAGCACTAAATGAGAGGTTAGATATGATTGGAATTTCAGAGACATGGTGGAAGGAGGACAACCAGTGGGACACTGTGATACCTGGGTACAAACTATATCGTAATGATAGAGCTGATCAAATTGTTGGAGGGGTTGCTCTCTATGTTAGAGAGAGCATTGAGTCAGAAAGGATTAAAATTAAATTAAAAATTAAAATTTGCAGGAATCTCTATGGATTGAAATTCCATGTAAAAAGGGGAAGGCAATGGCTGTGGGGGTGTACTATCGAGCACTCTTCTCACTTCTGTTCAATATCTAAGAACATAAGAAATGCCATACTGGGTCAGACCAAGGTCCATCAAACCCAGAATCCTGTTTCCAACAGTGGCCAATCTAGGTCATACGTACCTAGCAGTTTCCCCAAAAAGACACAGGTTCCACAATGCTTGTACTGGGTCAAGCATTGATATCCTGGGTCCCTTTTAATAATGGTTTATAGACCTTTTCTCCAGGAACTTCTTCCAAACCTTTTTTAAACCCAGCTACACTAACAGCTTTTACTACATTCTCCGGTAACAAATTCCAGAGTTTGATTAACGTTGAGTAAAAAAATATTTTCTCTTGTCTTGAAGCTACAGGGTAAACTATTTATTACATGTCCCCTAGTCTTTCTATATTCTGATGATGTAAACAATCGATCTACATTTACTCGTTCCACTCCATTCATTAATTTATAGACTTCTATCATATGTCCCCCTCAGCCGTTTCTTTTCCAGGTTGAAGATCCCTAATCTTTTTAGCTCTCTTCATAGGGGTATCCTTCCATCCTCTTTACTGTTTTGGTGGCTCTTCTCTGTACCTTTTCTAATAACGCTATTTACTTTTTAAGATATGGCGACCAGAATTGCACACAATATTCAAGGTGCAGTCGCACCATGGAACTATTTACAACCTCTCTGCGAGATCATTAAAAACCGTGGAATCAACTACTTAATATATGCTGATGATATTATGATTTTCACTCCTTTCTCCACAAAGTAACCAGACTACACCACAATCTCCAGCTGCTTTTCAGCAATCAATCTATAGCTTAAGGAATGCAATCTCAAAATAAATCACAATAAATAAAATGCAGGGAACATGGGGAAAAGAAGAAGCGCTCTGGATTGCGTTGGAAAGAGGAGATGGCACTGTCATCCATATTGCTGTAGTCTACAGACCTCCGACTCAAATTGAAGAGAGAGATAACGAATTGATTATAGATATTGCCAAGATAGCAACAAAGGGGGAAGCGATCATACTGGGTGACTTTAATCTACCTGATGTGGATTGGATTACTCCTTCTGCACATCTGCAAAGAAGCAAAAAAATTGTGGATGCTCTCCAAGATGCATTACTAAGACAAATGGTGATGGAACCAACCAGGGAAAGCTCAACGCTGGATGTAGTGCTTACCAACAGTGATAACGTGTCGAATGTCTGCGTGAGTGCCCCTGTGAGCAACAGCGACCATCACACGGTGTGGTTTGAGATAAAAGCCATGGTACAGGCCAATCATAGCAAGCTCAAAGTCCTAAACTTCAAAAATACTGACTTCAATAAAATGGCCGAGTACTTAAAGGAGGAGATGACGGGGTGGAAGGAGATAAGGGAAGTGGAATTATAATGGACTAAACTAAAGGCGGCAATAAAAGGGGCAACAGATAAATATGTAAGAAAAATAAATAAAAACAAGAGGAGAAGGAAATCTATTTGGTTTTCCAAAGAGGTGGCTGCGCAAATAAAGGCAAAAAACACAGCTTTCGCAAAATTCAAAAGCTTGCAAACAGAAGAACACAGAAATGAATACAGGATCCAACTCAAAGAGTCTAAAAGAGTAATAAGGATAGCAAAATCAAAGGCAGAAGAAAAGATGGCTAAAGATGTTAAGGGTGGCAACAAAACTTTCTTCAGGTATATTCAGGAAAGGAAGAAGATCAGAGTTGGAATTGCAGGACTCAGAAGTGCTGGGAAAGGACTCGTGGAAAGTGACACTGAAAAAGCGAAATTGCTAAACAAATACTTCTGCTCTGTTTTTACTAAAGAAGATCCTGGAGATGGACCAGCTGTGACTCCCAAATATAAAAATAGGACTGAAGTAGATACCACACCATTCACAGAAGATGAGGTGTTAGAAAAACTTGCTAAACTGAAAGTGGACAAAGCCATGGGACCGGATGGGATACATCCCAGGATACTGAAAGAGCTCAGAGAGGTTCTTGCAGGACCATTAAATGATGTCTTCAACAGATCCTTGGAAACAGGAGTGGTTCCTCAGGACTGGAGAATGGCTAATGTTGTACCTCTACACAAAAGTGGTGACAGGGAAGATGTGTCAAATTACAGGCCCGTGAGCCTTACCTCGGTGGCAGGAAAAGTAATGGAGTCGCTCCTGAAAGAGCGAATAGTGAACTTTCTCAAAACCAACAGGTTGCAAGATCCCAGGCAACATGGTTTTACCGAAGGACGGTCTTGCCAAACAAATCTGATTGAGTTCTTTGATTGGGTGACCAAGGAACTAGATCTGGGGCATGCAATGGATGTCATCTATCTGGATTTCAGCAAAGCCTTTGATACTGTTCCTCATAGGAGGCTTGTCAATAAACTCAGTAGCTTGGGGATGGGTCCCAAGATAGTAAACTGGATTAGAAATTGACAGACAACAGAGGGTGATGGTACATGGAGCTCACTCGGATGAGAGGAAGGTGATTAGCGGGGTGCCTCAGGGTTCGGTCCTGGGCCCGGCACTGTTCAATATATTTGTGAGTGATATTGCTGAAGGACTGAATGGAAAAGTCTGTCTTTTTGCAGATGACACAAAAATTTGCAACAGAGTGGACTCCCCCGAGGGAGTGGATAACATGAGGAAAGATCTACAAAACCTGGAAGACTGGTCTAATGCTTGGCAACTACGATTTAATGTGAAAAAGTGCAGTGTCATGCACTTGGGTAGCAGAAATCCAAGGGAAACGTACGCGATAGGGGGCGAGAGGTTGGTGTGCACGGTTCACGAGAAAGACCTTGGTGTGATTATCTCTGATGATCTCAAGGTGACAAAACAGTGCGACAAGGCGGTGGCAAAAGCCAGGAGAATGTTGGGCTGCATACAAAGAGGGATTACCAGCAGAAAGGAAGAGGTACTTATGCCACTGTACAAGTCACTGGTGAGGCCTCACTTGGAATACTGTGTTCAGTTTTGGAGGCCATATCTTGCAAAAGATGTAAAAAGACTGGATACTGTTCAGAGAAAGGCGACCAAAATGATTTGGAGCCTGCGTCAGAAGCCTTATGAGAAGAGACTTGAAGACCTAAATATGTACACTTTGGAGGAGAGGAGGGACAGGGGAGATATGATTCAGACCTTTAAATACTTAAAGAGAAATGATGAACAAACAAACCTCTTCCAAAGACGGGGAAGCTGTAAAACTAGAGGGCATAACATGAAGCTGCAAGGTGGTAAATTGAAAGGCAATGTCAGGAAATATTTCTTCACTGAAAGGGTGGTGGATGCTTGGAATGCCCTCCCGATGGAAGTGGTGGGGGCAAACACGGTGATGGAATTCAAAACGGCATGGGACAAACACTGTGGATCCCTTTACAGCAACAGGATAAAATCAAAATAAACTGAACCATCTAACTTCTGAACTATCTAGCGTCTGAACAAATAAGGGTGTCCTACATGGAGTGGTGGGTTCACCCCTAAACAGAAACAAAAACATGGGGAGGGGTGGCCTGCACAGAGCGACAGGTGCACCTACTCTTGCCATCTTGCTGGGCAGACTAGATGGACCATGCTGGTCTTTATCTGCCGTCATTTACTATGTTACTATGTTACTATGTCACTCCACATCACAAGAAACAAGTAATTCAATTCCCACCTATGATCTCGATAAACAACACATCACTCGCAGTAGAAACCCATCTGGGCATCACAGTCGATCAAGATCTCAAATTTCAGCCACAAATAAGATGCATTACCAAGTCTATCTTAAGCTCCGTACATTAAAGAACCTACGCAAACTCCTCTCTCCAACAGACTTCCACGCAGTCTGTCAAGCAGTAATCACACAGGTTTTTAATTACTGTAACTCCATATGCCAGGGCCTTCCCAAGAGCATCTTATATCCTCTATAAATAGTGCAAAACACTGTAGCTAGAACCATCTTAGCAAAATCTAAACAGACTCACATCACCCCATTCCTTAAACAACTGCACTGGTTGCCCATCACAAGCAGGATTAAATACAAAATCATTCTAAGCACCCACAATATGCTAAATAAACAATCAGCCATCAGCCTCTCTACACTACTAGCAAGCAACAACTCCACTAGACCTAGGAGAAAATCTACGGTCAACATGCAGGGAATACCCACCGACAAACCCTTATACAGCCAGAGAATCAACCATAGAGACTTCTCATTATACGCTCCCACCATCTGGAACTCGCTGCCACCTCAAATCAGATCAATCCAGCCAACCAGCCAATTCCACAAAAACCTAAACTCTGCTGTTCCAGGAGTATCATGGAGCAATCACGGAACACTGAACTTCCTGCTACACAAACCTGTTGCACTTTGTAATTAGTTTAGCCTCCCAAACCATTCAAAGTAAAATAACTGTTTGTAAATAGGGAAGCCCCAAACTGTTAAATAACTGTTAAGCAAATGTTCTTTGTAATGTGCACCTTATTGTTCTAATGTTTAATCTTACTGCAGTAAGGTCTCTGGAAACTGTCTAAACTGGTAGAAAGACAGTATAGAAAAAGATGTTAAATAAAGAACATAAATGCAGTCCTGCACACTACACACTATTCCAGTACAAATACCAGGACCCTACAGGCACTTCCTCCCCCTCTTCCTAATGTGCCAGGGCATAGCCTAGTGCTCTTTTTAACATTTTTGTTAGTGATATAGCGGAAGGGCTGTCGTGTAAGGTTTGCCTTTTTACAGATGATACCAAAATTTGCAATAGAGTAGACACCCAGGAAGGTGTAGATAACATGAGGAGGGATCTAGCTAAGCTTGAAGAATGATCTATAATTTGGCAGCTGAGATTTAATGTTAAAAAATGCAAGGTCATGCATTTGGGTTGCAGCAATCTAAGGGAGCAATACAGTATAGGGGGTGAAGTACGTCTGTCCACTAAAGAAGAGCGGGACCTAGGCGTGGTTGCGTAGGAGCTAAACAGGTAGAAAAGGCGATGGCAAAAGCTAGAAGGATGCTTGGGTGCATAGGGAGAGGAATGGCCAGCAGAAGAAAGGTGGTGATAGTGCCTCTATATAAGTCTTTGGTGCAACCTCATTTGGAGAATTATGTGCAATTCTGGAGACCGCACCTTCAAAAGGATGTGAACAGGCTGGAATCTGTACAGAGGGTGGCTACTAAAATGGTTAATGGTCTTCATTATAAAGCATATGAGGACAGACTTCAGAATCTTAATATGTACACCTTAGAGGAAAGGTGGGATAGAGGTGATATGATTGAAACATTTAATTACCTCCGTGGCATAAATGCACAGGAGGAGAGCCTCTTGAAAGCAAGTTCTGCTATGAGGGACAGGGGAAGAGGGTGAAAGGGGATAGACTCAGGAGTGATATGTGGAAATATTTCTTTACGGAAAGAGTGGTCGATCTGTAGGGGTTGTTATGGAAGGACAGACTAGATAGGCCATGTGGTCTTTTTCTGTTGTCATGTTTCTATGTTTCTGCAGTCCTGCACACTACACACTATGCCAGTACAAATCCCAGGACCCTACAGTCACTCCCTCCCTCTTTCCCCACTGTGCCAGGGTCTATCGTAGGGCTCTATTTATTTATTTATTTGACAATTCTTATATACCGCACTATTTCTCATCAGTGCGGTTTACACTGAAACAATAAACACTTGGACGTACAAATAGTCCTATGTTTACAGAAAACAGGGATTTGAACTTGGATAACTGGGGAAACTATATACAGTCCTGCACACTATACACTATGCCAGCAGAAATCCCAGGACCCTACAGTCACCCCCTCCCTCTTTCCCCACTGTGCCAGGGCCTATCGTAGGGCTCTACAGTCCTGCACACTACACACTATGCCAGTAGAAGTCCCAGGACCCTACAGTAACTCCATCAGTGTACATTGTAGCAGCGCCTATGTCAGGACCCTTTATTCACTCCCACGCTGCGAGCTCTGGAAGTACATTTCCCAGGATTTATAGTTAGCCTCATACTGCGCAGTATTTCAGGACCTTGCGTTCATTACTATGCTCCACGTTGTGGCAGTGCCCATCTAGGACCCAACAGTCACACGTACTTTGCCAGCATAAATCCCAGGCCCTACAGTCACTCCAGGAATGCACAGTGTAGCCGTGCCTGTCCCAGGACGCTGTAGTCCCTCGCACCCTGTGCACCCTATGAGATGGGAAATACACATGTACGGCCCGATATTGAAAGGGGTTGATCTGATTAGTAGGACCTGCTGAGAGGGATATTCAGCAGCAGTAGCCGGCCTGCACTACTGAAGATCCCCTGTAAATGTTACAGCAGAGTCTGGACTGCACCAGCGCAGTCTGTGGGGAGGGGGAGGGTCGTCCCAGCACTTAGCTGGTTAGCGGTGATTTTCAGTCTGCTGACTGGCTAAATGCTCAATAGCTGTCCTAACGTTATGTGGTTTGGCTTTCTGGACAGTGGCTGAATATGGAAGTGGAGGGGTAGCCTAGTGGTTACTCCACTGGCTTACTAACCGAGACCAGGGCTACCCCTCCACTTCCATATTCAGCCACTCATTGTGGCTTTGGGCAAGTCGCTTAACCCTCCATTTTTTGGAAGAAAGACCTTGTAATCTACTTTCAGTCACACTGCCAAGAAAACCCAGGAGCTGCTGGGTCACAAGGAGTCAGCACTGATTCCAAGGCACACATTGTTTGTCTGGCTAGCTGCACTGGTCAGGACCGAAGCCAGATATTCAGCAGCGGAGGATCTTCAGATTCTGGTGCTGAATATCCAGTTTTACATTTGCCTGTGGTGGTGAGGTGCTTTAAAAATAATGATGGCTGCAGGTTGAATATAGAGCCTGTAAAGTCTGAAGACAGACAGACAGACATATCCTAGTCACTAAACTGAAAAGAAAATTAATTTTTCTACCTTTGCTTTCTGGCCATTTTATTCTCTAATCATGTTGATCCCAGTCTCTGTTTTCTGCTTTCTTGTCTCTTCTCTTAACTCACCCTCTAGGGGCTCTGGTCCATCTGCCGCTTCTCTCCTCTCCTGTCTTCTTCACTTCCTTCTAGCTCCAATATGGATCTTCTCCTTGTAGCTGTCTTCCATTTATTTTTCTCTTTGCAAACTCATATTTCACTCCTCCTTCTTACCAGCCAGTCCTCAATCTCCGTCTTTTACTGCATCTACCTACCACTTTTCAGCCTTTTAACGCGGCCTTCTCCTTTCCCAGACCCTCATTCCCCAGTCTTCACACTCACCTTTCTCTCTCTCTTTCATCCTCCCTGTATACACCATCTCTCTTGTCCTGTCCTGCATCTCCCCCTCTCTCTCTGCTATGGCCTGCAAGTGACAGGTCCTGAGAAGCAGCAGTGGTGGAGAAAAGGAATAAGACCACTTTTGTCCTAAATTGCGGCAAAGGTGGCCTGATTCAGAAGGTAGAGTGACATTGCGTTGAAGCTGGGGAGGCTTAACCTCTCTAAGCCTCTTATATGGGGCACGTATGCTCTCTCAACATCCAGTGCCTCCCCCCTTTTCCTTATCCTATCCCCTCCCCCATGTCCATCATTATTCCCTCTCCCTCACTCTGTGTTCAGTATTTCTGTATCGCCCCCTACTCCATGACCAGCATCGTTCTCTCTCTCTGTCTCCATCTACCTCATGTTCATCAGCTCCTCTCTATATCTTTCATCTTCCCTCCACCCCTTACCCCGCATCCAGCCTCTGCTTTTCATTCCTCTATACCCCACCCCATGTCCAGTGTCTGCCCTCCATTCCCCTGTGCTCCCACCTTGTGTCCAGTATATATGCTTTATCCCCCTATGTCCATCCTCCCTATCTCGCATGTGCCTTCCACCCCATGACCTCTACCCCATCTGCAGCATCTGCCCTCATCCCTCTATGACCCCTACCCTGTGTCCAGCATCTGCCCTCATCCCTCTATGACCCCTACCCTGTGTCCAGCATCTGTCATCCGCCCATATCCACCATCTACACTCTATTGCCTTATGCCCACCCCATGCTCAGCCTCTGCTCCCTACCCCCATGTCCAGTATCTACCCCATTGTATCCATCCCTTTACATTCCACACCCCCACTCTGTGTCCAGCCCTCCGAACTGTACCTATGAACAGTATCATCCATCCACAGCAGCAGTGCTGGTCATCATCTTTTTGGGATTTCATGGTTTTTAGGGTGAGGCGGCTGAAGATGGGATGTGTTTGGGACATTTTGCTGCCTCATCCTGCCTAATGATAGTCACCCCTGCTAAGGACCACCACATGTAAACTGATAAGAACATAAGAACATAAGATATCCCATACTGGGTCAGACCAAGGTCCATCAAGCCCAGTATCCTGTTTCCAACAGTGGCCAATCTAGGTCTTACGTACCTAGCAGTTTCCCCAAAAGACACAGGTTCCACAATGCTTGTATTGGGTCAAGCATTGATATCCTGGGTCCCTTTTTAATAATGGTTTATGGCGCTTTCCTCCAGGAACTTGTCCAGACCCTTTTTAAACCCAGCTACACTTTAATAAAATCTTTAATAAAATGTCAGTTGATATATATATAAATCACAAATATCCCCTTAATCTGCTTGGTAGGACTTACACACAGCAGCTTTCTGAATGTTGCTTGCACTCTGCTCTAATTGTAACCTCACTCAACAATAATCTTGAATTAACTTCCACTAACTTTCAAAAATATTCTTTTTACCACAAGGAATGTTCCTCTTCAACTAAAGGGGTTCCAAGATCTCGTTCATGGAAGGAAAAAACCTCAGTGCTGACTCTACCCCTCCGCAGGGAAAGCTCTCGAGCTCCATCATGGGCCAAAAAACACTTCCATAACAAATCAACCATTGTGACCAGTGACTAATTTTTCTTGCTATTTTTCAATACCTTTTCCATTACTTTTTCAGTTTATACAGTCTTTTGCATCTATAACACACTTCTGTCTAAAAACGTTGTATAAACAGTATCAGTGCTTTTTCACAATTCCAATGCCAGACATTTTTTACACACTAGAAAAATAATTGTGCTAATTCCTCACCTTTAATTTGTCAACCTGCTGTTTGCCTCTTTCAACCTCACTCCAATGCTGACAGAGTTTCGCACTGTCTGCTTCAGGGAGTTAATATAATTCTAATTATTGTAAGGCATGCCAGCATCAGAAACTGTATACATTGAAAAGGTAATGAGAAAGGGATTGAAAAACAGCGAGAAAAATTAGTTCTTGGTCACAATGGTCGATTTGTTATGGAAGGTGTTTTTGGCTCATGATGAAGCTCGAGAGCTCTCCCTGTGGAGGGTAGAGCCAGCCTGGAGGTTTTCTCCTTCCATGAACAAGACCTTGGAATCCATTTAGATGAAGAATGTTCCCCATGGTTCAAGAATGTTTTTTGAACGTTAATGGTAGTTAATTCAGAGATTCTTGTTGAGTGAGCTTATGTTCTGCTTACAGTTATTACTGAAAGAGTAATACAATACTTAAATAGAAAAAGAAGCCGACTGTTTCTTGTTTAGCTGTTCCACTGCAGTCAGGATTTTATAGATCTTTATCCTATCTCCCCTCAGCCGTCTCTTTTCCACTCTGAAGACCCCTAACCTCTTTAGTCTTTCCTCATGGAGAACCGTTCCATGCCTTTTATCACTCTGATCGCCCTTCTCTGTACCTTTTCTAATGCTGCTAAATCTTTCTTGAGATGTGGAGACCAGAATTACACACACACTCGCTTAAGATGCGGTCGCTTATAAATATGTTAGAAAGCAGCAGTCCTAGTACATGTCCCTGGGGCGCTTCACTATTCACCTTCCTCCATTGAGAAAACGGATCATTTAATCCTATTCTCTGTTTCCTGTCCTTTAACCAGATATCCATCCGAGATAATACTCTGACTTTTTAATCTCCTGAGGAATCTCTCGTGAGGGACTTTGATAAAAACTTTCAGAAAATCTAGATACACTCAAAGAACCAGCTCAGCATCATGCACGTTTATGAACCCTGTCAAATAAATCTAACACGCTGTTAGGGCAAGACTTCCCTCTGCTAAACCCTTGCTGGCTCTTCCCGAATGATCAAGAATCCTACTCACCTCACCTTCGATTTTGCGAATCTAAAAAGAGAGAGAGTATTCGGTATTTAAAGCCATGGCAAAGAGAAAGTGGAACTGAGAAATGGTGTTTTGGAGCGTCGGGAAAAGCCTGGGTGCATTCCATAACAGCCAGAGAAAACCACAGCACTGCATATACTGCTATAGAAATGATAACTAGTAGTAAAATCCCCTCCAATTACATCTAGGTAGCCACACCCTGACCTGCCAGTACTTGTATGAACACACACAAGGCTGCCATGTGACTTCAACTGCAGAGGAGCTCTCCGACTAAGAAGCACTTTTTTTTAAACTCAGCTATGCTAACTGCATTTATCACACCCTCTGGCTATGAATTATATGCTGAGGGAAAAATATTTCCCCTTATTTGTTTTAGAAACACCACTTTGTCGCTTCTTTGTACTTTTCAGATTGATGTTTACTTATTACACTCCAGCAGAATCTTCTAGACCTCCATCGTCTCTCCCTCACATGTCTCTCCCTCCATCGTCTCTCCCTCCATCGTCTCTCCCTCACATGTCTCTCCCTCCATCGTCTCTCCCTCACATGTCTCTTTCTCCATCGTCTCTCCCTCACATGTCTCTCCCTCACATGTCTCTCCCTCCATCGTCTCTCCCTCACATGTCTCTCCCTCACATGTCTCTCCCTCCATCGTCTCTCCCTCACACGTCTCTCCCTCCATCGTCTCTCCCTCACATGTCTCTCCCTCCATCGTCTCTCCCTCCATCGTCTCTCCCTCACATGTCTCTCCCTCCATCGTCTCTCCCTCACATGTCTCTCCCTCCATCGTCTCTCCCTCACATGTCTCTCTCTCTCTCCATCGTCTCTCCCTCACATGTCTCTCCCTCCATCATCTCTCCCTCACATGTCTCTCCCTCCATCATCTCTCCCTCACATGTCTCTCCCTCACATGTCTCTCCCTCCATCGTCTCTCCCTCACATGTCTCTCCCTCCATCATCTCTCCCTCACATGTCTCTCCCTCACATGTCTCTCCCTCACGTCTCTTCCTCCATCGTCTCTCCCTCACATGTCTCTCCCTCCATCATCTCTCCCTCACATGTCTCTTCTCCGGGCTGAGGAGTTCTGGTCGCCCTTCTTCAGTGGCGTGTGGTAACATTTATGGTAGGGGATTTAATAAATGTGCTAAATATTAGCACAATGTGTAACGTTAATTAAAGTTACTGTACTCCCCTGATTTGGGCTAAACTGATGATGCAGCTTCCTGAAAGATCCATGAATATGTCCTTAGCACTTCAAACAAAACTATTTATAAATGTCACATTTTGGTTTCTGAGAGTCACTTGCAACATCTCCAGAAATTATGTAGCATATGCCAGAACAAGAGGGGCTTGGCAGCCACAGCATAGCAGGTTCCACCCCATAAAACACCACCTGTATCCGGTCCCAATCCTATTTACTCCTGCCTGCTGTGCCTAACAGCTCCCTCCTGTTCCTGCCCCCCCCCCCTTGTGCTTTCTCACACACTTGTCTCTTGTCCCTTCACCCCACGCTCTCTTCTCCTGCTGTCCTCTTACTGCCCCTTGCCCCACTTCCTGCTCTCCCCCTCCTGTTCCTGCCCCCCTTGTGCTTTCTCACACACTTGTCTCTCGTCCCTTCGCCCCTCGCTCTCTTCTCCTGCTGTCCTCTTACTGCCACTTGCCCCCTCTCCCTGCTCTCCCCCTCCTGTTCCTGCCCCCCTTGTGCTTTCTCACACACTTGTCTCTTGTCCCTTCACCCCACACTCTCTTCTCCTGCTGTCCTCTTACTGCCCCTTGCCCCCACTCCCTGCTCTCCCCCTCCTGTTCCTGCCCCCTTGTGCTTCTCACACACTTGTCTCTTGTCCCTTCACCCCTCACTCTCTTCTCTTCTGCTGCTGTCCTCTTACTGCCCCTTGCCCCACTTCCTGCTCTCCCCCTCCTGTTCCTGCCCCCCTTGTGCTTTCTCACACACTTGTCTCTTGTCCCTTCACCCCTCACTCTCTTCTGCTGCTGTCCTCTTACTGTCTCTTGCCTCCTCTCCCTGCTCTCCCCCTCCTGTTCCTGCCCCCCTTGTGGTGTCTCACACACTTGTCTCTCGTCCCTTCGCCCCTCGCTCTCTTCTCCTGCTGTCCTCTTACTGCCCCTTGCCCCCACTCCCTGCTCTCCCCCTCCTGTTCCTGCCCCCCTTGTGCTTTCTCACACACTTGTCTCTTGTCCCTTCACCCCTCACTCTCTTCTCCTGCTGTCCTCTTACTGCCCCTTGCCCCACTTCCTGCTCTCCCCCTCCTGTTCCTGCCCCCCTTGTGCTTTCTCACACACTTGTCTCTTGTCCCTTCACTCCACGCTCTCTTCTCCTGCTCTCCTCTTACTGCCTCTTGCCCCCTCTCCCTGCTCTCCCCCTCCTGTTCCTGCCCCCCTTGTGCTTTCTCACACACTTGTCTCTTGTCCCTTCACCCCACGCTCTCTTCTCCTGCTGTCCTCTTACTGCCCCTTGCCCCACTTCCTGCTCTCCCCCTCCTGTTCCTGCCCCCCTTGTGCCTTCTCACACACTTGTCTCTTGTCCCTTCACCCCACGCTCTCTTCTCCTGCTGTCCTCTTACTGCCCCTTGCCCCACTCCCTGCTCTCCCCCTCCTGTTCCTGCCCCCTTGTGCTTTCTCACACACTTGTCTCTTGTTCCTTCACCCCTCACTCTCTTCTCCTGCTGTCCTCTTACTGCCCCTTGGCCCCACTCCCTGCTCTTCACTTCCTGTTTGTGTACCTCTTCTCTTCCTAGCATGATCCCACCCCGCAACATCTCTGTCCCATCCCTTCTCTTCTCCTTGTGTTCTGATTTCTCCTCCCTCTGCTACTCTCTATCCCCTCCTCCCCTCTCTTTTACCCTCCTTTATTCTGCCCCCTTCTTCTCTTCCTCTCTTGCTATCCCAATCTCACCCTCTCTCTTCCCTCCTTTTGCACAGTACTTCTTTTATCATTCAAAGGTCCGCCCCACCCACATTTACCTATGTGCTCCACTGTCCCATCCCTTCTCTCGTTCCCTCCTCATTACTTAAAACTTTCCCTTTCTCTGCCTCCCGTTAGTGATGAGTCCAAAAAAAGGTCATTGGACTTAACAGGCCCTTTCTTCTCCTTCCTATATGATGGTGATAACCCAGCCTCTCTCTTTTTTAATTCAATGGCCCATTAGCCCAGCCCGGCTCCCCCAATTCTAACAGGCAACAGGGCTACAGCTTAGAGGAAAGAACAGAGGATGGTCATTTGATCAAAAGAGTTGATACTGCAGTGTAGTTGTGGTAGGCGACGGCCTATGATCCATGCTAATTGAACTAAGCAGACAGGCCTGAGCAGCTTGACCTGTAACTGAAGCCTGTAGTTAGGCCCAGAGGAATGAAAACCCCCCTGAATGACGACACCATAGAATTGAAACTTAACTCAGTTTAACTGAACATAGCTAAGCAGAAACGAAACTTGGAAAATAGAAGAAAAACAAGTTTAATTGGTACTGATAAGGTGTGCTATGCTTCTATGGAATTAATTAACTCTGCAGAGAGCAAGGTCACAGTGCCTCTGCTTCCCATATGTTTTAACAAGCTCAGCGACCTTGGAGGAGAGAAGTAACAAGTTGGAGACACTGACCATTGTAATTGGGACTAGAAGGGGGGCAACCAGGTGCTGGGCCCAGACCAGAGTCCCGATTGGGTAGCCATATCAGTACCGGGACCAATAGATGGGTGAGAGGGGTACTGGGACCAATGAAAAGTTTGCCTATGCTTAGAATGGACAAGAAAGCTATAAAAGTTGTTGTTTTACTAGAAGCCATTGCTCAGCCATTTTGAAATTGCTTATTGCTTGAGCCATGTGCACATTAAACTGGCTTGGATCCTTGAAAAGACTCCTGGATTTATTTATTGCATGCTTATCTGCTGCTACATTCTTGGTGCGTTGGCCGGGAAGTGCGAGTGGTGGATAGTGTTCAAGTGAATAAATCCACGTAATTCGCCTTGAGGTTTGGTCCAGTTGGAACCATGCCAATCCGACGCAGGGGAATTTCCCTGGGCCCACCGATCCTCTTGTATCGGAGGGAGTTCTGCCTGGCCTCGGCAGGCACTGAGTCCAGCTGGCCAACACTTCCGACCCGGGGGAGTCCAGGATCCAACTCAGAAGCTTGGGAACCAGATCTGGTAAGTATAGTTTTGAAAACCTGTCTAGACAGATGAGTTAGAACTGCAGTTTGCAAACTTTGGTAAGACTTAAGTCTTTGTTTGAAAATCCTTGCATGAGTATTCGCTAGGTACAGTTGTTATAGAGAATCATGATTCAGCCTGGTCAGAGCAGACAGGACTGGGTTTTTGGTATGTCTAGACAGAAATAGAAAGAGCAGTACTGCCAGTGGAACTTGGAATTTGTAATCTCGAGATATTGGGAATTGGTAAGAGAGCTCTCAAGGAAGGGCCGAGTAACCCCGCATGGGAATTCGCCGGGTGAAACCCTCATCCTTTTTGTAATTGGGAAAAAGACTAGTCAGAATAGATAGAAAGGAATGCATTCTAAGATACGTTGCTAGCATGATTGTGTGAATGAAGTGTGAATGAGAGGTCTGGCAGCACGGACCAAGCAGAGTGGACTCTGGACTAGCGCAGTTCCTAGTCGGGTGACTGCGTCTAGGTCGCGAAACGGATGAAGCGTTTGGTGTATTGTCCGTCCTGTGTATTTGATTTTTGCTATCTGTTGAAACTGCGAGTTTCCCTTTTGTTATATATGTGAGATTATTCTGTTGAGTAATTTGTGACAGTTCACTGATTAAGAAATTGTATTAATAGAGCAGAATGAAGACCCAAAACACCTACAGTCATTTTTAGAAATCAAAAAGCTGGTCTGACCCAGTTAGTTTTTCTACTGCAGTGTGAAAAACTGACAGGGGGCGTGTCTGAAGGAAAGAATGTCTAGTGTCGTCTTTCTAATCTTGTGCAGGCTTAAACCTCAATGCTGGTAGTTTGTGCTTATTTCAGGCAAATTGTACCTGTTTTATTTAATATGTTTTTGTTCCTTCTGCTGTGGTTATGTAATATATATCATTTATTTATCATTTAATAAGAATGTTTAGTCAGGATTGTGGGTCCCGATAGTTTTTGGGTTTAGCCTGAAAAGGATTAAGTTTGTATTAATCCTTATGGGTTGCGGACCAAGTGAGAGGAATTTCTGTCGGCTGTATGTTCAAATTTTCAGTAAGCACTGAAACAGTTTAAATAGGAAATGATAAAGAACTGTTTTGTTTTTTTTCCTTTGATCTACAAAGTAATTAGATCACGACTTAACATTGATTTAAATTGTTTTTTTCTGGCATCTCTGTCCATGTGAATGAGAAGTCTCTTTTTATGAGCACAGTTAAATTGTTTCCCGCGAGCAGAGGGGTGTGGCTTCCACATAGCCTGCAGAGAAGAAAAAAAAAAAAAGGTTCTGGAGAGACAGCTGGAGACTGCAGGAGATTTCTCCTAGGAATGAAAAGGGACTCCCGATTTGAAAAGTCTCTTCATTTAATTGAAGCGTGATGAATTTATAATTAGTTTTTTCTCTGGTTTCACTAGCTCTGTTTAACCAAAAGTTTTAAAAACAAAGTTTATCTTTTTATGAATGAGTATAAGTCATTTGAATGCATGCTTCCCCTCTGTGCTGGTTACTAATGAACAAATCAGTTAGCTACACTGACCTTTACAATATTGGCTTTTAAGATAAATTAATCTGTGTTTCTGTATTTAAAAAAAAAAAAAGGAAAGGTGTACTGTATTTTATGAAAAATATCCGGAATGTCTTTTAAATATTTGCTTCCTGAACTAAAAAAATAATTTCTTTTGCAGAGACATGCTGACAGATAGCTATAGTTCTCTCTATAAGAAGCATAATGGATGTATGTGCTCAATCTAAGTGTTTCCTGCCTGCCCTATGTTTACAGAAATAATAAGTGTCTTTTCAAGTATGATCAAGAATTTCAGTAAGGGATTTACTGAAGATTATGAAATGTCTCTGTCCCAATCAGGATTTTGCCCCAGAATTTCTAGATATCCTGTCTCGTCTCTCTCTCTCTCTCTGTAAGTAGTTCTGTTCAGAGTGCTTAAGGGGGGGATGGAGCCCAGTCCACCGATGATGTCAACCCCCCCCCCCCCCCGTGGGCGTGAACTAATGTGCCCACAGCAGAGAAGTGGATCCTTAAAAAAAAAAAAAAAAATCAACCTCCTGGACAGAGCATTGCTAGGAGAAACCGAATCCAGGTGGGGGGGGGGGGACTACAGATTCCCAAGTAGTTTGCTAGCCACCTCTGCAACAGGGAATGTCCACCCCCTCCGGACTAGAAGTGAAAGTCAGCTGACCAGACTTGTTTAGAACTGAAAACAACTGCACTGAGAAGTTTTAGGACTTGATTGAACTAATGAACGGAAATTGCAGAGAACTGGATGAATTTGGCGGGCATAATGGTTAAATGAAAGTTAATCAGAGGGTGTGTGAATTGTGAAAATAAATATAACAGAGAAAGTGAATGATATTTTAGTTGAATGATGTGAGGTTATCCTAATCGAAGGAAACAGAGGAAGTGAAAAACTGGGTGTGAGTACGCCCATTATAGAAAAAGAAGGACATTAGAGAAGTGAATGCCCGTATCTTGACTCCTCCCCAGGAGGGGAGTACTTGATTGCAAAGTCATAGACAGGAATAAAACCAAGCACAGTGTTTCAGCACGAGAGTGGAGCAGCTATAGCGTGAGTGGCAGCCTGAGAGGGCTACAGCATGGATGAAGACTAGGCCAGACCGGACTCTCCAGTTTCCCTGGGTCCCCAGGAGTCAGTCTGCAAAATAGGGGACCAATATATGGACTTTTATGGGGGATACAGGAGCAGAATACTAAAGCCAGTAGCCCCTGTGTTTTTCTCGCAAAGCCTTTTCTGCAGAACCACATGTGTGAACTAGAAAAATAATAATAATAATAATGTACCAGTTCCTGTATATGCCTGAATGCCCTATTCCATTTTTGGAGCCGAGATCTGCTTGCAAAGCTTCAAGCACAGATATCCTCTGTTGAAGGAAGAAAAAAAATGAAACTCAAACTGTCCCCAAGAAGAAGAATGGCGGTTCTATTCACCTGCATCCAAAGCAACAAGCTGTACACTTACCAACCTCATAGCCCCACCTGGAGGATGGGCAGAAGATAATCCACCTGGCCTAGCGAAGAACATAGCCCCTGCCATTGTCACCCTCAAGCCAGTCAAGAAGCCTGGGACAGGTGATTACCGCCCAGTGCAGGATCTAAGAAGAATGAATGATGCAGCTGAAACTATACAACCAGTGGTACCAAAATCCTTATATTCTCTTGGAACTGATCTCTGCTGAAGCTATACATTTCATCATTCTGGACTTAAAAAGATGTTTTTTTCTGCATACGCTTAGCCCAAGACCCCACTACAAGGAGGCGGGGCCAACTCATCTGGACAAGATTACCTCAAGAATTCAAGAACTCGCCTCACTCAGCAAAAGATTTGACAAGTTATCCAGAAACTCCAGAAAAAAAAAAAAAAAGAAAAAATTCTACTTCAATATGTGGACAACTTGCTCATAACCACCAACTCAGAAAGTGAATGTCCACCAGCCACCAGTGAACTCTTGCACCTTTTTAATGAGGCTGGATACAAAGTCTCAAGAGCCAAAGCATAATTATGTCAAACAAGTTAAATACCTAGGATTCCAGTTGTCCAGCGGAATTCGACGCCTGGAACCCTTACCAGAACGCAAAGCAGCTGTATGCAGTATTCCTACTCCAATCACCAGGAGGCAAGTGAGAGCCTTCTTGGGTGCCACAGAGTATGTTGTATATGGATCCCCAATTTTGCGCTGCTAGAGAAAAAAAAAACCAAAAAAAACAAACAAACCATTGTATCAAGCTATCAAAGGAATGGAAAAGTCTCCAGAGGAATGGGGACTTGAACAGGATGCAGTCTTTTGATCTTTGAAAAAAACACTCTGATGTTGTCACCAATTCTGGGTCTACCAGATGTCCAGAAAACCTTACAGTCTCTATGTTCATGAGTCGCAAGGAAATGTTCTGGGAGTGTTGACTCAATCTCTTGGACCTTATTTGAGAAGCTGTTACAGCTACAGCCTTCCTAGTAAGCAAAAACTAAAAGAAAAATCACTTTGAGATAGAATCTTCAAGTTACTGTACCACACTCTGTTCTAACCAATATGAAATACAAAGGAAATTACTAGCTAACAAATCTATGAATGTTGAAATATTAGAGTATGTTGTGTGAAAACCCCAGATACAACTGAAGGGTCAATCAAGCTTTCAATCCTGCTATGTTGTTATCAGTTGGTCTTGATCCCCTGATCATGACTGTTTAGAAATTATGGACACTGTATTCTCAAGCCACCTGGATTTGACTGATGTCCCTATGGAGAACCCTGAACAGACTTTCTTTGTGGCTGAAGGCAGTTTCATCATCAATGGACATTGTTGTGCTAGATATGCAGTGGTGACCCCTGATTTGGTAGCTGAGTCCTCAGCCCTGGCCCCAGAAACTTCACCACAGAAAGCTGAACTGATAGTCCTCACTAGAGCACTAACAATAGGAAAAGAGCCCTGTCTAAATGTGTACCCAGATTTCAAGTATACCCTTACAACCTTGCATGCATATGGGGCCCTGTACAAAGAATGAGGGTGGATAACCTTAGGAAGCAAGTCCATTAAGTATAGCCCCAAGATATTGATATTAATAGATACATACTGCCTATAGATCTCAGAATTTAGGAAAAGTAGAATATATGAATAGAACCCTGAAATCTCAGTTGTCTAAACTTTGCCAAGAGGTTTACCTGAAGTGGCCCCAGGTTCTTCCCATAGCCCTTCTTAGGATATACTTAGCCCCTGCTAAGTCTTTAGGAGTTTCCCTTTTTGAGATTCTGTATGGGCAACCCCTGCCTATTGTATAGGAAATAAAAGGAGATATGAGACAGATAGGATCTGAAATTATTAGACATGAACTATTGGTTTTAAGTTCTGTTTTGCAGGAGTCTTCATACCTGAGTACAAAATCGATTACTCATCAATTTGCCTGCACCCCTGCATCCTTTCAAGCCTGGAGTCTCGGTGTGGATCAAAGAGTGGAGAAAGATACTGTTAGCCCTGCATTGGAGAGGACCCTATGTCGTCATCCTGTCAACTCCAACTGCAGTAAAAGTCGCAGAATTTGAACCTTGGACCCATCATAATCAAGTGAAGCCAGCAGCTGCTCTTGAACCTGATCACTGGACTACTGTACAGCATCCTGAGACTCCATTGCACCTCACCCTACGACAACAACCACGGACCTAAGACTTATTGGTCCCTCAGAAACTGCACTATTTCAAGACTGTTTGTTTATCTGAAGGTAAGCCTCGCATCTGAAAAAACCTGCAATCATCAGAAAGAGACTGTGTTGTGTTAAGAAATTGAATCTTCTAAGAGACTGTGTTTAAATACTCTGAAAAGACTGTTTTGATCTCCTAAAGAGTGAACTGCTCTAAGGAAGCAATAATAGCCTAAGAGACTATGCTATGATATTTTAAGAAATTGAGACATCCCAGAGGACAGTGATACTTTGGAATCTACAGCCCTACTCCTGCCAAAACGCTGGTAGGTCTACGTACGGCAGAAGCTCGAGGATCTACAATCAACCCTACATCTGTTATCTGTTGTGGAAGTCGACAGTTCCACCAATTTTCCAGAGACTATGCCCATTATGAATTATTATTATTGCTTTATTTTGGCAGCAGCCTTGGAGTGCTTTGAAATGACTTTTGCCTTATCTCCCTGGGCAGCCTGTATAAGTACAACATGACCTGGACCGAAGGTCACTCAGACCTTGTTTTATCATTCTTCCTATACTTGCATTGGTATACTCTCCAATCCAAAAGTTGTTCTAGATCTTGACTTTCTACAAGGCTATGCAAGCCACCGTTGCAATTCCTCATACCACCACCAGAACTTGTTTCTTGAACTTACTGGAGCAATAGCATCTAGTCTCCACACTTCTGACTGTTTCTATTGTGGAGGAACTAAGATGGGAGATCAGTGGCCCTGGGAGACGCAAGAACTGAACTATTCTATCCTATACAATCAGACTGATTTACATAATACTACTAGTGAGTGGGTATTGGCCCACCCCATTGTTGACAGTTTGTGTTTTGTTCGGACTGGACCACAATCTACTACGAAGGATGGACAGCTGGTCTGTCTAAATCAGAAGCTTTACGACAGCACAACAAAGATGCAACCGAACCTTCTAATCCTTTAGTTCTTTTTCCCACTCTTGCCAAACTATGGACTTTGACTATCTGCCTGTTGCTCCCTTGTTTCTTGCCATTTTGCTTGCAAATGATAACTTCAGTTATTAATAACACTGTAGAGCGTAAGACAGCTACAAAGATGCTAGCTATGTGAACTTACTACCCTATACCACAGAGTGATACCTTTACCTAGTATTATGTGATTTGATTCTCACACCTTATTAACATGCGGGTGAGAATAATCAAAGGGGGGAATGTGGTAGGCGACGGCCTATGATCCATGCTAATTGAACTAAGCAGACAGGCCTGAGCAGCTTGACCTGTAACTGAAGCCTGTAGTTAGGCCCAGAGGAATGAAAACCCCCCTGAATGACGACACCATAGAATTGAAACTTAACTCAGTTTAACTGAACATAGCTAAGCAGAAACGAAACTGGAAACTTGGAAAATAGAAGAAAAACAAGTTTAATTGGTACTGATAAGGTGTGCTATGCTTCTATGGAATTAATTAACTCTGCAGAGAGCAAGGTCACAGTGCCTCTGCTTCCCATATGTTTTAACAAGCTCAGCGACCTTGGAGGAGAGAAGTAACAAGTTGGAGACACTGACCATTGTAATTGGGACTAGAAGGGGGGCAACCAGGTGCTGGGCCCAGACCAGAGTCCCGATTGGGTAGCCATATCAGTACCGGGACCAATAGATGGGTGAGAGGGGTACTGGGACCAATGAAAAGTTTGCCTATGCTTAGAATGGACAAGACAGCTATAAAAGTTGTTGTTTTACTAGAAGCCATTGCTCAGCCATTTTGAAATTGCTTATTGCTTGAGCCATGTGCACATTAAACTGGCTTGGATCCTTGAAAAGACTCCTGGATTTATTTATTGCATGCTTATCTGCTGCTACATAGTGACAGGCCCCAGGAGTGGATCAGGAATGGATTCAGGGCTCTAGGCTGGCTCTGAGATGTTAGTACTGATGTTTGGAGAAGATGCAGCCTGAGCAGGAAAGAGGCAGTGCTCCCGAAACAGCATCAGGAAAGGGAAAAACCAGATCCCCTTGGCCTGCCTACAACTTGATGGACTACAAAAAGGGACTGCTACTTCAGGAGAGAGATCTGCAATTGTAAGAATTTACTTCTGGGAATTTTTCTAAATCTTGGGGAAAAAGGAATTCTTTAGATTAAAGCTGATTAATCTGTGTAAATTAGAATCCAGTATATTTGTTAAATCAGTCAGGGCCTAGTATCAGCAAAGAGCTTTTACTTAAATTAAAAACTCAACAGTTGCTTTCAGTTTAAGTTTAAAACCCAGCAGAAGGCATTCAGTTTAAACTCAGAACCCAGCAGAGAGCTTTCAGTTTAAATTTAAAACCCAGCAGAGAGCTTATAGTTTAACGTCAGGGCCTAGTATCAGCAAAGAGCTTTAATTTAAATCAAATCAGAGTATAACTCAGCATAAAAGGAAAAACAGGGTCAGTATTCTTTGTGCAATAAATTATTTCTGTGAATCACCCAGGAAATCAGTCACAGATTACCTTAGAACTCCAAGACAAGGTACTGTGTAGCAGTCAGCTTTTAATAAATCTTCTTTCTTCTTCTTCTTCTACCGATAAGCAGATTAATATGAATAAAATACAGCCTCTAAAATGCTTGTATGCAAATGCTGGAAGTCTAAAAAATAAGATAGGAGAGTTAGAATATGTAGCACTAAATGAGAGGTTAGATATGATTGGTATCTCAGAGTCATGGTGGAAGGAGGACAACCAGTGTGACACTGTGATACCTGGATACAAGCTATATCATAATGATAGAGCAGATCAAATTGGTGGAGAGGTTGCACTCTGTTAGAGAGGGTATTGAGTCACAAAGGATTAAAGTCTTGCAGGAAACAAAATTCACTGCAGAATCTCTATGGATTGAAATTCCTTGTAAAAAGGGGAAGGGGGAGGCAATGGCAGTGGGGGTGTACTATCAACCACCTGGTCAGAATGGACAAATGGATGATGAAATGCTCAAATAAATCAGGGAAGCTAACAAAGGTTACAGCACAGTAATAATAATGGGTGATTTCAATTACCCCAGTATCGACTGGATCAGGACATGCAAGGGAGATAAAGTTTCTAGATGAAACAAATGACTGCTTCTTGAAGCAGCTGGTTCATGAACCAACCAGAGGGGAAGCCATTTTGAAACTAGTCCTTAGTGGAACACAAGATCTGTTACAAGAGATAAGGGTGTTGGGGCCACTTAGCAACAGTGATCATAGCGTTTGATTTAATAAATGGAGGAAGGACGACAAGGAACTCCACAGTATTACCTTTTAACTTTCAAAAGGGAGACTATGATAAAATGAGGAAAATAGTTAAGAAAAAACTAAAAAAGGCAGTTGCAAAGGTTAAAGATTTACATCAGGCATGGGTGTTTAAAAATACTATCTTGGAAGCCCAGACCAGCTGTTTTCCATGCTTTAAGAAAAGTCCAAAAAACTGCCAGCATGGTTTAAAGGTGAGGTGAAAGAGGCTGTTGTTCCCAAAAAATCATCTTTCAGGAAATGGAAAAAGGAGCCAGATGATGAAAACTGGAAACATAAGCACTGGCAAGTTAGATGCAAGGCATTGATTAGGCAAAGAGAGAATTTGAGAAGAAGCTTTCAAGTACATCATAGCAAAAAGCCTTTGAGAGAGTCAGTTGGACAATTAGATGATAGAAAGGTAAAAGGAGAACTAAGAGGGGACAAGACAATAGTGAAGAGACTGAATGAATTCTGTACTGAGGAAGATGTAAGGATGTTGCCCATGACTGAAATGGTATTTAAAGGTGATGCCATAGACAAATTAAAAGAAATATTGATACACCAGGAAAATGTATTACAACTATTTGATAAACTGAAGAGTAGCCAATCACCTGGACTGGATGGTATACATCCAGGGTTTTGAAAGAACTGAAATATGAGATTGCAGACCTACTATTAGTAATTTGTGAACTATCATTTAAATCATCTGTAATACCTGAAGATTGGAGGATGGTCAATGTAACACCAATTTTTAAAAAGGGTTCCAGGGGTGATCCGGGAAACTACAGACTAGTGAGCCTGACATCAGTACCAGGAAAAATGGCAAAAACCATTATGAAGAGTCGGTTGATATGTGTATCTGGATTTTCAGAAAACCTTTGACAAGGCCCCTGATGAGAGACCCTTGGCAAAATTAAAAAGTCATAAGATAGGAGGCAGTATACTACTGTGGATCAGGAACTGGTTAAAAGATAGAAAGCAGAGGTTAGGGCTAAATGGCCAATCTTCCCATTGGAGAAAGGTAAATAGTAGAGTACCCCAGGGATCTGTGCTGGGTCTGCTGCTTTTTAACATATTCATAAATTACCTGGAAATGGGAATAACAAGTGAGGTAATCAAATTTGCAGATGACACAAAATTATTCAAAGTTGTTAAAACCCATGAGGATTGTGAAAAATTGCAAGACGACCTTGATAAATTGGAAGACTGGACATCCAAATGGCAGATGAAATTTAATATAGACAAGGGCAAAGTTATGCACCTAGGAAAGAACAACTGAAACTATGGTTATATGATGCAAGGTTCCACATTAGGAACCATCACCCAGGAAAAAGATTTAGGCTTCATCGTGGATGACATTTTGAAACCCTCCATCAAGTGTGCAGTGGCGGTCAAGAAAGGAAATAGAATACTAGGTATCATAAGGAAAGGAATGGAGTAAATCAAAGGATATTATAATGCTTCTGTATCGCTCCATGTTGCGACCGCACCTTGAATATTGTGTGCAATTCTGGTCGCCGTATCTTAAAAAGGATATAGCGTTATTAGAAAAGGTACAGAAAAGAGCCACCAAAATTGTAAAGGGGATGGAAGGCTACTCCTATGAAGAGAGGCTACAAAGGTTAGGGCTCTTTAACCTGGAAAAGAGACGACTGAGGGGAGATATGATAGAGGTCTATAAATTAATGAATGGAGTGGAACGAGAAAACATAGATCGATTGTTTAGCGTTATCAGAATATAGAAAGACTAGGGGACATGTAATGAAGCTACAGGGTAAGCTATTTAAGACTAATAAGAGAAAATATTTGTTCACTCAACGTGTAATCATACTTTGAAATTCTTTATCAGAGAATGTAGTAAAAGCTGTTAGTGTAGCTGGGTTTAAAAAAGGTTTGGACAAGTTCCTGGAGGAAAGGTCCATAAACTATTATTAAAGAGGACCTGGGAAATCCGCTGCTTGCCCCATTACAAGCATTATGGAACCTGTGTGTCTTCTGGGGAAACTGCTAGGTACTTATGATGTGGATTGGCCACTGTTGGAAACAGGATACTCGATTTGATGGATCTTGATCTGACCCAGTATGGCACATCGTATGTTCTTATATGATGTGCTATGAGCAGGTACAGAACCTGCAGCTCCTAGTCATGTGGAGGCCTGGAGGAGCTATTTCTAGAGGTGTGCAGGCAAAAGGAAAAATTAGTTTCCCGTGTTAGCAGGTTTTTGTTTTTATTTCCGAGCAATTGCATTTAAAAGGGGCTGTTGCTGTTACCCAACTAAAAATAATGGTTGAAAGTTTATTAGAGTTTTCCAGGCAAATAAGAACCCCCACAGTTTCATCTTTTTACCTTGTTATGCTAACAGTTACCATGAGTTAGCCTTGAACTGTGATCCTTGAGGTGAAAGGCAGCCCTCTTCCAGAAGAGCCGTTGTGTCTTCGTGTTGGATATCTGACAGCTCGAAAATGTACCAGGATGGGACTGTTAGAAATCCAGGAATGGCCTAAAATGTCTCTTTTGGAACTGGGTAACTTGGCAAGACTGCTTGTGTGAAATTCCCAGTGACTTTGGATACTACCAGAGACATTTACTTACCAAGCCCACTCAGATCCTGGGAAAATTCTGTGAAACGGTGTCTAAAAAAACTGGATAGGGTTTCATAGACTTTCTGGCACAAGAAAGGTCTTTGGAATAAGTCTTTGGAGCAGGAGTCACCAGTTTACAGGCAAAATATCCAGAAAAAGTTTTACATGCAATCCAAGTGCTGAGAAGCCTTAGACCAATCAGTAACCAGAAACAGTATCAGAAATACAAGACACAGCTAAGTATAGGCTGGCTAAACCCAACCTCCGTAGGAAGCATAACAACGGCCCTACAGCACGAGGGGTATGGGTTTGAGAACAGGTAACGTCACGCCATTACTGGGGAGGAGGGAAAAGTTGTGCAGGTGTTTTTCATGTCACAGCAGGGCTGGGGATTCACTGAAGGCCTTGGCCGCATGGCTCTGAGAGAGGAGCTGCTGCTTCTGCTGTGAAGGCATCTGCAGTGGGAAGTCTTTATTCTGAAAATCTTGGGGAAAAGGGAATTCTTTGAGTTAAGCTGATAACTCAGAATTTTCAATAGACACAGATTTTAAGTTAAGGTGTAGTTTTAACAAATAAACTCTGTTCCTTCCCACCGTCCCACCCTCCTCAACTCCCTTCCACCCTAGGGATAATCATTGATTTATAGGCTGTTAAGCCAGTTAAGATGAAAGGAGGGACATTTTGCATGTTCAGGTTTAAGTGGTCATCTTCATTAGCAAATTCTTAGACCATGCAGTGCAATGTGTGCCTTTGATTCACTCATGACTCCTGGTGACCCAGAAGCTCCTGGGTTTTCTTGGCAGTGTCACTGGAAGTAGATTGCCAGGCCTTTCTTCTGAGGCAATGGAGGGTTAAGTGACTTGCCCAAGGACACAAGGAGAGCTAGTAGGAATTGAATGCTGGTTGCTTGGTTACCAAGCCAGTGTTCTAACCACTAGGCTGCTCCTCCATGCTTCTTAGAGCTTAGGAATAGATTAATTCTAGGTCCTTGCAGTTTATCTTAACGTGAACATTAAAGTCTACAAACTTATTAGGTATATCTGTATTGGTTCAAATATCTGTATTCCCCTCGCAGCTTAAATAACTGAATAATATTAAATAGCTAAGCAAATCATACCCAGTCTTCTGCAGTGATTGTCACATGTATGATTAGCTCCGAGTTGGTGAGAGGTCTTATGTGTACATTAGGTGCAAAGTGCTCCTTGCTCTCAGGGATCGAGTCTGATCTCTAGAGGCTGGTGCAGCAGACTTGGAGAAGCTGAGGCAGTCAGAGGTATAAAGACATATCAACTTCAATAGTCCACCTTTTTCCTTAAGAGATCTTCTATGTTTGTCCCATGCTTTTTTGAATTCAGATACTCAACTCTACTACTGTACCTCCACTGGGAGACTATTCCACACATCTACCACTCTTTCCATAAAGAAATATTTACGCATATTACTCCTGGGTGTATCCCTTTTCACCCTCATCCTATGTCCCCTCGTAGCAGAACTTGCTTTCAACCCAAAGAGGCTCTCCTCCTCTGCATTTATTCTACAGAGGTATTTAGACCTCTCTATCATGTCTCTATCCCGCCTTTCCTCTAACATACACTGTACAAATTGAGATCTTTAAGTCTGTCCTCATATGGTTTAAATGAGGACCACTAACCATTTTAGTAGCCACCCTCTGCACTGACTCAGTCCTGTTTATATTCTTTTGAAGGTGCGGTCTTCAGAATTGCACACTATACTCCAAATGAGGTCGCACCAGAGACATACAGAGGCTCTAACACCTCCTTTTTTCACCTAGCCATTCCTCTCTGTATGCACCCAAACATCCTTCTGGCTTTCACCATCATCATTTCTACCACTTTATCCACTTTAAGATCATCAGAAACAATCATGCCGAGGTCTCGCTCTTCTTTCATGGACAGAAATACTTCACCCCCTATACTATATTGCTCCCTTGGATTTTTGTAGCCCAAGTACGTGACCCTGCATTTTTTAGTATTAAATCTCAGCTGCCAAATTCTTGACCATACTTCAAACTTAACTAGATCACTCCTCATGTTATCTACTCCTTCTTGGGTATCTACTCTATTGCAGATTTTTATATCAACCTCAAACAGTCAAACCTTACCCTACAACCCTTTTGCAATATCTCTAATAAAGATGTAAAAAAGAATCAGACCAAGGACAGATCCCTGCGGCATCACTGGTAACCTCCTTCTCCTCAGAGTGAACTCCATTTACCTGTACCCTTTGTCATCTCCCACTCAACCAATTTTTAACCCAGTCAGTCATTTTAGGGTCCATCCCTAGGGTGTTCAGTTTGTTTATAAGTTGTCTGTGCGGAACGGTTTTTAAAGACTTTACTGAAATCTAAGTACACCACATCTAGGGCTCTCACTCGGTCCAGCTTCCTGGTCACCAGTCAAAGAAATCAGTCAGATTTATCTGACAAAACCTGCCTCTGGTACAATCCATTGGATTCTGGAAACCTCACTATTCTCTTTTTTAGAAGCCAGTCTTCTTCTCTCTGTGATCTCTTGTATTTCATAAGGCCTCCTTCTTTTTCTTCACCTTTTCAGCTACTTCTTTGAGAACCATAGCGGCCTCCTTTTCTTTTTACCTTTATTTACCATTTTAACAAAATGGTTTGTTGCTCTTAAAATAGCATCTTTGAGTTTTGCCCATTGTTTTCTACATCTCCCTGTTGTTCCCATCCTGCTAACGACTCCTTGAGGTATTATACCATCTTGGCAAATTTATATTTCCTAAAGTCTAAGATCCTCGCTTTTGAATTGATTTTATCAGCCCTAGTCCTAATACTGAACCATACCATCTGGTGATCACTGGATACAAGATGATCTCCCACAATGACATCAGAAACACTTTCCCCATTGGTAAGCTCTAAGTCCAGTATGGCCCCTTCATGTGTGGGTTCTGTTACCAGTTGCCTGAACAGGTCTCCTAGTAGAGAATCCTGTATCTCCTTACTTCTAGATGGCACCATAGCAGGGATGTGCAAGTCAACATCTGTCATATTGAAATCACCTATCAGTAGCACATCTCCTTTCATGGATCTTCAGGAACATAGTAGAGAAGTTCCACCTCCAGTCTTGCAGTATCTCTTTTGCCTTGGAGGAGAGTGGTCACCTAAAAGGATAGCATTACCTTGGTTATTGCAGGAAGTCATCCTGTAGTTAGGACCTAGTGGTGTTGGACTTGTACTCTCTCACTCTTGCCAATTTTAACCCCTCTCTCTGTCTCCTTTTCTTCTTTTGAAGTTTACTCCATCTGCTTATTCAATTCACTACTTCTCTGGGTAGCTGTCACAAGTCCACCTCTACCTTTCTCACTGACTTTGACTCTTGGCTCTCCGTCTTTCTAATGCATCTTCCCCTTCCTTTATTCTTGGGATTTCAACATTCATGTTAATGATCCCACTGACCCTTATATCTTAAAGCTCCTTTTGCTAACATCCTCTTTTAACCTCCTACTGGGCTCTACTGTTCCTATTCAACAGCATGGCCATTTCCTCACTTTCTTCTCCAATTCCTTCTCCTCAAACATTTCCACCTCAGTCCTTCTCTTTTCTGACCATCACCTAGATCAGGCATGGCCATCACCTAGATCACTCTTAACCTCCCCCCACCTCAGTCTCACCCAGTCTCCACCAACATGTTTTGAAATCTTTATACTGTCAACCCTTCAGTGCCCTCCACTGCTGTTTCACCATCATTTTCCTCCATCATGTCATCTGAATCTGTCGATGAGTCAGTGTCTTCTTCCAACACTACACTCTCCTCTGCTCTGGATGCACTCGCTCTTCTTGCTTCTCGCCCTATGAGGCGTACTGTACCTCCACCCTGGCTATCCTGTAAAACCCGCTACCTTTGTTCCTGTGCCCACTCAGCTGAGCACCTTTGGCTTAAATCCTGTACTTTTGCTAACTTCTTGCATTTGAAATTCATGCTAACCAGTCAGCCATAACTCTTGACAAGCAAGAATACTTTGTTCACATGACTAATTCACTTTCTTCTGAACCTTGCCACCTCTTTGCTACACTCAAATCGTTGTCTCCACCTCCATTCCTTACTTCTTTCTGCCCAGACTCTGGATGACTGTTTCCATGATAAAGATTAGTCTTGAGTTCTTCACAGGGTCAACTTCACCCCCCTTCCCCTTCTGCACTCCCAAATCCTTCCCTCAGCCTCTGTCACTCTTTATTTTCTAAATCATAGAGGAAGAAACTGCTCATCTTCTCTCCTCCAAACGTACTACCTTTTCCTCTGATCCTATTCCTATCCATCTACTAAGCTCTATCGCGTCCACCGCCATCCCTTCCATTTGTCACATCCTCATCGTATCGCTTTCCACTGCAACCATTCCTGCAACCTTCAAACATACTGTGGTTATAGTCTTCCTCAAAAAACCTTCACCAGATACTACCCATCTTTCAAACTATTGGCCCATATCCCTCCTCTCCTTTGCTTCTAAACTCCTCGAGCATGCAGTTCACCACCATGTCTGGACTTTCTGTCCTCTCCAGGCCTTCTAGCTCCCCTGCAATCTGACTTTCATCCTCTACATTCTACAAAAACAGCTCTTGCCAAAGTCTCTAAGACTTGTACCTCACCGAATTCAAGGGCCTTTACTCAATCCTCATCCTCCTTGACCTTTCTGCTGCTTTTGACACTGTTGATCACAACCTTCTCCTTGTTCTCCTTTGTTTTATGGACCCTGTTCTGGTCGGGATTTCTTCGTATCTCCCCCATTGCACCATATGTGTATGTTCTGGTGGATCTTCTTCTATCCCATCCCACTCTCAGTCAGTTTACCTCAGAGCTCTCTCTTGAGACCTCTCCTTTTCTCCTTCTACACTCAGTCCCTTGGTGCAGTTGTCTCCTCCCATGGTTTTCATTATCACTTTTTATGCCAATGACTTTCAAATTTACCTCTCTACACCTGAAATCTGTCTAGGAATCCAGGCCTGTATGTCAGCCTGCTTATCTGACATTGCTGCCTGGATTTATTTATTTATTTATTTATTTAACAGTATTTCTAAACCGCCTTATCTTAATAATCAAGGTGGTATCACAGCAAGCAATCAGGTAAAGTGTGTGTGTTGTACATGCAGTGAGGATAAAACTTAGTTGTGTGAGGGATGTGTTGGGTGCTTGATTTGTTTGAGCTATATACAGGGTGGGCTATTTACAGTGGTGCTAGAATCATATTTTATATATATTCAGTTGTTTGGGAGGATTGGAGTGCTGTTATCCATTCTCTTAGGTTATGTGATGTGACCATAGTGCTCTATGAACAGCATGGTTTTCAGTTGTTTTCTGAAGTCTTTGAGGTCTGGAGTTGCCCTTAGATCGTCCGGTAGATTGTTCCATATTGTTGGAGCAGCCATGGAGAGAGCTCTGTCTGTTATGTCCTTGCGTGTGTGCTTGTACTCATTTGGGGTGCTGACTCGGTTGCGTGTTTGACTTCTTCTGGGACGTGCGCTGGTTTCCGGTTGTATGAGCAGGTGGAGGCTGTTGGCTGATGTGTGTTCTTTTATCTTAAATAGGTTTATGATAGTCTTGTATCTGATGCAAGCAATGATTGGGAGCCAGTGTAAGTCCTTTAGTGTAGGTGTGATGTGCTCCTGCCTTGCGGCTCCGGATATGATTCGAGCTGCAGTGTTTTGTGCCAGCTGTAGTGGTTTGAGAGCTTGTTTTGGTAGTCCGAGGTATATCGGATTGCAGAAGTCCAGTATTGGGGTTATCAGTGCTTGACAGACTGTACGGAAGTGTTCTGGAGCGAGGAGTGGTTTCAGTCTCCTGATGATTCGCATCCTGTAATATGCTTTTTGGATTGTTTTGTCTATGTGTGGTTTGAGGTTGAGTTTACTGTCCAGAGTAACCCCAAGGTATCTCACCTCCGATCTTATCGGTATCGTGGTGCTTTGTATCTTTATGTTTGGTGGGTGTGTGAAGCTTTGGTTTCGAGTGATGATTAAAGCTTCAGTCTTGTTGTAGTTTATAGCTAGATTGTTGTTTTGGCACCACTTCGCCATTTGGGTAAGGCAGTCTGCTATCTTAGAGAAGTCCGGGTTTTCGATTGATATCGGGGAGTATACCATTATATCGTCTGCGTATATTGTGTATTGGATGTTGTTCTCTTTCATAATGTTGCATATTGGTTGGATGTAGATGTTAAAAAGGAGTGCTGAGAGTGCGGATCCTTGTGGTACTCCTTGTTGGACGTTTATGGGCCGGGAGGTGTCCTGTCCCACCTTGACCTGTAGCTGTCTTTCTGTTAGGTACGAGTGGAACCATTTTAGAGTGGTACCGTGTATACCAGTGTTCTTCAGTCTCTCCAGGAGTATATTGTGATCAACTGTGTCGAACGCTGAGGAGATGTCGATGAAGATCATTATAATTCCATTCCTGATGTCGTCAATTATTGTTATGATGCTGTCGAAGAGGTAGATCAGGAGAGTTTCGACTCCATGGTTGGGACGAAATCCGTGTTGGTTGTCGTCGAGAGTTCCGTGTTCGTCAATGTGTTCCTGAAGTTGTAGTTGAACCGTCTTTTCGATTATTTTTGCGAGGAAGGGTATGCTGGAGATTGGTCGGTATGCTGCTGGGTCCTTTTTGTCGAGAGAAGTTTTCTTTGTGATTGGTCTTACTGAGGCAAGCTTTAATTGCTGTGGCATGAGTCCTTGAGTGAGTGAGTTGTGTACCATTTTATGAATGTTTGGTATGAGGCTTGCTTTGGTGGCTTTGACCCATGACACTGGGCAAGGGTCTGTAGGAGCAGTGCTTGTGTTGATTGTGGAGATGATGTCTGATATCTGCTCTTTTGAGGGTGAGTGGAATGTGCCCCAGGTTTTGGGGTGGACGTTCGTTCTGTTGGTTCTACTGGGTGTTGTGCGCTCTGTGGAGTGAAATTTGTCTTTGATGTGGTCGGCGAATATCTGTGGATCCACTTGTATTTCTCTTTCTGCTGCTTGCTCTTTTGTCAGGGTTTTTACTATTTCGAAAAGTTCTATGGGTTTGTTGATGGAAGAATTTATCAGGTTTGTGTGGAATTCTCTCTTTGATTGGTTGATGTGTTCATTGTATTGTTTTTGCTTTGTTAGGTAAAGATGTTGGTTGGAAGTAGTTTTGGTTTTTCTCCATCTCCGTTCAATTTTCCTGAGCTCCCTCTTTTCCTGTCGTATTTTTGCTGAGTACCATGGTTTGTTTTGTCTCTTGTTGTGGTGTTGTTTCTTGGTCCTGTCAACGGATGGTTTGGCGGCGTTAGCTAGGACATTGTTCCAGTTGGAAACTTGTTCCTCCAGGTCCTCTGAGTCAATGTTCAAGTGTTGTATTGTGTCCTGGATGAATTCGTCCTTGTCAAAGGACTTGAATCGTCTTTGTGTGTGTGGGAAGTTCGCTCTTTCGCTTGTCCAGTCTTCTTGTGATTGCAGATTTGTCTCGATTAAGTAATGGTCAGACCATGGTACTGGGGTGATGGTGGGTGTAGAGATTAGGTCTCTTGAAGTTAGGTAGTTTGATGCGAAGATGAGGTCTGGGGATGATCCTAGTCTGTGTGTTGGTGCATTGACTGTGTGAATTGAAGTGATGACATTGCCTGAAGGAAGGCCTCTGCATCTTTTGTATTGGCGGACTTGAGGTTGAAGTCTCCGATTAGTAGTGCTGGTTTGTTGTTTGACGTTATGGCACAGGCTTCTTCGAGTATGAAGGCTAGTTCGTCGGGTGGAGCACGGGGTGCTCTGTAGGTTAGGCAGATTGCAATATTCTTGTTCTTGATGCTAATTGTGTTACACTGCTTTGTATCTGTGAGATTCAGTGTCTTGAACTTGAGTTCTGTTTTTGCTATTATTAGGACTCCTCCTCCACGCTTGTGGATGCGTGGGCAGTTGTATGCTGAGTAGTTGTTCGGTACTAGTTGGTTGAGTAGTACACTGTCGGTAGGGTTGAGCCATGTCTCTGTGATGCATATTATGTCTGGCTGTCGCTCTTCAATGTGGTCTACCAGAGTGTGTATCTTGTTGCAGATGGATCTGGCATTTATGAGCTCAATTGATGTTTTCTTTGTGGAAGAGGTTGTTGCGACGTGTGCTTCCTTAGGGCCGGTGTTGGGGTTTGATTTGTGTCTGTTTTGTCTCTTTGTTTGGGAGGTTGCGAGTGTCTCTTTGTGTGTGTGTTGTGGACCGAGATATGGCAGTGCAGTTGGTGGGTACCATGGTGTGTTTGTTTGGGGGTAGTGGGGGTGTGTAGTTGGTGGGAGGAGTTGTGTGACTAGTAGGTATAGTGGGAGGAAGTATGTGGTGTGCATGTTGATAGCTTGTGATGTTCTGATAGGGCGACGCCTGTGTCCTTAGGTTTTCGTCTGTTGTTTGCTTTTTTGAGGAGAGCTGTACTTGTTGCAGGGGCTTGTCCTGGGGATGTGAAGTTGTATCTGTTGCGGTGCGGGAGCCTGTCCCGTGGAGGGAGCCTGTCCCTTGGATGTGAAGCTGTATCTGTTGCGGTGCGGGAGCCTGTCCCGTGGAGGGAGCCTGTCCCTTGGATGTGGAGCTGGATCTGATGCGGTGCGGGAGCCTGTCCCGTGAAGGGAGCCTGTCCCGTGGATGTGGAGCTGGATCTGTGGCGGACGCCTTGGTGCGGGAGCCTGTCCCGTGGAGGGAGCCTGTCCCGTGTGTTGAGCTGGTACTGGGTTGGTCGCCTTGGTGCGGGGGCCTGTCCCGTGGATGTGGAGCTGGGTCTGTCGCGGTGCGGGAGCCTGTCCCGTGGAGGGAGCCTGTCCCGTGGATGTGGAGCTGGATCTGTGGCGGTCGTCTTGGTGCGGGGGCCTGTCCCGTGGATGTGACGCTGGATCTGTCGCGGTGCGGGAGCCTGTCCCGTGGAGGGAGCCTGTCCCGTGGAGGTGGAGCCAGATCTGTGGTGGTCGCCCTGTTGCGGGGGTCTGTCCCGTGGATGTGGAGCTGGGTTTGTCGCGGTGCGGGAGCCTGTCCCGTGGAGGGAGCCTGTTTCGTGTATGTGCAGCTGGATCTGTTGATGAACTCTTGGTCTGACCCACTATGGTACATCCCAAGTCCCTATGTTCTTATCTAGCTAAAGATGACATTGCTCTAACATAGCATCAGCACTGGCATATCTCTGGGTTTAAGGTATCAATCTGGACAAACATGGTAATACCAAATATGGCCTATAAACGATGGTAGTTAACAACACTGGCATATCCCTGGATGTCCCACCACCATCTGAAATTCAGCATGGCTAAAACAGAGCTCCTTACTTTCCCCCAAAGGCTACCTCCCCCCTTCCTCCTTTCTTTGTCTCTGTGAATAACATTCTACTTCTCCCTGTTTCCTCAGCTTGCAACCTTGGCGTCATCTTTGACTCTTCTCTCTTCTCTGAACACATCCAACAGATAGCTAAAAACTGTTTCTTCTTCTATAATATCAGTAAATTTTGTCCCTTCCTTTCTGAACATGCTACAAACACTCTTATCCACTCTCTAGTCATCTGCCATAAAACAAAGGATATTATAATGCCTCTGTATCGTTCCATGGTACGACTGCACCTTGAATATTGTGTGCAATTCTGGTTGCCGTATCTTAAAAAGGATATAGTGTTATTAGAAAAGGTACACAGAAGAGCCACCAAAATGGTAAAGGGGATGGAAGGATACTCCTATGAAGAAAGGCTACAAAGGTTAGGGCTCTTCAACCTGGAAAAGAGACGGCTGAGGGGAGATATGATAGAGATCTATAAATTAATGAACAGAGTGGAACGGGTAAACGTAGATCGATTGTTTACACTATCAGAATATATAAAGACTAGGGGATATGTAATGAAGCTACAGGGTAAACTATTTAAGACAAATAAGAGAAAATATTTTTTCACTCAACGTGTAATCAAACTCTGGAATTTGTTACCAGAAGATGTATTAAGAGCTGTTAGTGTAGATGGTTTTAAAAAAGGTTTGGACAAGTTCCTGGAGGAAAGGTCCATAAACCATTATTAAGAAGGGACCCAGGATATCAATGCTTGACCCAGTACAAGCATTGTGGAACCTGTGTCTTTTGGGGATACTGCTAGGTACGTATGACCTAGATTGGCCACTGTTGGAAACAGGATACTGGGCTTGATGGACCTTGGTCTGACCCAGTATGGCATATCTTATGTTCTTATGTGGGAAGAAGGTTCTGGAAGCCAAATTTAGACTTTCAGGTAGAAAGCTGGAATCCAGAACTTCCAGGGTAGCTGTCTCAGGAATAAAACTCCACAAGACCAATTCAGGGCTATGCCACACTTTATTATCCCTAAGACTAATATATAAAGAGGAAAGTAGGTAAAAGCAAATATACAGGCAATCCATACTGATAACTCACCTACTCTATCATTTATATAGTTCAATGCTTGACGCTTCCTGTTTTTCTGATCTCACCTCAACGTATATGTAAGTTATTATCCCTACGACTAATATATAAAAGAGGAAAGTAGGTAAAAGCAAATATACAAGCAATCCATACTGATAAGTCACCTACTCTTATCATTTATATAGTTCAATGCTTGACGCTTCCTGTTTTCCTGATCTCACCTCAATGTATATAAATTATTAACATTCTCTGCTCAATATAAAACTCAGTTATTGTTGATTGTAAACTGCTCTGACTTGTGGAAAAAGTGGCATAAAAGAATAGTCAAATAAATAAAATAACATAAAAGGGAAATACTCCACCATGACTATAAGCATCACTGCCCTCATCATCATCAGCTGGGCAAGCCTGGGTCCAGTGAAGAGACAGGAGAGGTGAGGGGTCAGGGTCTTAGGCAGAATTTTGCAAAAAACTTAAACCCTCCTGTTCCAGGAGTACTATAATACCAACCCACAAAACAACATCCAACAAAATCCTACCTAGACTTGCCAACCCCCCTACCCACCTCTCAACACCCCCCTCCTCTCCATACCCTCCCTCCCACTCCTCCCTTTTAATGTACATAGTTGCCATTTTTGACATTATAAACAGCTGTTACTTATGTTCACTAAGTTCTTTTTCTATGTAAAACAGATGTTCCCACACTGTCAATTCTGAGTTCCATGCAAACCGCCTTGAATTGTAGAAAGACGGTATATGAAAACATTAAATAAATAAATAAAATCTGGTCCATAGGTGAACGTCATCTCACTGGAAAACCCCTGTCTTTCTTATAGCATTGAACAAACAACTTAGTCATAGGCTCCGGCATGCTTCCAAGTGTTCCCTTAGTTTGTTATGTACTCAGTTCATCTGTTTCTTGCCCATGGTGTTGGCAACAAAGTTGAGAAAAACAGTTCTTCCCTAATCATCTCAACAAATGATTGTACATTAGAACGTCTTTGCATTTATATGATAAATGCTTACAACTCTTACTAGCAGTGATTCCATCTTTTTTAAAGGACACCTCAAATGTTCTTAAGATTTTGAGTGCTGTAACTTTTGGTGAATCAAATAGTAGGTACTTAATGGTGACCTTAGATGTGTGGTCCCTGTATACAGTAATATCTCAAGATGGTGGCATCTCTATTCTCTTTGATGCGTTGTAAACCTGCAATAAACCTCACACTGCCCCTCTGTTTTTCTCAAGCAACTGATTGAGATTGCTCTTAAAAACACTATTTTGTATTTCAAAACTGCTTTTACCTTCAAGTTTCAGGTATGGTCATGGGGGCATCATTTGCTCCCTCTTTGGCAAATTGTTACATGGCCATCTTTGAAGAACAATATGTGCTAACAGAATTTAGTTCCCACATTTTTCTTTGGAAGTGTTATGTAGACGATATCTTTGTCCTTGGCAAGGGTCCATGGAACAACTGAATGTTTTCTTCACTTGGCTTAATGGACGTAACTCACATCTGCAGTTTGAAATGACAGCTAGTGATAGCGAAATATAGTTTTTGGATGTCTTAGTACAGCAATTTGAATCAGGTTTTCAAACATCCCTGTATGTAAAGCCCACTGATCATCATTCTTTTTTGCAATATGACAGCAGTCACTCTAAGCATTTAAAGGACAGCTTACCATATTCTCAACCACTAAGAAGTCATCACATTTGTTTTTCATCTGCTTGATATAAACGTCAAAGTCAGCAACTTTGCGCTAAATTGTCACATAGGGGTTATCCCCAGCAAGTGATACAAAAGAGCGTTGCACAATAAATGCAATACACTTGTAGAATCTCATAAACAGTTTGAAGACAATTCGAACAGCCCTATGACTTGAATGTTGCAATATTCTAGAATGGCTGGGAGCATTGTGAAAATTAAGAAGAAGAACCGGGCTTTGTTACGACTGTACAAAAAGGATATAGCGTTATTAGAAAAAATACAGAGGAGAGCCACCAAAATGGTAAAGGGGATGGAAGGATACTCCTATGAAGAAAGGCTAAAAAGGTTAGGGCTCTTTAACCTGGAAAAGAGACAGCTGAGGGGAGATATGATCAAAGTATATAAATTAATGAACGAAGTGGAACGGGTAAACGTAGATTGATTGTTTTACCTTATCAGAATATAGAAAGACTAGGGGACATGCAATGAAGCTACAGGGTAAACTATTTAAGACAAATAAGAGAAAATATTTTTTCACTCAACATGTAATCAAACTCTGGAATTTGTTACCGGAGGATGTAGTAAGAGCTGTTAGTGTAGCTGGGTTTAAAAACGGTTTGGACAAGTTCCTGGAGGAAAGGTCCATAAACCATTATTAAAAAGGGACCCAGGATATCAATGCTTGACCCAGTACAAGCATTGTGGAACCTGTGTCTCTTGGGGAAACTGCTAGGTACGTATGACCTAGATTGGCCACTGTTGGAAACAGGATACTGGGCTTGATGGACCTTGGTCCGACCCAGTATGGCATATCTTATGTTCTTATGTTTTCTTGAAAACATTTTAATAGCTTATAGCACAGAAAAAAAATTAAAAGAGCTTTTGTGTCCATTTGATATCCAATATAAATTTGTGGACCATAACAATGTACTGGAACACTCAAAATGTGGTAGTTCTACATCCTCAGACAGGTCGCAATTATACACTATGACATCGTACCAACTGCCTCACTGATTATGTGATCTATTGTATCCAATGTCCATGTTCAAAACTTTACATTAGTAAAACTACCAGACCTTTGAAGGTCTGACTCAATCAGTATCATTAGTCTTTCACAAAAAAATAAAATGGCGTCTATGGTACCACATTGTCTAGAACAATGAGAGTTAGAATATATAGCACTAAACGAGAGGTTAGATATGATTGGAATATCAGAGACATGGTGGAAGGAGGACAACCAGTGGGACACTGTGATACCTGGGTACAAACTGTATCGTAATGATAGAGCTGATCAAATTGGTGGAGGGGTTGCGCTCTATGTTAGAGAGGGCATTGAGTCAGAAAGGATTAAAGTTTTGCAGGAAACAAAATTTGCTGTAGAATCTCTATGGATTGAAATTCCATGTAAAAAGGGGAAGGCGATGGCAGTGGGGGTGTACTATCGTCCGCCTGGCCAGAATGAACAAATGGATGATGAAATGCTCAAAGAAATCAAGGAAGCTAGCAAAAGTTACAGTGCAGTAATAATAATGGGTGATTTCAATTACCCCGGTATCGACTGGGTCAGTGTCACAGCAGGACATGCTAGGGAGATAAAGTTCCTAGATGAAATAAATGACTGCTTCTTGGAGCAGCTGGTTCATGAACCAACCAGAGGGGAATCAATATTAGACCTAGTCCTTAGTGGAACACCAGATGTAGTGCAAGAGATAAGGGTGTTGGGGCCACTTGGCAATAGTGATCATAGCATGATCGCCTTTGATTTAATTAGTGGAGGAGGGATAGTAAGGAAATCCACAGTACTACCTTTTAACTTTCGAAAAGGAGACTATGATAAAATGAGGAAAACAGTTAAGAAAAAACTAAAAGGAGCAGTTGCAAAGGTTAAAGATGTACATCAAGCTTGGGTGTTGTTTAAAAATACTATCTTGGAAGCCCAAGCCAGCTTTATTCCATGCTTTAAGAAAAATGGAAGGAAGTAAAAAAAACTGCCAGCATGGTTTAAAGGTGAGGTCAGAGAGGCTGTTGTTGCCAAAAAAGCATCTTTCAGGAAATGGAAAAAAGAGCCAAACGACGAAACCTGGAAACAGCACAAGCACTGGCAAGTCAAATGCAAGGCATTAATAAGGCAGGCAAAGGGAGAATTTGAGAAAAAGCTTGCTGCGGAAGCAAAAACACGAAATAAAGATTTTTTCAAGTACATTCGCAGCAAAAAACCTGTGAGAGAGTCAGTTGGTCCATTAGATGATAGAGGCATTAAAGGGGCACTAAGAGGTGACAAGGCGATAGCAGAGAGACTGAATGAATTCTTTGCTTCGGTCTTTACTGAGGAAGATATAGGGATGTTACCCATGACTGAAGTGGTATTTAAAGGTGTAGAAGAGTTGAAGGAAATATCGATACATCGGGAGGATGTATTACAACTATTAGATAAACTGAAGAGTAGCAAATCACCTGGGCTGGATGGTATACATCCAAGGGTGTTGAAAGAACTGAAATATGAGATTGCAGACCTGCTATTAGTAATCTCTGAACTATCATTAAAATCATCTCTAATTCCTGAAGATTGGAGGATAGCCAATGTAACACCAATTTTAAAAAGGGTTCCAGGGGTGATCCGGGAAACTACAGACCAGTGAGCTTGACGTCAGTACCGGGAAAAATGGTAGAAACCATCATAAAGAATAAAATTATTCAGCATTTAGATAGTCATAGCCTAATGGGAGACAGCCAACATGGCTTTCGACAAGGAAGATCTTGCCTTACTAATCTGTTATGTTTTTTTGAAGGTGTGAATAAACAGGTGGACAAAGGTGAGTCGGTTGATATAGTGTATCTGGACTTTCAGAAAGCCTTTGACAAGGTCCCTCATCAGAGACTTTTGGCAAAACTAAAGAGTCATGGGATAGGAGGCAGTGTACTACTGTGGATCAGGAACTGGTTAAAAGATAGAAAGCAGAGGGTAGGACTAAATGGCCAATTTTCCCAATGGAGAAAGGTGAATAGTGGTGTACCCCAGGGATCTGTGCTGGGTCCTCTGCTTTTTGACATATTCATAAATGACCTGGAAAGTGGAATGAGTGAGGTTATCAAATTTGCAGATGACACAAAACTATTTAAAGTTGTTAAAAACCAAGAGGATTGTGGAAAATTGCAAGAGGATCTTGATAAATTGGAAGACTGGGCATTAAAATGGCAGATGAAATTTAATGTGGACAAGTGCAAAGTTATGCATCTAGGGAAGAACAACCCAAACTATGGTTACACGATGCAAAGTTCCACTTTAGGAATCACCACACAGGAAAAAGATTTAGGCGTCATTGTGGATAACTTGTTAAAACTCTCGGCCCAATGTGCAGCGGCAGCCAAGAGAGCAAATAGAATGCTAGGTATGATAAGGAAAGGAATGGAAAATAAAACAAAAGATATTATAATGCCTCTATATCGTTCCATGGTGAGACCGCACCTTGAATATTGTGTGCAATTCTGGTTGCCGTATCTTAAAAAGGATATAGCGTTATTAGAAAAGGTTCAGAGAAGAGCCACCAAAATGGTAAAGGGGATGGAAGGATACTCCTATGAAGAAAGGCTAAAAAGGTTAAGGCTCTTTAACCTGGAAAAGAGACGGCTGAGGGGAGATATGATAGAAGTCTATAAATTAATGAACGGAGTGGAACGGGTAAACGTAGATCGATTGTTTACGTTATCAGAATATAGACAGACTAGGGGACATGCAATGAAGCTACAGGGTAAACTATTTAAGACTAATAAAAGAAAATATTTTTTCACTCAACGTGTAATCAAACTCTGGAATTTGTTACCGGAGGATGTAGTAAAGCCTATTAGTGGAGGAAAAGTCCATAAACCATTATTAAGAAGGGACCCAGGATATCAATACTTGACCCAGTACAAGCATTGTGGAACCTGTGTCTTTTGGGAAAACTGCTAGGTACGTATGACCTAGATTGGCTACTGTTGGAAACAGGATACTGGGCTTGATGGACCTTGGTCTGATCGAGTAATGCATATCTTATGTTCTTATGTAACAAGTACACTCCTTTACATCATTGAAAGACCATATTCCCCTGTTTATTGGGGGGGGGGGGGAGATGGGGAGGGAGATAGAAAGAGATGGTTGCTACAACTGGAATCCAAGTGGATATTTTCTTTACACACTGAGCAGCCTAATGGACTGAATTCAACTATTGATTTTTCTATGTTCTTCTAAAGAAAAATTCTTTTTGGACTCTATTAGCTTTGTGTATTTTGAGGGAGGGATGGAGGTTTTTTGATAAAAAAAAATGATGGTTTATTTATTTATTTAAAGTTTTTATATACCACCTATCTACAATTCAAGACGGTTTACATAGAACTCAACAGTGTAGTTACAACTGTTGTACATAGAATAAGAATTTGTAGTAGAAAACTTATCTGTAGTTAACAAGCAATGGTATATAGTCATAAGGCAACTATGTACATTTCATAAGAATAAGGGGGGAGGGTAAGGGGGTAAAAAGGAGGGGGACAAGAGTGCATAAGGGGTTGAATTTATATGAGTGGATTAAGTGGGAGAGTGAAGCAAGTTATATTGGATATGGGTTGTCATGGGGGATGGAGCCAAAATATTCTTGGAAAAGGAGTGTTTTCAGTTTTTTTCGGAGCTCTGTGTGGTTGGAGCAACCTCATAGGTCAGGTGGCAAGGCATTCCATTTGGAGAAAACTCGATTACAAGTAGCTTGTTTGCTCTAATGGATGTGGAGTAGGTTAGCAGAGTTTGTCCTATGAGATCTGGAGCTAGTAGGCTTGGAGAGGAGGGGGTAGAGTCAGGGGGCTGATTCAAGCTGGATGATTTTGTGGGTTAGGGTGAGAGTTTTAAATTTTATCCTAGACAGGATGGGGAGCTGTGTAAGTGTCGGAGTATAGGGGTGATATGTGATCTTCTGGAAGTCTTGAGGATTAGATGCGCAATTGTGATTTGGGCCAATTGGAGAGGATAAGTGCTCTGTTTTGGAAGGCCGTGATATATAAGGTTGCAGTAATCAAGGGTTGGGGTAGTTAGGGCTTGGCAAATGGTCCAGAAGGAATCTGGTTTGAAAAGTGGGCAGAGGTTTCTAAGGGTTCTAATTTTGGAGTATATGGAGTGGGTTATCCTATTTATTTGTTCCTGGAAGGTGAGGTTCTGATCAGTTATAATGCCAAGATATTTGGGAGACATCACCTTATCCTGAGAGCACCCGCGGCTTTCCACCTACGCGGAGCAGGGCTGCAGGAGGGAGAGGAGACCCGGAGGTACAGCTACAGGCACCTGGGCCGACGTTCCTGCCGTGGAGGACCCCCCTGCAATCCCCATAAAGATCTGTGAGCGCTACTCGCGGCTTGCGAGTCGCGGCTTGCGGGGCCGTGTCCTAAGGGGCGTGTTGCAAGGGGCTAGACACGCCCCTTTTGCGCTCCTTCGGCGCTCCTGAGAAGCACTTGAGAGCGCTTGATGCTGCCTGCTGTGTCCATGGGGAAACGAAAAGGAAAATCGGTGGTTAAATCTGGAACTGGAAATCAAGACATTGGAGGTAAAGTGACTGGCCCTATGGACAGGCATGTCTCGTCGCTGCAGCCTGTCAATATTTCGTCGGACCGAGCTTCTTTAAGCCCGGAGTTCCGGCTCCCGCCCCCCCTCCCCCAGCCCCTTTCGTCTTCTACCTTGTTAGAGGCTCCCACAGCGCCTTTGGCTCACCTCTGAGACCGGTCTTCCCAGCTGGTTCTGACCAGAATCCTCCTTCCATCTCTGGGGAGGTAACATTAGCTGATATCTGGACTGCCATACAGCAAATTGATAAACGTTTGTCAACTACTGTTGCATCATTATGCTGTTTCACGGGCAAAGTTGTTGATAGATTTAATAGTGTTGATCAACAGTTGAATGCTTTGGCTCAGACCCCTGCCCGTGTTGATTCTCCTCTCCCTTTACTTAAAGATATTTCTGCTGTTTCCTATCATGTGGAGTTGTTGGAGAATCAACACCGGGCCAGGAATCTACGTTTTCTTAATTTTCCCTTGATGCATCTACTGGCTCCTAAAATTTTACTTCAGAAGTATTTCTCTGAAATATTGCAATTGAAAGGCTCTGTGGAAGTAGTCCAGGTGTATTCTTTTTCTTCTAATGGTCTGTCGTCGCCTGCTACAGAGGGGGCTTCTGCTCCCTCTGTTCAGTCGGTTGTTCAAGACTTAACAGCTTTCTTGGAGGATTCTACAGATTTAATATCCAAGCGTTGCACTTTAGTTGCGACGTTTGAATCTGAATCCATTAAATTATCGGTGCTTAGAGCTTACTTTAAGCACAGGGAAGCTTTATTTTGTGGTTTTAAGCTCCAAGTCTTTCCTGATGTTGGTCGAGTAACACAGCTTAGGCGCAAACAGTTCTTGGGATTAAGAGCCAGAGTAGTTGCTTTGGGTGCATCTTTTTTTCTAAAATTTCCTTGCCGTTCCCTGGTTGTTTACCAGGGACAAAATTTTGCTTTTATTGATGTTGAGCAGTTACAGAAGTTCCTGTCTGTTAGGGAACTGGGAGAGAAATAAGGGGATGGGTTAATTGTTTATATGTGCTCCCTAAAGTGGAGTTTGTCAAACTCTTTATTGTTAACATATATTTTGATTTTTTCTTTTATGTTATTGATTGTTTCTCCGTGATGTGTCTGATTTTCTTTTTTCCTTTATCTTCTTTATTTGAATTATATTTTGAATACTTGATGTTTTCTTTTGTTGTTGTATTGTATTCAGGAAAGAAAAAGCCTTAAATAAAAGATTTAATAATGCCAAGATATTTAACCTCTGTTTTAACAGAAATAGGGTAATCGGCGAGGACAATTGATTTAGAGGGAGTGTAGGATGGGTCAGTGAATAGATGGAGGGCTTCTGTCTTGGTTAAATTAATGAAGAGTTTATGTTGCTGGAGCTAGTTTCTGATTTCCTTGAAGCAATTGCCTATTTTAGCAAAGTTTGGTTTTATTGTGTTAAATGGGGTGAAAAAAATGATGTCGTCTGCGCAGAGTTGATATTGGATTTTGTATTTTTGGAAGATTTTACATATGGGTTAGAGAAAGATGTTGAAGAGGAGGGCAGAGAGACTAGAACCCTGGGGAACACCTTGAGATTGAATGACTGGCAGGGAGGATTTATCACCAATTCTTACCTGTTGAATTCTGTGGTCCAGGTATGCAGGGGCGGCTCAAGGGGGGGTGCGGGGCCATGTGCGGAGACTCGGTGCGGGGCCTCATTTGCATAAGGTGCCTCATTTGCATAAATATTTGCATGATGTTTACCATACACTAACTTTTAGTAAACATGCCTCTTAATGAGTGTATGGATAAAGAAAGACTAAAAGATTTCTACATTACTATAATCCAGTACCAACCGCCAGGCACATTAGGAACTACTGCAAACACTGCCCATTTAGAACCCATAGCAAACCCGCCGTATCCTATCAGCACTACCAGAACTCACAAAGCACCATACCCTACCTATCAAAAGGCAACACTGCAAATATTAAACCAATACATTTCAGAGAATAACAATACATGACCTACTGGAGAATGAGAAAAAGTAGCAATGTCAAATAGGAATTACATAAACAGAATACCTCAGCTCAGTTACACATGCGGAACATAGACCATTACCAAACAAGGAATCACAATTTAGAAACAGGAAGACAATAATTAAACTGAGAACCCCAAAAGCCAAATTTGGAATGTACAACACTGTAGAAATAAAACCAGAAATGAATTTCCTCTTGTACTAAACAAAGCGCAGACGTTAATGATGCACATTTCCAAGAGCTGACATATTCCAGTTAAAAATTCAAAATAAAGAGATATTTTTCTACCTTTTGTGCATTTTTTTTTCAGTGGCAATTGCTCCAGCCACTTTCTTCTGGTTTCTTTGTGTGTTCTGCTAACTCTCCATCGTCTGCTGTCCATTTGTACTTTCTTCTCTCTTCTAGTTTTTTTCCATTCTCTCTCTACATCTGCTTTAACATACTAACCTTTCTCCTTTTGCTCTTTCCTCATTCCTATTTCATCCATTCAAATTTTACCCCTCCATCCTCAATCCCCACTTACTCTCCCAATATCTGGCCAATTGTAGATTTGTCTTCCCTCCCACACAAAATATTTTTCCCTCTCCATTTCATTCTCCCAGCTCCATCCCATTCTAATCCTCCCCCAACATCAGCTCCCTTCTAGTTCCAGCCCCACCCAGCATCCGCTCCCTTCTAGTCCCTGCATCAGTCCATTTCCAGTCCTAGCCCCCCATCAGCCCATTTCCAATCCTATCCTAGCCCCACCATCAGCCCATTTTCATTCCTAACTCCCCCATCCATTTCCAGTCCTATCCGAGTCCCTCCATCAGCTCATTTCCAATCCCAGCCCCCCATCAGCTCATTTCTAGTCCATTCCTAGCCCCACCATCAGCCCATGTCAAATCCTAGCTCTCCTCTACTCAGCCCATTTCCAATCCAAGCCCCCCATGAGCCTACTTCCAGTTCTAGCCCCTCCATGAGTCCTTTTTAATTTCAAGCCCCCACCACAGCCCATTTCCAATCTTAGCACTCCTCAAGAGCCCATTTCCAGTCCTATCCTGGCCCCTCCATCAGCCCATTTCCTGTCCTAGCCCCCCCCCCACTCAGCCCATTTCCAGTCCTAACTCCCTCCCCTCACAGCCCATTTCCATTCCAAGCCCCCCTCCCCATCAGCTATTTGCAGTTCAAGCCCCCTTCCACTCAACCCATTTCCATTCCAAGCCCCTGTCCCCATCAGCTATTTGCAGTTTAAGCCCCCTTCCACTCAGCCCATTTCCAGTCCTAGCAGCCCCCCCAGCCCATTACCAGTCCTAGCCCCCCATCAGCCGACTTCCAGTCCTAACCCCCATCACCCCATTTTCAGTCTTAGCCCCCATCACCCCATTACCAGTCCTAACCCCCCATAGCCCATTACTAGTCCTAACCCCCCCATCAGCACATTTCCAGTCCTAGCTCCCCCATAAACCATTACCCATCCTAATCCCCCATCACCCCATTTTCAGTCTTAGGCCCCCCCCCATAGCCCATTACCACTCCAAACGCCCCCATCATCCCACTTCCAGTCTTAGCCCCCCCATAGCCCATTAACAGTCCTAACCCCCCCATCAGTCCACTTGTAGTCTTAGCCCCCCATAGGCTCCATAGCCCATTACCTGTCCTAACCCCCCCATAAGCCCACTTCCAGTCTTAGCCCCCCATAGCCCATTACCTGTCCTAAACCCCCCATCATCCCACTTCCAGTCTTAGCCCCCCCATAGCCCATTACCAGTCCTAAACCACCCCCCATCAGCCCAGCTAGGTTAAAAAAAACAAAAACCGTCTGCTGCTGCCGCTGCCGCCATGGCAGCAGCAGAATTGAGCATCCCGCGGGGCCCCCCCTGCTCTGCAGAGTCCTCCATACGGCCTCAGCGTGGGCTTTTCAGAGCCACGCGAAGGGAGAGTTTTCCCTTTCTCGTGGCTCTGTTAATCCCGGCGGGATTAACAGAACCGTGAGAGGAGAAGCTCTCTCTCTTCGCGTGGCTCTGACAGCCAACACTGAGGCTGCATGGAGGACTCTGCAGGGCAGGGGGGCCCCGCGGGATGCTCAATTCTGCTGCTGCCATGGCGGCAGCGGCAGCAGCAGCTGGTTTGTATTTTTTTAACCTAGCTGGGCTGATGCAAGATGTTTTTTGCACGGGGCCCCTGAAACGTGGGGCCCTGTGCAAAAAACATTCTTGCTCAATGGATGGGCTGGCCCTGCAGGTATGAACGGAACCAGTTGAGAGTGGTATCTCTGAGACCTATATCATGGAGTCTGTCAAGAAGCTGGTTATGAGGAAGGTAGTAAAATGCAGAGAATATATCTAGAAAGATTAGGAGACACCCGTAGGTAGGAGTTTGGATATATAGGATTACTATATCTAGGAGGGAGGTTAGAAGGGTTTTGACACCATGGTTCTTTTTAAAACTGTGCTGGAAAGGATCAAGGGGGGCATGGTCGTCAATGAAATTCTAAAGCTGTGTTTGGACAATCTTTTCAGTTATCTTTGCCAGGAGGGGTATATTTGATATGGGTTTATATGATGTGGGGATAGTGGGAACAGAAAAATCAAATACCTATCACCAGGTTAAACTGAACAATCTGAATACAAAAAACCTGGGTCTCAGAAGCCCGTTTTTCAAAATTTATCCCCAGTAACCAATTAGTTTTTTTGTCGGAGAGGCCAACCAAGCAGAAGGTAGCACACCTTGTGCCGTTGTAGCCTGTCCATTTTATTAAATAAGAAGGTAATCTTAAACTCTCGTAAAATTACAGAGGGTTGCCATGAGTCGACTCTGACTCGACGGCACTTAACAACAACTTAGCTGAATCCGTGTCGAAAAGGCTGTAGGATAAGTAGCAGGAGAACAGCCTTTTCGACACGGATTCAGCTAAGTAACGCATTCTATTGTAATTTTACGAGAGTTTAAGATTACCTTCTTATTTAATAAAATGGACAGGCTACAACGGCACAAGGTGTGCTACCTTCTGCTTGGTTGGCCTCTCCGACAAAAAAACTAATTGGTTACTGGGGATAAATTTTGAAAAACGGGCTTCTGAGACCCAGGTTTTTTGTTTTCAGATTGGTGGGGATAGTGGGGTCAAGTTTGGTTCCTTTTATAGGTCGAATAGAGGTTGTCTTCAAGGGAATTGGCAGGATTCCTGTGTGGAGGGAGGATTGTTTTATGTTTTTTCTGAATGGATGCAAGCTTCAGACTCTTTCAAAAGGAAGTGAAGATGGAATATTGAGGCAAATGTAGTCCAGCATGAATGGACCTCTGATAGAAAATTGTCTTCATCCATTTTAATTATATATAGTAGGACGTCAGAGTTGAACCGTGGCTGTGTTGGAAGCTGATTGATACTTAGCTGCCAGATCTCGCAGACTTGTTACATTTGTCACATTTGCTGAAAGGGCTATGTATTATTGGGTTGTGGAAGTTTATTCACCCACATAGTACCTCTTCTGAGTGTATGCAAAGTGACTAATGATTTGTGCTGGAGGTTTTTTTCTGACCTATAATGGTGTGATATGATAACATGTTTGTGAGAGGCCGTTATTGGCTAATACAGTGATATTGATGGTCATTGCGTTGGCTTGCTGATCTGAGGTCTTTTTCCTCCAGCACTTTTGTAACACATCTACTAGGTGCTATGCAGAATATATAAGAAAGGTTTTGAGATGCCCAGTTTTTGTGACTTTTCCTGGAATTTTTTGTACATCTGATGGTTCAATAAAAATTAGATAATGAAAAAAAAAAGAATACCCTATCTAAATGTGTATATGTTAGGTGTTGCAGCCCCTCGCTTCCTTCTCTGTCATAGATGTCACATAGGGCACGATTCTGTCCCAGACATAGATCCCCTCTGTACGTCTGGTCTGAACCAGACGTACAGAGGGGATCGCAATTCTGATCCTGCGGGGCACTTCTAGCCCCACGGGATCAGAATCACGAACAGTCCTGCACGTGCAGGCTTTGACTGCGATTCAGTCTGGCCTGCACATGCAGGACTATCCCCAGCTAACTCAGTGAAGGCTCTTCAATGGAGTTGCAGCGCCATAGCGTCATGTTGCCATGGCACCGCGGCTCCATTGAAGAGCAGTGATGCTGGCCACCGCAAAATAAAGTGTATTCCTCGCAGCCCGACATCCGATCTAGCCTCCTAAGGCCAGGGTCGGGCTGCAGGAAATGTCATCCGTCCCCCCCCCCACCGCCCCATCTGTGCCCTGTCTGTCCCAAAAAAAATGTCCAGAGAAGTTATTCCACCTCAGAGATGGAATAACTTCACCGCACATGTCGCCGGCCCTTGACGTAAAGGACTGACATTAGAATCGGCCCTGTACATCCAGGGCTGGCGACTGCCCAGCCTCCGCCCCCGAGCCGCGCTTTCCCTGCCTCTGTCTAACTTCCCCACACAACTGGCGGAGAAGTTAGTTGAGGCCGGGATAAGGCACGAATAGCGGGGATGGACATCCCATTGAATCGTCCATCCCCGTTATTCATGACACAGAATAATCCCTATAGTGTCTACACTGGAAATAGGCTAAGAACTGTTTGTTTGGAATTTTCCATGCCTGTTTAAGTTGCTCTTATGATGGAATTTTCCCCCTGCCCAGCTCCAAGAGATGTCCTATTGAGTGGCAACCTTGGGTTTCCCACTGTTTGAACATGGCATTATCTATACCTGTTGTGAATTCGGGATTGCCCACTAGTGTATTAAATGGGGCATGCCGGCCTTTGGCTCCCCCAATAGTCTTCTGTCAGCATCGCCAAGTCTTTCGCATGAGTTCCAGGAATCCTGAGAAAACCCCGGCATTTTTCTGCCAGAGCTGGGGTACTTGTATCAAGATGAAGTACAGGGCGCAACCCTCGTCCAGGAACCCTATTTGGGTGTATCAATCTCCACCTCCTTGTAGTTCCATCTAAGTAATGACGCCACATTATATAGGCAGAGATCTGGTAATTTCAGTCCTCGTTTATCTTGGCCCGCCGTCAGCTCAATAAAACTAACCTGGGCCATATGTCCCCTCCATATGAAATTGCTCGCTATGCTACTGTATAGTCTCTCTTCTTTCCCCTTGAGTGGCAGTGGCCTAGTGGTTGTGGCAAGGTACCTCAGGCCTGAAGGTCAGGGGTTCAAATCCCACTAGAGAACAGCAACTTTGTTCACCCATAATAGTGGGTGTATATATTAGGTGTTGCAGCCCCTCGCTCCCCTCCTCTGTCATAGATGTCACATAGGGCACGATTCTGTCCCAGACATAGATCTCCTCTGTACGTCTGGTCTGAACAAGATGTACAGAGGGGATTGCAAATCCCACTAGAGAACAGCAACCTTGGGCCGGAAGGACTGGGGTTTCTAGTCCCACAGGTGCTCCTTGTGGTCTTGGGCAAGCCATTTAACCCTCCATTGCCCATGTTCCCTGTAAAATAGTTATCTCCAAGTTATAATGCCCTGTTCAATGTAATTTCAGTTTGTTGAATGTAAACTGCCTTGATATCATGAAAGGCGGTATATAAGAAAAGTTAAAGAAAATAAATAAATAAATAAATTGAACCACAGGGGCAACACTTGTAATGGGTATAGTAAGCGGGGCAATAGCACCATCTTTATTAATGCAATTCGGCCTAGTAAAGAGAGAGGAAGGTTTCTCTATTTCAAAGACCAGCTTTGCATCTGTGCCAGTTTGTCAATTACATTTTTTTGATATATCAATTTCCTATTGGTTCTCAGGTGCACCCCCAGGCATTTCATGGAGTCACCCGCCCACTTAAGTGGGAAATTCTCCCCCTCTTTGTTCACGTACTTGGCTTGGACCTGCATAGCCTCTGACGTAGACCAATTAACCTTTAGTCCCGCGAATGTCCCAAACAACATTGCTATGATGCGGATGACTTTTGGTATATGTGTCCATGCTTGCCTAATAAAGAGTAGCTTGTCCGCAAAAAGATTGATTTTACATGTGGATGCCCTCACCTTTATGCCCTGCCATTTGTCGGTGTCTCTAATTTTAGCGGCTAGGGGTTCCAACGATAGTAAAAACAACATTGGCGAGAGTGGGCAACCCTGTCGTGTGCTCCAATGAAGTTGGAAGGGCTCTGTCAGTGCCTCGTTTACCAAGATTTGGGCTTTGGACCCACAATACAATGTCTTGACCCAGTCCAAAAACATTCCCCAGATTCCAAAACGCTCTATGACCCAAAAGAGATAGTCCCAGGAAACATTATCGAAAGCCTTCTCGGCATCGAGGCTTGCAATGATGTCACCCCCCCCCCCTCCCTCCAGTCTTTCCCTTGCTGAAGAGCTGCCACCACTCTCATCAGGTGTGCAGATGCAAACCGTCCTGGTACAAAGCCTACTTGGTCTGGGTGAATGAGTTTGTGGATGGCCCCGGCCAGGCATTTGGCTAGCAATGTGGCGATTAGTTTAACATCTTGATTAATTAATAGCATTTTAAATTGCTGGTCTTTATATAGAGTCGGGTTCATTTTCCACAAGGTTTTCCCCCTCTCTTCCCCCTGCCCTATCCTCAGTATCATGTACATTGGGGCGTGGTCAGAAATGGCAGCCTTTTATCTCCACCTTCTCTGGGTTTTTAAATAATGGTTCTGTTACGAGCAAGTAATCTAGTCTTGCATAATTGTTATGAGTAGAAGGTAAAGTCCACCTCCTCTGGGTGTAGTACTCGCCAAACAGCCACCAGGTTTAATTTCCCTACTAAGGAATCCACCCCTTTCCCTTTATTCCACATTGTGTCGCCTCATGGAGGTTTGCAGTCAAGGGAAGGGTCTCTGGGCAGGTTAAAATCGCCCCCTATGATGAGCTGGAAATTGCTAAATTGCAACAGGTGGGAGTGTAGCGCTAACAAAACATTTCTGGCTATAAACTTTGGGAGTGTGTATATTACATAATACTAGTTTTATACCTCCCATGTCTCTGGCCATTATGTGGAATCTGCCCTCAGTATCTACCACACATTTATAGGGGACAAAGGGCACCAGGGCTACGATCCCACTGCTGCCTCCCAATGTATGATAAGTACCCCAACTCCCCCACCCATCCCTGTTGGAGTTTTTTTATGTTCGTCTCTTGCAAGAATATAATGTCTACTCTTTGCTTCTTTAAGTGATTAAGTATTTTGGCGCGTTTAATGGGGGAGTTTATCCCCTCTACATTGAGAGGGCTGACTTTAAGCTTATCCATTTCCTTTTCATAGCATTGGTTTCCCCTGATTTGGTTTCATCACGTATCATGCAGAGGGTCCAGCCTCCCAGCCTAGCAGTGCCCCCATTTTCTCCCTTCCCTCTCCCCACCGGCAAGCCCCCCTTTGTCCCACTCCCCTCTCCCCTTCTCTCTTCTCCTAACCCCCTCTCCTCCCTCCTCTCCCTTCCCTTCCCCCCCTCTCGTCTCCCCCACTCTGCAATCCTTCCCTTGCCTGCTCCGTCCCTCTCTCTTCTCCCCTCCTCCTCTCCCCGACCCACCTTTTTATTGCCCTGCCACAGCCTCCTTCCTCCTACCCCTCTTCACTCATTCGTGCAGCGCCCCATACACACTTCAAGGACACACTTAATCCCGATACTTAATCAATATTTGATGTCACCCTCTCCCAGATCTTCCTTCCGGGTCTCCTGGGTCGTGGAGGTCTTTTCTCAGGCTTTGTCAAGCGACATTTCATTATGTTAATTTAATCCCGTTCTCTCTTGTCACCTGCGTCGCACCGCATTCTGCTCTGTTGCAGTTCGTATGGGTAGGGGGGGGGGGGCAGCCTCCTTTTGGGTCTCAGTACACGTCTTATCTTTGTCCAGTTGCCCCCTAACTCTCACTGTTAAGTCCTGCTGTTCCTTGCAATCCATAGTTTATGTCAGTAGGTCCCTTTATCTCTGCTTCCCCGCTTGAATCACAGTCATTTCTCCATCGTCTTGGCCAAGAATTCTTGTAGTGCTGCAGCTGTCTGGAACTGGAATGTGCGGTTCTCATATTGCAAACGGACCCGAGCTGGGAACTGAAGGGTTAACTTCAGTCCTTTAGCCACTAGCTAAGAGCAGAGAGGAGCTATCGCCCTTTATTTATTTATTTTATTTATTTATTTAACAGTTTTTTATACCGCTTTATCATTTCAATCAAAGCGGTTTACATTGTAACTTAAACTTGGTAAACATACATTAAACAGGACATTGATAACTTGGATTTTTCTGAGCAACGGAGGGTTAAGTGACTTGCCCAAGCCCTTCCCCTCTCCGCCACTTTTGCGGAGTAATCATTAAATAATAGAAGCTTATGTCCCTGGTACTCTAGCTGCCTTTGAGATTGAAAGTTTTTCATTAGCTTGTCTTTCTCCGCAAAGTTTAGTACATGTGCAATAACAGGTTGCGGCCATGCAGCATTTTCCCGTCTCAGGCCCAGTCTGTGCACGCGCTCCACTATCATGCAGTTCCCTGCTAGTTGTAGGCCTAGCTGCTTCGGTAGCCACGTTTCAGAGTTCCGCTAGCTCACCTTCTTTGTAAGCTTCGGGGAGACCGATCAGCCGTAAGTTGTTGCGCCTGTTTCGGTTTTTCTGGTCATCCAGCTGATCCATGATCTGATTTTGCGTGTTCTCCAGTCTGCCAACCTGCTTTTCCAGGGCCTCCTCTAATCTGTCTGCATGCTGTGATACCTGGCCCTCAATCTGTTGCATTTTCAGACTCTCCTTTACCTCCTCAAAAGAAACGTGCAGCTGGGAGAGACGCTCATCTAAGCCTGCCGTCATCGTGTGGGTAATTTCCCACACTGCCATGTCATATGTGGTGATGGTGGGTTGCAAGGCTTTACTGCTGCCATTTTCCGCTCGCGGTCTTTCCCAGGCCTAAAAGTCTTTGCGGGCATTCGGCGTTGTTCCATGTCGTTCCGTTGTTCCCTGTTTCAAGGAGTTGTTTTTGCCAGCTGCTTCTACACAGTTGTCTAAACTCTTTCTGTGCCTGAGGCTAAGTTATTATATCAGCCAAGTCTAGCTACACTGGTTTAGTGATCCGGATAAGGTGTTATTTTATGATGACAGTACCAGCTGAAGCTTTGAGGAATGTGAAAGTGATCTAGCTTTAAATCTTCGGGATGTTTATACAAAGCAGCAAGCTAACTTTTAGGATATTGAGTGATAATAGTATTTTCCCTTTACCCTTTCTGAAGCAGTATTGATGACTTCTGCCTCATTTTCCAGCTGAGCTACGTGCCGAGTAAAGCTGATATAGAGCTGATTTTTTTCTGGCCACACTCCTGAGGCAGCCTAGCGGCCAAACGGGGCCATGTCAGGTCTGTCAGAATCGCTGCTGGAACAAGATGTATATCCTATTGCTAGTACGAGAGTTATACCTTCAGAATTAAGATACGTTTTTCAGTTTTGGGATAGCATTCATGAGCCTAATGAGGCTTTTATCAAACTATTATAGAAATAAAAATGATTTTTTCTATTAATAAAATATAAAAATAAAAAAAGGGATTTTTAGACCGGTGAAGAGTCAAGACTATTGTGTATATAACAAGATTTTGTTGAGACACAAGGGCCACACTGAGGTCTTTTCCCCTTTGCTATATATTTCATTGGTAGACGTTAACTATTTGGATGAATGCCAATATTTTTTCAATTTTTGATCTTTGAAATACTAAATAAGACTGGGAATTTTTAAAACAGGAGTTTGGTATTTTTTATGATATTAGTTTTTTCACCTTTTTGATTATTGGAGACTTATTATTAGAAATTTGTAAACTATCATTAAAATCGTCTAGAATACCTGAAGTCTGAAGAGTGGCTAACGTAACACCAGGGTTGGATGAATTTAAAGTAACTAAACAGGTAGAAAAGGCAACAGCAAAAGCCAGAAGGATGCTTGGGTGGATAGGGAGAGGAATGGCTAGCAGAAAAAAGGAGGTGATAATGCCTTTGGTGTGACCTCATTTGGAGTATAGTTTGCAATTCTGGAGACCGCACCTTCAAAAGGATATAAACAGGATGGAGTCGGTGCAGAGGGTGACTACTAAAATGGTTAATGGTCTTTGTTATAAAGCATATGAGAACAGACTTAAAGATCTCAATATCTAGAGGAAAGGTGGGATGGAGAAGATATGATAGAGATGTTTAAATATCTCCATGGCATTAATGCACAGGGGGAGAGCCTCTTTCCATTGAAAGCAAGCTCTGCTATGAGGAGAAATAGGATAAAGGTGAAAGGGGGTAGACTCAGGAGTAATATGCGGAAATATTTCTTTACGGAAAGAGTGGTGGATCCATGGAATAGTCTCCCAGTGGAGGTGGTAGAGATGAGGACAGTATCTGACTTCAGAAAAGCATGGGACAAACACAGAGGATCTCTAGAAGAAAAAAGGGGACTGTTGTAGTAGCTGATATGGAAGGGTAGACTAGCTAAGCCACGTGATCTTTTTTGCCATCATGTTTCTACATTTTGAAAAGGGTTCCAGGAATGATTCGGGAAACTACGGAATGGTGCGCCTGACATCAGTGCCATGAAAAATGGTAGAATCCATTATACAGAACAAAATTACTGAACAAATAGAGAGTCATGCCTTAATGGGACAAAGCCAATATAGATTTAGCCAAGGGAAGACTTGTCTCACTAATCTGTTATATTTTTTTGAAGGTGTAAATAGGTAGATAAAAGTGAGCCATTTGATGTGGAGGCTGAATCCCAATTATGCATGCCTGGGCTGCGTGCACATCCAAAACGTGGACGGGGTCCAGCTGTATCGATTCCACAACCACGGGAGCTATACGCACCCGTGACTGGAATTGGAAAGATAGACGACCCGGTGTGCACAGCATTCTAAGGAGGGAGATGTCTCCCACACTGCCTGTCCCCACCACAAACTGCAACGGCTGGTGTGCTGGTGCATTGGCGTCCTGTCGCCATGGCACCGGCACGTCCAGTTAGCAGAACAGAATCCCCTGCCCGACAGCGGCCCCTGCTTTGCACTGTCTGGCCATCAGTGGGGACCCACATGGACAGGCAGTGCCAGCAGGCTCTCTCATAGGTCAGCAGCATGTGTTGTGAGGGGAGGGGGGTGTTGTGGCGGGTGAGCGGAATGCCCATCAGGATGGAATAAGCCCAATGTCCATCTTGCTGCCAGGGAGCATACAGAGGCCTGATCAGAATGACCTCTGTACGTCCCGACACTTGGCCACTCCCATGTTCTGCCCAGGCACCGCCCCCTCCCACCCATATCCAATGCTCGCATCACACATGCTCTGTACGGGTGGGGAGCACTGGGGTCAAAATCACATCCCGGAACTGAGTGTGGGTTGGATGTCCAGCCCGTACATCCAACCCTGCTATTCACGGGACCGAATGACCTCCATAGTGTATGTGGATTTTCAGAAAGTCTTTGACAGGGTCCCTCATAAGAGACTCTTGCGGAAATTAAAAAGTCACAGGATAGGAGGCAGTGTACTATTGTGGATCAGGAACTTTTTAAAAGATAGAAAGCAGAGAGTAGGGCTAAATGGCCAATTTTCCCAATGGAGAAAGGTGAATAGTGGAGTACCCCAGGGATCTTTGCTGGGTCTGCTGCTTTTTAAGATCTTCATAAATGACTTGGAAATGGGATTTGTGAAAAATTGTGAAAAATTACAAGAGGACCTTGATAAATTGGGAGTCTGGGCATCCAAATAGCAGATAAAATTTAATGTGGCCAAGTGCAAAGTTATACACTTATGGTGTCATTCTAATCGCCGAATAGTGGGTATGGACATCTGGGTTGGATGTCCAACCTCCGTTTTGTCCCGGCAAGTTATTCCGAGTCTAGTACTCCCTGCACATACAGAGGGCTTGTGCAGGGAGCGCTGGACAGAGGCGGGAGGGGGAAGGCTGGAGGTGGAGAGTGGGGCGAGTGTGGATGGACAGCAGCGCCCAGACATACAGGGCCTATTCAGGCCATGGCCTGGTACGCACACCGGAGGCAGGATAAACGTGGGATTTAATCCACCTTGGACGTGGAATAATTCCCAGGGGCAGCAGCAATTGGGGCACAGAGTCGCTGAAGGTAGGCCCCCACTGTCCGATCCTGGCCTTCACGGTCCTCCTCGAGAGTCGGGTGTTGGGGAAAGAAAATCAGGACCGCTGTCAGGCCTTGCTTGCTCCTGCTGGGTGTCCCGGTACCATGATGACAGGATGCGAGAAGCACTGACACTCCAGCAGGAGCAATGTGTGGTGGAGATGGGCAGGCATTTGGACGTGGACTTGGGGCAGAATGCAGAGCACACCGGCCTGCCCAAGTGCCCTGATTCTGTAATGTATAGCTCCCACGGTTGCAGAATCTGCTGCAAGTCGGCCATGTACATTTTCTGCACATCTGGACAGTCCGAACTTGCAGGTTCCAGAATTGGCCTTATAGGAAAGAACAACCCGAACTATGGTTACATGATGCAAGGTTGTCACCTGTTCTCTATTACCACTTTTGTGAAGAGGTAGCACACCAGCCCTTCTCTAGTCCTGAGGAACCTCTCCCGTCTCCAAGGATCTATTAAAAGTATCCTTTAATGGCCCTGCCAGAACCTCTATGAGCTCTTTCAGTATCCTGGGATGTGTTTAGGGGTGGCTCTATAGAGAGGTGGAGTGAGGCGGTGGCCTCAGGCGGCAAACTTTTGGGGTGGCAAAAATGCCTCCAAAACAGCCACCTAACTCCGCCTTCAGATTTTAAAAAACAACAACAAAAAAAGGTGGACAAGTGGCTGCACTAGCGATAATTTAAAATGAAAATGAAACCGGTGCAGAGCCTTCGGGCCCTATGGAACACCTGCTGCTGCGTCCCACACTAGTGTCACATCCTTTTGGGGGAAAGATTCAGCAGCAGGTGTTCCATAGAGCTAGAGGGCTCCGCACTGGTTTCCTTTTCATTTTAAATTATTACCGCTATTACAGCTCCTGAGGAAGGGGAAGGAGCGGAACAGAGACAACATGGGGGAAGGAGAGGGATCAGAAAGGAGCTGACATGGGCAGCAGGAGGGGGACCAGAAGGGAGCTATACGGAGGGAGGGAGAGGGAGCGGAACGGGACTGGCACGGGGGGAAGGAGGGGGAGCGGAATGGAGCTGACGTGAAAGAGATGGCTGGAAGGGGGCTGATAGAGGGGGAAGACAGGGCTGGAAGAGAGCTGACAGAGGGGGAAAAGAGAGGGCTGGAAGAGAGCTGACAGAGGGGAAAGAGAAGGGAAGAAGGGAGCTAACGACAGAGGGGCAAAGAGAAGGCTGGAAAGGGGCTGACAGAGGGGGAAAGAGATGGATGGAAGGGGGCTGACAGAGAGGGAAAGAGAGGACTGGAAGGGAGCTGACACAGGGGAAATAGTGGACTGGCAGGGAGCTAACAGAGCGGGAGAGAGAGAGCTGGAAGGGAACCGACAGAGGGGGACATAGTGGACTGGAAGGGAGCTGACAGAGGGGAAAAGCGATGGCTGGAAGGGAACTGAAAGAGAGGAAGGAGATGGCTGGAAGTGAACTGACATGGGGGAAGATGGGGGCTGGAAGGGAGCTGACACCTGGGGATGGTACTGGAGGGGGACTGGAAGGGAGTTGACACCTGGGGATGGGACTGGAGGGACCTGACACTTGGGAATGGGACTGATAGGTATCTGGGTAATGGGGAGGAGGCTGGCATGGAGGGGGCACTGGGACTGGAAGGCAGCTGACACATGCGGAGGTTTTCTGGGACTGGAAATAGGCTGATGGAAAGAAGACACGACAGATAGACTATAATACCTGAAGACTGGAGGATGGCCAATGTAATGCCAATTTTTAAAAAGGATTCCAGTGGTGATCCAGGAAACTACAGACCAGTGAGCCTAACATCAGTACTGGGAAAAATGGTAGAAACCATTATAAAGAACAAAATTACTGAACATGTAGATAGTCATGGCTTAATGGGAGACAGCCAACATGGCTTTAGCCAAGGAAGGCCTTGTCTTACTAATTTGTTATGTTTTTTTGGAGGTGTGAATAAACAGGTAGACAAAGGTGAGTTGGTTGAAATAATGTATCTGGATTTTCAGAAAACCTTTGACAAGGTTCCTTCGTGAGAGACTCTTAGCGAAATTAAAAAGTCATGGGATAGGAGGCAGTGTACTATTGTGGATCAGGAACTGGTTAAAAGATAAAAAGCAGAGGGTAGGGCTAAATGGCCAATTTTCCCAATGGAAAAAGGTGAATAGTGGAGTACCCCAGGGATCTGTGCTGGGTCCACTGCTTTTTAACATATTCGTAAATGACCTGGGAATGGGAATCACGAGTGAGGTAATCAAATTTGCAGATGACATACAATTATTCAAAGTTGTTAAAACCTATTGTCATGGTGCAAGGCAAATAGTGCCTATGGAAACAGAAGAGAAAGTGCAGGGCAGTTTTAAAACACGTAGCTCCAAGCACATGGCTGAGGGTTGCTATGAGCAACCATCAATAACATTAGCACAGGGTGTAGGAAAACGCCCCAGCAAAAGATTACCTCATGCCTCATTAGCTGAGCAGGGACAGCTGCACAGACTTGAGCCACGGGGAAAAGCCAAGAATGACACATTTAAAAAAGAGTCAGTCTTGAGCAGAGGGAGAGCTAACCAGGACCACCTCAGTTGAAGGGGAGCCAAGCAGGAAGCCAGATGGAGGCATGCTAACCGGGACAGAGCTATCCAGGAAAGTGATGTCCAGGAAACATACCTAGAAACCTCTGACGGAGATTCCAGCAGTTTCACAGAGGAGTTTGCCCAGGAGAGGATTCCTGCAAACAGACGCAGAGAAGCTGTGAGAGGGAATTATCCAGAGTGCAGGTACCAGGAGGGTGAAGGTTGTTTCCCCGGGGAGTTTTCTAAGCCCAGAGAGAGACGTCCTGTAAGGGGAAGGGAAAAGCTTTCAAGAGAGAAAGGCTGTTTTCAACTTCCCGGCTCAAAATGTTTTGGTAGAGCTCAGGCTGAAGAAAGCCCAATTAACTGTAATAGAAGGGCAATTGAAAAGCAGGACTTCACCTACACTTATCCTGAAGTGTATGGCCCTCTAAGGGAGAAGTCTACACTACACGGTAGCCAGCCTTTTCACCTCAATAGTGAGGAGGAGAGAAGCCCTGGTCAGAAAGAAGAGGGACTCTTCAATACTGGCACTAATTACAGTTCCCCAGGAGAAAATTATACAGCAGCCCCTGAACAGATGGACTGTGAGGATTGTGGGGAAAACATGGGGGATTATCAAATGGACTGTACGCTTGCATTCTCAGATAGGGTAACATCTCTATGCTAAAGTGTATAGAAGGGAAATCTGTTTAGGAAAACAGATTTCAAGTGCACAGCTGTTGAGAATTACAAGGACTGTTTTTCATGCGTTTGTTTTTGTGAGCTGAAAGGAAGCATGATTTCTATTTTGTAGTTCTATTTTGTGTTATGCCAGAAGTATGGTTTATTTTTCCTTTTGATACCTGTTTTGCAAAAGTTCTCCCGGGACGGGAAATAAAATACCTCTTTGAAAAAAAGCCTAGCTGCTCGCTTCCACAACTACACTTCTTTAAAAGCTAGTGGGACTCCAACTCCCAGGGGGCATCACCTGTCCCAGCTTATTAGAAGAGGCCGCACTGAAACCCTCAGGTCTTCTACCTACGGGGGTAAGTAGGTGCGTGACCATTGGCGTAGTTGGCAGGATTTTTGCGCAAGGTTAATAAGGACTACAGAACAGAACTACGGCCTGCTGGAGAAGACTGTGTTCCAGAGGGAGAGAGCCGTGCTGAGGTTTTCTTGCTGCCAGATGCTGAGGACCCAGCAAAACTTTCTCACAAGCTGAACCCAGCATGAAGGCTCAGGTAAAAGTAAAAAAAAGTAGCGATATCGCACTTGGGGTTTTTTTTGTTTTCTTTCTTTCTCCACGGGTACACCGAGGCTGATAATGGAGCCACAGGATGTTGCAAACTGGATGAAGACACAGTGGGACAAGCAAGTGGAGCTTATCCACTATCTCCAGGAGCAGACGACGCTGACCCTAAGAGAGCAACAGAAGCCCTTGATGGACACTATGGAGGCGCTTCTGAAAAGGCCGATGAATGCCACAGCAGACGTCCCCATGGTGATTCCAGGAACAGGACTAAGTTCTTGTAATGCTTTTTTTTTGGGACAACTTAGGCCACAGGATAATCCTGATGACTTTATTGATGCTTTTGAGCGTATAGCAACTGCATTAAAATGGCCGGAGGAGCAATGGGCCACTAGATTTACCATTTCGTTTACAGGCGAAGCCCTTACAGCTTATAAAGCCATGCCCACCGGTTTAGCTTCTAATTATTTAGAAGTTAAAAAAGCAGTCCAGGATAGGTTGGGGCTGACACCTTTACATTATCACAGAATGTTCAGGGAGGCAATAATTAAGCCTCAAGAGACCCCTAAGGCCCTGGCGCAACAATTAAAAACCTAAGCCAGAAAGTGGTTGCTGGCTGAAGGAAGTACCCTGGAAACAGTCCTAGATAAAATTGTTTTAGAGCAATTTATGCAGGCTGTTCCCAGAGGCGTAAAAATGTTTCTAATGCTACAGCACTGCCAAACCTCTGATGAGGCAGCCACTCTCGCTGACCACTATTTCGCGGCAGAAAGGACTGACGCCTCAGGGCAAGGTATCTGGCCAGTAGCTGGTAAAAAAGACAGCAGCAGAAAAGAAAAATGTTTGCATGAAAAACTGTATAAGCCTGAAAGGTCTAATGTAAAGAATTCTGATAACAGTAATGTCTTATCTGTACCTAAAGGGAGCTGTTTCAGCTGTGGAAAGAAGGGACATTTTCAGAGATCCTGCCCGGAAAGAACAGTCCTGGTGACAGGAACAGAGGAGACAGATCAGGAAGGGTTCCTTATACAAGTTCAAGTGGAAGGTATTCACACACTTGCTCTACTTGACTCGGGGGCTGACCAGAGCATGATATCACGGGCGCTCTGGAAAGCCATTGAGGGGCACCGCCAGTCGCCCCCGAGTCAAGCAGAGGGCCAAGTACATGTTAAATGCGTGCACGGCGCATTTGTCCCTTATCCCCTACACAAGGTAACAGTACAAGGGTTGGGCACCACTAGAGAAGTAAAGATGGCGGTAAGTCCTGAGTTACCGGAAGATGTTGTACTGGGGAAGGATTGGCCTCCCTTGTATGAAGAGTTAGGAAAAGACTTTGGGACCAAGTTAGGCTTGGTGTCAACTCGCTCGCAAGCTGGACCCTCGGGGGAGGGAGTAAAGGTAGCGGGAAACACAAAGGAACCTGAAGGGGAGGAAAATTCCCAAAAGGAGGAACCAGAGGAGGAAGGGCCAGATACTCTTCCTAGTCATGATGATTTAATACATCCCCCTAGTAAAGTGGGGAAAAAGGATAAACCCCAGAAACGAAGGGAGAGATATGCTAGGTCCCGAGGAAGGGCTCAGTTAGAGGATGCGGTAGGGTTGCCCTGAGTACCCGCAGAGGTAGTTAGAAAATTTTCATCATTCCCCATGGAGCAGAGAGCTGACCCAGCTCTTAAAAAGGCTTTCGAGTGGGCTGAGGAAACTAGATCGACCCTACTCCGATTCTTCCTTGAAGATGATCTCTTATATAGGGAAAGTGTAAATCCCCACAATGAGGCCGTACGTAAACAGCTAGTCGTACCAACAACGTTTAAGGCTAGTGTATTAAGATTAGCCCATGACCACCCAGTGGGGTGTCACAAGGGGATCCAGGGGACGCTGGACCAAATTTTAGCCAGATTCTATTGGCCAGGGGTTTTTAAGGAGACCCGGCAGTATTGCGAGGCATGCCCTAGCTGCCAAAGAGTAACTGCTATTAAACCCAAGGCAGTACCCATGGTGCCAACACCCACCATTGCGGCTCCTATAAGCCGAATGGGAGTCGACATTATAGGACCTTTGGTGAAGACACCGAGGGGTTTTAAATACATCTTGGTCATAGTTGACCATGCCACGCGGTTTCCTTGGGCTATCCCATTGAGAAACACATCTGCCAGAGTAGTGGCCTTAGAATTGATTAAACTTTTCTGTGAAGTAGGTTTTCCCAGAGAAGTCCTAACTGATCAGGGCAGTAACTTCCTGTCCAAACATCTAGCAATGGTCTGGGAAGCCTTCGGCATCCGACACATGCGGACCTTGGCATACCATCCACAGGCCAATGGGCTCGTGGAGTGTATGAATCAGTCTATCAAACAACTGCTACGCAGGGGTTTGAGGAAAGGGGAAATGACTGAATGGGACACGTTGCTCCCATTCACATTATACGCATGCAGGGAGCGCATACAGGCGTCCCTGGGGGTATCTCCCTACGAGTTGCTGTTCGGACGCACTCCAAGAGGAATTTTGGACATCCTGCAGGAGCAATGGGTGGAGCCGAACGTGCAAGAGATTGGGGTGCCTCAATTTCTAAAAGATTTGAGACAACGACTAGAGAGGACCTCCAAGACCTCCCTAGAGAATCTACAGGCCAGCAAACATAAACAAAAACGTTATTATGACAAGGGTACTAGACCGAGGCAGCTAAATATTGGGGATAAAGTACTTATTCAAGTATCAGACCCAGGACCAAAATTCGAGTCCAAGTGGAGTGGTCCTGCTACTGTGGTAGGGAAGGTTGGCCCAGTATCCTATCGGGTGGAAAATGAAAGGGGCCGCCAACAGGTCTATCATGTAAATGTACTAAAGCTGTGGAAGGACAGGTCTGCCACGGCCTGTCTGGTCACTGTAGAATACCGACATAGGTCCCATAAGGAAATTCCGGGCTGTCAGGAAAAATCTGCAGCCCGTAATATTTTAAGGCGGGGATCTGTCATGGTGCAAGGCAAATAGTGCCTATGGAAACAGAAGAGAAAGTGCAGGGCAGTTTTAAAACACGTAGCTCCAAGCACATGGCTGAGGGTTGCTATGAGCAACCATCAATAACATTAGCACAGGGTGCAGGAAAACGCCGCAGCAAAAGATTACCTCATGCCTCATTAGCTGAGCAGGGACAGCTGCACAGACTTGAGCCACGGGGAAAAGCCAAGAATGACGCATTTAAAAAGAGTCAGTCTTGAACAGAGGGAGAGATAACCAGGACCACCTCAGTTGGAGGGGAGCCAAGCAGGAAGCCAGATGGAGGCATGCTAACCGGGACAGAGCTATCCAGGAAAGTGATATCCAGGAAACATACCTAGAAACCTCTGACGGAGATTCCAGCAGTTTCACAGAGGGGTTTGCCCAGGAGAGGATTCCTGCAAACAGACGCAGAGAAGCTGTGAGAGAGAATTATCCGGAGTGCAGGTACCAGGAGGGTGAAGGTTGTTTCCCCGGGGAGTTTTCTAAGCCCAGAGAGAGACGTCCTGTAAGGGGAAGGGAAAAGCTTTCAAGAGAGAAAGGATGTTTCCAACTTCCCGGCTCAAAACGTTTTGGTAGAGCTCAGGCTGAAGAAAGCCCAATTAACTGTAATAGAAGGGCAATTGAAAAGCAGGACTTCACCTACACTTATCCTGAAGTGTATGGCCCTCTAAGGGAGAAGTCTACACTACACGGTAGCCAGCCTTTTCACCTCTATAGTGACGAGGAGAGAAGCCCTGGTCAGAAAGAAAAGGGACTCTTCAATACTGGCACTAATTACAGTTCCCCAGGAGAAAATTATACAGCAGCCCCTGAACAGATGGACTGTGAGGATTGTGGGGAAAACATGGGGGATTATCAAATGGACTGTACGCTTGCATTCTCAGATAGGGTAACATCTCTATGCTAAAGTGTATAGAAGGGAAATCTGTTTAGGAAAACAGATTTCAAGTGCACAGCTGTTGAGAATTACAAGGACTATTTTTCATACGTTTGTTTTTGTGAGCTGAAAAGAAGCATGATTTCTATTTTGTAGTTCTATTTTGTGTTATGCCAGAAGTATGGTTTATTTTTCCTTTTGATACCTGTTTTGCAAAAGTTCTCCCGGGACGGGAAATAAAATACCTCTTTGAAAAAAAGCCTAGCTGCTCGCTTCCACAACTACACTTCTTTAAAAGCTAGTGGGACTCCAACTCCCAGGGGGCATCACCTGTCCCAGCTTATTAGAAGAGGCCGCACTGAAACCCTCAGATCTTCTACCTACGGGGGTAAGTAGGTGCGTGACACCAAGAAGACTGTGAAAAATTGAAAAAGAACGTTGATAAATTGGAAGCCTGGACATCCAAATGGCAAATTAAATTTAATGTGGATCAGTGCAAAGTTATGCACCTAGGAAAGAACAACCCGAACTATGGTTACACGATGCAAGGTTTAATGTTAAAAAAATGTAGGGTCATGCATTTGGGCTGCAGCAATCCAAGGGAGAAATACAGTATAGGGGTAAAGTACTTCTGTCCACAAAAGAAGAGCAGGACCTTTGCGTGATTGTGTCTGATAATCGTAAAGTAGCTAAACGGGTAGAAAAGGGAATGGCGAAAGCAAGAAGGATGCTTGGGTGCATAGGGAGAGGAAAGGCCAGCAGGAGAAAGTAGGTGATAAGTCCTTGGTGCGACCTCATTTGGAGTATTGTGTGCAGTTCTAGAGACCACACCTTCAAAAGGATATAAACAGGTTGGAGTCAATGCAGAGGGTGGCTACTAAAATACTTGGTGGTCTTCATTATAAAGCATATGAGGACAGACTTAAGGATCTTAATATGTACTCCTTAGAGGAAAGGCGGGATAGAGGTGATATGACTGAGATGTTTAAATACCTCCGTGGCATAAATGCATAGGAGAGCCTCTTTCGATTGAAAGCAACCTCTGCTACGAGGGAACATAGAATGAGGGTGAAAGGAGATTGACTCAGGAGTAATATGAGGAAATATTTCTTTATGAAAAGTGTGGTAGATGCATGGAATAGTCTCCCAGTGGAGGTGGTAGAGATGAGGGCAGTATTTGACTTCAAAAAAGCATGGGACCAACACAGAGGATCTTTAAAGGAAAAAAGTGGACTATTGTAGTAGTTGATATGGAAGGGCAGACTAGCTAGGCCATGTGGTCTTTTTCTGCTGTTATGTTTCAATATTCCACATTAGAAACCATCACCCAGGAAAAAGATTTAGACATCATCATAGATAATATGTTGAAATCCTCCACCCAGTATACAAGGGTGACCAAGAAAGCAAATAGAATGCTAGGAATCATAAGGAAAGGAATGGAGAATAAAACAAAGGATATTATAATATCTCTGTATCGTTCCATGGTGCGACCGCACCTTGAATTTTGTGCGCAATTCTGGTTATCATATCTTAAAAAGGATATAGCTGAATTAGAAAAGGTACAAAAAAGTGACACAAATGTTAAAGGGAATGGCAGGAAACCACCATGAGGAGAGACTTAAAAGATTGGGGCTCTTCAACTTGGAAAAGAGACAGCTGAGGGGGGATATGATAGAGGTCTATGAAGTAATGAATGGAGTGAAATGGGTAAACGTAGACAGGTTGTTTATGCCATCAAAAAGTAGAACGACTAGAGGATACACAATGAAGCTACAGTGTAATTCATTTAAGACTAATAAGAGAAAATATTTTTTATTCAACGGGTAATCACACTTTGGAATTCATTACTGGAGGGTGTAGTAAAAGCTGTTAGTGGAGCTGGGTTTAAAAAGTGTTTGGATAAGTTCCTGGAAGAAAGGTCCATAAACCATTATTAAATGGGACCCGGGATATCCATTGATTGACCCGATACAAGTATTGAGGCACCTGTGTCTTTTGAGGAAACTGCTAGGTACTTCTGACCTGGATTGGCCACTGTTGGAAACAGAACACTGGGTTTGATGGACCTTGGTCTGACCCAGTATGTCATATCTTATGTGCTTATCTATTTAACTCTGTTACTTGATTTTATCTGCTTCTGTGTTCAATCCCCACTTGTCGTCTTTGCAGTTTTGTCTATTAAAGTGTTTTCAGGTGCATTGTGCTGATACTGTAAGTAGCTGCCTCTAATTAGATATTGAGGTTTTACTGTGTTGTACATTGAACTGTTTTATGAATATTTTACAGGTAGGGTTGTTGCTGTTTGATTCCTGGCAGTCAGGGGCGGCCCAAGGGGGGTGCGGGGCCATGTGCGGAGACTCGGTGCGGGGCCTCATTTGCATAAGGGGCCTCATTTGCATAAATATTTGCATAATGTTACCATACACTAACTTTTAGTAAACATGCCTCTTCATGAGTGTATGGATAAAGAAAGACTAAAAGATTTCTACATTACTATAATCCAGTGCCAACCGCCAGGCACATTAGGAACTACTACAAACACTGCCCATTTAGAACCCATAGCAAACCTGCCGTATCCTAACAGCACTACCAGGACTCATAAAGCACCAGACCCTACCTATCAAAAGGCAACATTGCAAATATTAAACCAATACATTTCAGAGAACAACAATACATGACCTACTGGGGAAAGAGAACAAGTGGCAATGTCAAATAGGAATTACATAAACAGAATACCTCAGCTCAGTTACACATGCAGAACATAGACCATCACCAAACAAGGAATCACAATTTAAAAACAGGAAGACAATAATTAAACTGGGAACCCTAAAAGCCAAACTTGGAATGTACAACAACAATGTAGAAATAAAACTATAAATTAATTTCCTCTTGTACTAAACAAAGCGCAGACGTTAATGATGCACATTTCTCAGAGCTGACATATTCCAGTTAATAAATTCAAAATAAAGAGATATCTTTGTACCTTATGTGCATTTTTTTTCAGTTGCAATTGTTCCAGCCACTTTCTTCTGGTTTATTTGTGTCTTCTGCTATCTCTCCATCGTCTGCTGTCCATTTGTCCTTTCTTCTCTTCTAGTTTTTTTCCATTCTCTCTCTACATCTGCTTTAACATAATAATCTTTCTCCTTTTGCTCTTTCCTCATTCCTATTTCATCCACTCAAAATTTACCCCTCCATCCTCAATCCCCACTTAGTCTCCCCATACCCGGCCAATTGTACATTTTTCTTCCCTCCCACACAAAATATTTTTCCCCTCTCCATTTCACTCTCCCAGCCCCATCCCCTTCTAATCTCCCCCAACATCAGCTCCCTTTTAGTTCCAGCCCCACCCAGTATCCGCTCCCTTCTAGTCCCCATATCAGCCCATTTCCAGTCCTGGCCTCCCATCAGTCCATTTCCAGTCCTAGCTCCCCCATCCATTTCCAGTCCTATCCGAGTCCCTTCATCAGCTCATTTCCAATACCAGCCTCCCATCAGCCCATTTCTAGTCCTTTCCTAGCCCCACCATCAGCCCATGTTAAATCCTAGCTCCCCTCCACTCAGCCCATTTCTAATCCAAGCCCCCCATGAGCCTACTTCCAGTTCTAGCCCCTCCATGAGTCCATTTCAATCCAAGCCCCCACCACAGCCCATTTCCAATCTTAGCTCCCCCCAACACCCAATTCCCAGTCCTATCCTAGCCCCTCCATCAGCCCATTTCCTGTCCTAGCTCCCTCCCCTAAGAGCCCATTCCAAGCCCCCCTTCCCATCAGCTATTTGCAGTTCAAGCCCCCTTCCACTCAGCCCATTTCCATTCCAAGTCCCCCTCCCCATCAGCTATTTGCAGTTCAAGCCCCCCACTTCCCCTCAGCCCATTTCCATTCCAAGCCCCGTCCCCATCAGCTATTTGCAGTTCAAGCCCCCCACTTCCCTTCAGCCCATTTCCATTCCAAGCCCCATCCCCTTCAGCTATTTGCAGTACAAGCCCCCTTCCACTCAGCCCATTTCCATCCCATGCCCCCTCCCCATCAGCTATTTGCAATTCAAGCCCCCTTCCACTCAGCCCATTTCCAGTCCTAGCAACCCCCCAACCCATTACCAGTCCTAGCCCCCCATAGCCCACTCCCAGTCCTAATCCCATCAGCCCATTTCCAGTCCTAATCCCCCATCACCTAATTTTTAGTTTAAGACCCCCATCGCCCATCACCACTTCTAACCCCCCCCCAGCGCCCATCACCACTTCCAACCCCCCCAGCGCCCATCACCACTTCTAAACCCCCCCCCAGCGCCCATCACCCATCACCACTCCTAACCCCCCCACCCCCAGCCCAGCCCAGCCCAGCCCAGTGATAATTTAAAATAAGAAAAAGCTGTCTGCTGCTGCTTCCGGGGCCGCAGCGGCAGAATCGAGTGTGCCGCGGGGCCCCCTGTGCCCGGCAGAGCCTGCCCTCCCCGGTATCAGCTCTCTCCAGCTTCAGTCACACGCGCCGGCTTTCAGAGCGCGAAGGGACTAGTTTCCCTTTCGCGGCTCTGTTAAGCCCGCAGGGGCTGATGGGAACTTCCCATCAGCCCCCGCGGGCTTAACAGAGCAGCGAGGGAGAAACTCTCCCCTCGCGCTCTGAAAGCCGGCGCGTGTGACTGAAGCTGGAAACAGAGAGCTGATACCGGGGAGGGCAGGCTCTGCTGGGCACGGGGGGCCCCGCGGCACACTCGATTCTGCTGCGGCGGCCCCGGAAGTGGCAGCAGACAGCTTTTTTTAATTTTTTTTAAATTTTACTTTTGGATCAGAATGTTTTTTGCGCGGGGCCCCCTGAAACGCGGGGCCCTGTGCAAAAAACATTCTCGCGCAATGGACGGGCTGGCCCTGCTGGCAGTTAGTGCTGCTATGGTATGCTATGGAATGGCCATGACCCACAGGGCCAGCCCGTCCACTGCAGGGCTAAGTAAAGGTACTCAGCCCATGTCGCACCCTTTCATCATATGTCTCCTGGGCCCATAGTCTTAGAAAATTCAAAGTCCAATTCCATGTACAGTAGTGGCCAAAAAATTAAGGCAGAGTCCAAACTATCAGAGTTTTATTAGAAAAATATGTGTTATTGTCACTTTCATTTCATGGTCAAAAGCTTTAAGAACCAAAGATATATATGTCATTTTCAAAGTTTTATTCAGGAAACAATATATGTGTCAATATTTGATACGGTGTCCATGATTTTTCAGCACAGCCTGGATTCTTGTAGGCATACTGTTAACTAGCGTTTTACAGTATGCCGAAGTGATTTCGTTGACCCATACATGCTTGAGTATGTCCTTTAAATCTGCTTCTGAAGTTGGACAGTGTGCTACCACCTTTTTCTTCATAAGATTCCAACAGTTTTCAATTATATTGAGATCCGGAGAGTTTGATGGCCAACTTGGTAGCAGTTTGATCTTGTTGTCCACAAACCATTGTTTGACTGTTTTTGCAGTGTGGCACAGTGCCGAGTCCTGCTGAAAATATAGTTGTGCCAGAAACATTCATGTGTATTTTAACTTTACTATTCAGCACGGATATGTATTTTGCAGCATTTACTCTTTCACCTTTCTCAAAAATCTGCAGGCCACATTGTCCATTCGCCGAGATACCACCCCATACCATGACCGATGGTGGGTGTTTAACAGTCTTGATCGTGTACTTCGGATTTAGTCTCTCGCCTGCTGGTCGACGGATGTAGTTGTAACCACTCCCACGTACTTGTTGAAATGTACATTCATCTGTGAACATTACCCTCTCCCACCATTCAGCAGATTTGTCTTTCATCTTGCTACAAAACTGTATGCAATTTGTTTCCTGGTCATCATAGGCTTCTTGGCAGGTCTTCTGGCCACGAGTTTGAATTCATCCACAAAACATCGTCGGACAGATCTGGCACTTATCTTTATTCCTCGATCATTAGCTAACTGAGCCACATGTTGAGATGAAGTATGTGGACTAGATGTAATAATGCTTTTGAGGAATCTGTCATCTCATCCAGTAATTATCCGTCTGCGCCTACATTTCGATTGACGTGTACAGCCACCTGATTTCAGAACATTCTGAACTGCACACCTTGATATATGCAAATGTTTTGCAATAGCACATTGCGAATATCCTTCAGCATGGAGTGTGACAACTTGTCCCTTTACAAAGTCATTAATATCGCACTTTCTGTCCATCTTGATTGTATATTTTACATGTAACTTTTAATCTTTTCCTAGTTGTAAAAATTCAAAACTTCATCCAAGAAACCTACTACAGTGTAAGTAAACTAAAATGGATGCGAGACACATATAGTGTGACTAATCGCTATGCTGATTAAATAAGTAAGCACGTGTGACATCTCCACAGTACATTATTTAACAATAAATTGTAGAAAAAGATACCTGCCTTAATTTTTTGGCCACTACTGTATATGCCGATGACATTATGTTTTACGCCTCCTTCAACACAAGAGCCCCTGACTTTTCAACCATCTCAGACTGCTCCTCAGCCATCACACAATGCCTGACAAACCTGAACCTGGTGGTAAATCACAATACTTCAAGATGAGATCATTACAAAACCTACACCCACTACTTGAGCACAATGACTTCAGAACAGTTTTCCAGCCCATTATCACACCCCACCTAGATTATGGCAACATTCTCTATCAAGGTCTACCAAATTACACATTGTACCCTCTGCAAGAGGCACAAAATACTATGGCCAGAATAATCGCCAGAACCTCTAGATTTGAACAAACACATTACACCCACCCTTAAGATCCTCCATTAGTTACTGATAGCACTGAGAACAAAATACAAAGTCGTCACCACAATATATAAGAGAGTACATAACCAGTCGACCTCCTACCTAGGGTTGCCAACTGGCTCCAGATGTGCCCGACAGGTTCGATACAGTCCTGGGTTTACCTTAGTGCTTGCATTGATATGTAGTTCTGATTTCTCCATTGCACTCCATAAGAAAAGAAAACTACAAGTCACTGCATGCAATGGGGTAAACCCAGGACTGGAACAAGCCTGTCGGGCGCATATGGACCCAGTTGGCAACCCTACGGAATCCTACCTGGTCTCTAATAAACAAAGCACCTGAACTAAGATCAAGCAGGTATATCTACCAGAATCTGCTATCTATTCCACCTACAAGACAATATGTAAGCAACAAACCTGCAACAGTGGAGTGGAGTGGAGGAGTGGCCTAGTGGTTGGGGCAAGGTACTTCGGGCCGGAAGGTCAGGGGTTCAAATCCCACTAAAGGACAGCAACCTTGGGCCAGAAGGACTGGGGTTTCTAGTCCCACAGGTGCTCCTTGTGGTCTTGGGCAAGCCACTTAACCCTCCATAGCCCATGTTCTCTGTAAATAGTTATCTCCAAGTTATAATGCCCTGTTCAATGTAATTTCAGTTTGTTCAATGTAAATCACACTGATGCAGTATATAACTAAATAAACAGAGCCTTCACTCTCTTTGATCCCTTACTACCAACAGAAAATTCCCTTCCACAACATCTTTCACTTTACACACAAAGACATATTTTCCACCATTGTTCCCGTGTACCCTATCCCTCTACGTTAATTGTTATTCCTAGATGTAAATCTTATACAGCATCTTTCCCCCTTAACTCCAAGTTCGATTACCTGTTGATTGTAAAGTTCTAAAAGTTGCAATGTTGTATGTAAACTGCTTCGAATGTAAGAAAGGTGGTATATAAAGCTTGTTAAATAAATAATCTGGAACTCTCTCTCCGACCCCATAAGATCAGCCTGAACAATATAAAATATGTGAAAGAAACAGAAAACATGCGTCTTCATAGAATACTATGGGCCTGAGGCAAATGCCTAGCATCAAATATCACAAAAGAATTACTACCACACAAGTTCTCCTTACCCCCCCCCCTTAAATCTGCTTACATGTACCCCACCTAAGTTCAATGTAAGGTGTTTGTAAACTTCTTTGATTAAAGATAAAGCGGTATATAAAGCATGTTAAATAAATAAATAAATAGATAAGGTCTTTGTATCCTAGGCAGGGCCGGCCTGTCCATTGAGCAAGAATGTTTTTTGCACAGGGCCCCGCGTTTCAGGGGGCCCCGCGCAAAAAACATCTTGCATCCCAGATTCCCAGCTAAGTTTAAAAAAAAAAAAAACAGAAACCGGCTGCTGCTGCCGCTGCCGCCGTGGCAGCGGCAGAATGGAGAGGGGCCCATTTACCGTCCTTACCACCCCCCCCCCCCCCACCATCAGCCCAGCTAAGTTAAAAAAAAAAAACAGAAACCGGCTGCTGCTGCTGCTGCCGCCGTGGCAGCGGCAGAATGGAGAATCCCGCGGGGCCCCCCTGTCCTGAAGTCTTCTATGCGGCCTCCGTCGGCTGTCAGAGCTGCGCGAAGAGAGAGAGCTTCTCCTCTCGCAGCTCTGTTAATCACGCCGCAGGGCTGATGGGAAATCCCATCAGCCCCGCGGCGGGATTAACAGAGCCGCGAGAAAGGGAAACTCTCCCTTCGCGCGGCTCTGAAAAGCCCGCGCTGAGGCCGCTTAGAAGACTGCTGGACAGGGGGGCCCCGCGGGATTCTCGATTCTGCCGCTGCCACGGCGGCAGCGGCAGCAGCAGCCGGTTTCTGTTTTTTTTTTAAAAACTTAGCTGGGCTGATGGGGGGGGGGGAGGGGTAAGGACTGTAAATGGGCTGATGGGGGGGGTAAGGACTGTAAATGGGCTGATGGGGAGGGAGGGGGGTAAGGACTGTAAATGGGCTGATGGGGAGGGAGGGAGGGGGGGGTAAGGACTGTAATTGGGCTGGTGGGGAGGGAGGGGGGTAAGGACTGTAAATGGGCTGATGTGGGGGTAAGGACTGTAAATGGGCTGATGGGGAGGGAGGGGGGGGGGTAAGGACTGTAAATGGGCTGATGGGGAGGGAGGGAGGGAGGGAGGTAAGGACTGTAAATGGGCTGATGGGGAGGGAGAGAGGGAGGGGGGGTAAGGACTGTAAATGGGCTGATGGGGAGGGAGGGAGGGGGGTAAGGACTGTAAATGGGCTGTTGGGGAGGGAGGGAGGGGGGGTAAGGACTGTAAATGGGCTGATGGGGAGGGAGGGAGGGGGGTAAGGACTGTAAATGGGCTGATGGGGAGGGAGGGAGGGAGGGGGGTAAGGACTGTAAATGGGCTGTTGGGGAGGGAGGGAGGGGGGGTAAGGACTGTAAATGGGCTGATGGGGAGGGAGGGAGGGGGGTAAGGACTGTAAATGGGCTGATGGGGGGGTAAGGACTGTAAATGGGCTGATAGGGAGGGTGTGGTAAGGACTGTAAATGGACTGATGGGGAGGGAGGGAGGGGTGTAAAGTAGTTAAAATGGAATGATGGGGAGGGAGGGAGGGGGGTAAGGACTGTAAATGGGCTGATGGGGAGGGAGGAAGGGGGGGCAAGGACTGTAAATGGGCTGATGGGGAGGTAAGGACTGTAAATGGGCTGATGGGGAGGGAGGGAGGGGGGTAAGGACTGTAAATGGGCTGATGGGGGGGTAAGGACTGTAAATGGGCTGATGGGGAGGGAGGGAGGGAGGGGGGGTAAGGACTGTAAATGGGCTGATGGGGAGGGAGGGAGGGGGGGTAAGGACTGTAAATGGGCTGATGGGGAGGGAGGAAGGGGGGGGTAAGGACTGTAAATGGGCTGATGGGGGGGGTAAGGACTGTAAATGGGCTGATGGGGAGGGAGGGAGGGGGGTAAGGACTGTAAATGGGCTGATGGGGGGGTAGGACTGGTAATGGGCTATAGGGGATTCGGACTGGAAGTGGGCTGATGGGGGGGGTTAAGACTGGGAATGGGCTATGGGGGGTTAGGACAGGTAATAGACTATGGAGGGGCTAAGACTGGAAATGGGCTGATGGGGGAAGTTATGACAGGTAATGGGCTATGGGGGGCTACGACTACAAGTGGGCTGATGGGGGGATTAGGACTGGAAACGGGCTATGGGGCGGTGGGCTAAAACTGGAAATGGGCTGTGGGGGGCGTTAGGACTGGTAATGGGCTGTGGGGGGCATTAGGACTGGTAATGGGCTATGGGGGGGTTACAACAGGTAATGGGCTATGGGGAGGTATGACTACAAGTGGGCTGATGGGGGGATTAGGACAGGTAATGGGCTGATGGGGGGTTACAACAGGTAATGGGCTATGGGGGGGCTAGGACTACAAGTAGGCTGTTAGGGGGTTAGGACTGGTAATGGGCTGTGGGGGGCGTTAGGACTGGTAATGGGCTGTGGGGGCGTTAGGACTGGTAATGGGCTGGGGGGGTTAGAACTGGTACTGGGCTATGGGGGGGTTACAACAGGTAATGGGCTATGGGGAGCTACGACTACAAGTGGGCTGATGGGGGGGTAGGACTGGTAATGGGCTATAGGGGATTCGGACTGGAAGTGGGCTGATGGGGGGATTAGGACAGGTAATGGGCTGATGGGGGGTTACAACAGGTAATGGGCTATGGGGAGGTACGACTACAAGTGGGCCGTTGGGGGGATTAGGACAGGGCTATGGGGGGGTTAGGACAGGTAATGGGCTGATGGGGGGTTACAACAGGTAATGGGCTATGGGGGGCTAAGACTGCAAGTAGGCTGATAGGGGTTTAGGACTGGTAATGGGCTGTGGGGGGCGTTAGGACTGGTAATGGGCTGTGGGGGCGTTAGGACTGGTAATGGGCTGTGGGGGCGTTAGGATTGGAAATGGGCTGATGGGGGACTAGGACTGGAAATGGGCTGATGCAGGGACAAGAAGGGAGCAGATGCTGGGTGGGGCTGGAACTAGAAAGGAGCTGATGTTGGGGGAGGATTAGAATGGGATGGAGCTGGGAGAGTGAAATGGAGAGGGAAAAATATTTTGCGTGGGAGGGAAGACAAATCTACAATTGGCCGGATATTGGGAGAGTAAGTGGGGATTGAGGATGGAGGGATAAAATTTGAGTGGATGAAATAGGAATGAGGAAAGAGCAAAAGGAGAAAGATTAGTATGTTAAAGCAGATGTAGAGAGAGAATGGAAAAAAAAACCAAGAAGACAGAAGAAAGGACAAATGGACAGCAGATGGAGAGTTAGCAGAAGACACGAAGAAGAAACCAGAAGAAAGTGGCTGGACCAATTTCAACTGACAAAAATGCACAAAAGGTAGAAAAATATCTCTTTATTTTGAATTTATTAACTGGAATATGTCAGCTCTGGGAAATGTGCATCATTAATTTTTGCGCTTTGTTTAGTACAAGAGGAAATTAATTTATAGTTTTATTTCTACAGTGTTGTTGTATATTCCAAGTTTGGCTTTTGGGGTTCCCAGTTTAATTATTGTCTTCCTGTTTCTAAATTGTGATTCCTTGTTTGGTGATGGTTTATGTTCTGCATGTGTAACTGAGCTGAGGTATTCTGTTTATGTAGTTCCTATTTGACATTGCCACTTGTTCTCTTTCCCCAGTAGGTCATGTATTGCTACTCTCTGAAATGTATTGGTTTAATATTTGCAGTGTTGCCTTTTGATAGGTATGGTGTGGTGCTTTGTGAGTCCTGGTAGTGCTGTTAGGATACGGCAGGTTTGCTATGGGTTCTAAATGGGCAGTGTTTGTAGTAGTTCCTAATGTGCCTGGCGGTTGGTACTGGATTATAGTAATGTAGAAACCTTTTAGTCTTTCTTTATCCATATACTCATTAAGAGGCACGTTTACTAAAAGTTAGTAGTGTATGGTAACATTATGCAAATATTTATGCAAATGAGGCACCTTATGCAAATGAGGCCCCACACCGAGTCTCCGCACATGGCCCCGCACCCCCCTTGGGCCGCCCCTGATCCTAGGCCCTGGGTTGGTGTCAGCTTGGGAATTCCCCTATACGAATATGAATTGAACGTAAACTGCTTTGATGTTCTCTGACTCTAAAGAGGGGTCCAGCAAATTGCACTAAACTAGATAAAAGTACAAAAGGATATCTCAGTGTGCCTGCCGGTGGAGGGCAGCTGTATTATTTTGTCTTTGAGGTGTAGAGGGAAATGTCCCAGTTCTGCTCAGTACCCGTTCTTGGAAGGGTGTGTGCGCCGAGGAGGCTTCTTTTACATACACTCTATCTATTTATAGAACTGGAGGTGCAGGTTTGTCTTGTGAACAGCACGACAGGAATGAATCTCACTTGAAAGCCAGAATAAGGTGGAGGATATTATCTCAGTCTCTCACATCTACTGCTGGTGCCTTCCTTAAGAACTTGCACTGGGCCAGAGAGAGCTTCCTTCCAAAACCTGCACAATGTAACACACACTAACATCCAAAACCTGCACAATGTAACACACACTAACAACATCCAAAACCTGCACAATGTAACGCACACTAACAACATCCAAAACCTGCACCATGTAACACACACTAACATCCAAAACCTGCACCATATAACACACACTAACAACATCCAAAACCTGCACAATGTAACACACACTAACAACATCCAAAACCTGCACAATGTAACACACACTAAAATCCAAAACCTGCACAATGTAACACACACTAACAACATTCAAAACCTGCACAATGTAACACACACTAACAACATCCAAAACCTGCACAATGTAACACACACTAACAACATCCAAAACCTGCACAATGTAACACACACTAAAATCCAAAACCTGCACAATGTAACACACACTAACAACATTCAAAACCTGCACAATGTAACACACACTAACAACATCCAAAACCTGCACAATGTAACGCACACTAACAACATCCAAAACCTGCACAATGTAACGCACACTAACAACATCCAAAACCTGCACCATGTAACACACACTAACATCCAAAACCTGCACCATATAACACACACTAACAACATCCAAAATCTGCACAATGTGCAGGTTTTGGATGTTGTTAGTGTGTGTTACATTGTGCAGGTTTTGGATGTTGTTAGTGTGTGTTACATTGTGCAGGTTTTGGATGTTAGTGTGCGTTACATTGTGCAGGTTTTGGATGTTAGTGTGTGTTACAATGTAACACACACTAACATCCAAAACCTGCACAATGTAACACACACTAACAACATCCAAAACCTGCACAATGTAACACACACTAACAACATTCAAAACCTGCAAAATGTAACACACACTAACATCCAAAACCTGCACAATGTAACACACACTAACAACATCCAAAACCTGCACAATGTAACACACACTAACATCCAAAACCTGCACAATGTAACACACACTAACAACATCCAAAACCTGCACAATGTAACACACACTAACATTCAAAACCTGCACAATGTAACACACACTAAGAAGATCTCAATGATATCTTGCAGTTCTTCTTAATCAGGCTCCTGGTGCTTCAACCATTGAGACAATTTTGGTATCTTTTACCACATTTTTGTGGTCTGCATCTCTTGGTATCTGTTTCCATATGTATCTTGGTGCAGAATAGTTCCTTGCAATGGTTTACTTGTAGAGAAAAAGGTACTGGTACCGACATGCAGGATGCAGAACCATTCTTTTGGGGTGGGGGTGGGGGTGGGGGGAGGTTATCACCAGGATCTTGCCCCCTAGTAGCCACATGCCTTTGAAAAGGCCGGAATGCAAATAGTGCTTTAGTCTCTGAGACAATCCCACCGATGAGCAATTGTGGTTATGGAACAGGGCCCCGCTTGTCAGCACCCACTGAGTTATACGATTGCGGCCATGCAATGAGTGTGTGCGTAGCCCTGCAGCCCTCACAGGCCACCTCTGTCAGTCCCTAGAACACCAACACACCTCCTCTTGTGAAAAGAGAACTAAATATCAGCAGATCACCAGAACCTCAGGCAGTCACAAGCAGAACACTGACAGACCCTTGCCAAATTCAGAAGGGACCATAAAATAGAAATAGAAGCATGCAGACAAAATGGAACTGGTAACCGTAGGAAACGCGACTCTCTACCTGGAGAAACAGAAACAGAAATGTCTTTCATCCTACACCATGCAAACTGCCAAGGTACCAGAGAGGAGGCTGTGGGAGAACTGTCTGTCCCAGCACCATGTTGTCAAGCACTGATGTGTAGGACTGACAGGTGTCCTCCAAAGACCGCAGGATTACACGTAAGTAAGTTTGCAGGAAATGGCGCTTAGTGTGCCAAAGAGCATGAGGACTGTGCAGGGATCACGTGCAGGAACTTCTGGGAAACGTATTTGAGCAGAGTTGCAAGTTGTGTGTGTACTTCATAGAATAAGTGCACTTCTGCATACAGTATGTGCAAAAGATCAGGGCTGGTACCAGAGTTGGTTCAAGGCGCTGGCACCCTGGACAAACCTTGAGCCTTATGCACCTCCCCTGCCTCTTGGAAGCTGTTGTTTGGCTTTGATTATCTGCTCTTTGCCACACTCAGAAGCTGCCGCCCTAGGCACCTGCCTAAAATTCCTGATGGCTGGGCCAGTCCTGAACTACTCCTGCTACTGAACCTTTGTATAGCGCTACAAGAGGTAGACAGTGCTGTGCAGACAGTACCTGCTCATTGCAGCTTACAAAATAGCCAAGACAGACAATACAGTAGCTGTAGACACAGGATGCATCTAGGGGGAACAGTCAGGAAACACTAAGGAGATCAGGTGAGTCAAGATCCGAAAGTGGCAGCGAAGAGGTGAGGTTTTTCAGCCAGGATTTTAGAATAATGCTGCTGCTTCAGAGGAGGTGTGATTTTGTACGAGTGTATTTGTGTGCTTCTACAGATTATTCTAGGAATCTATTTGTAAAGGCACATACATGCATATGTAAAACCAGTTCTGTTCTCAAAGACCGTGACTATAAACTCTACTTGTGAATATTTCAAAATATATTACTGACATTTCTGTGATTTCAGAGGACATCAGAGCAACGAGCCACACTGCAGTACTGTATTCACCGGTTCCTATTTTCCTTACATCAAAAGAGCCCCAAATTAAAACTCTTTATATATATATATATTTTTGCAGTGCACTCAGAAAGAGATTCGCATCAAGGTGTCAACATGCTCTAGTGTTGAATCCCTGCTACATCTGCCCCCTCTCGAGTTTTGTGAAACGAACCCTGCTTCAGCGGGATCTCCAACTAGCAGCTTTTTGGGAAAACTTCCTCCGTCGCATTTGAAAATACAGTATGATGCCTATGTCATCCGCATTGTTTGCTATCCATCTTGCTCTTATATAAACCTGCTTCATATTGCATCATACCACGTAACAGTTATTACTGTTGTTTACCCCTTCAGAAAGTAGAAAGACTAGGGACATGCAATGAAGCTGCAATGTAGCACTGTTAAGAGAAAATATTTTTTCACTGAGGAGGTCATTCCAGAATAAGAATATGGGGTTTGTAGGTGCGGCGGGGATGTTTATGTGCTGAAAACATCACGTACTCTGAAACACTGATGACATGCATGTCCGCTGCACTAGCACAGGAATCTCAGAACATGCCCAGAAGGGGCGGAACAAGGGAATGGTCAGCCGCGGAGCGTATTCAGGAAAGGAGTGTGTACGTTTTCAGTGCTTCCCGCAGACGTGATATAAGGCCTGGACTTTAAAAAAAATCTGCTCTTCTCTGCAATGTGTCCCATATTGAAGAATGGTTGTGGCAAGTATATTTTGAACTGGTGTGACTGCAGTCTGGAAAAACATAAGATGCCGTTTTAAGGAACAGAAAGCAGAGGTGAGGAATAGTTTATACACCACTTTTCATCAGGTCAAAGTGGTGTACATTCAGATACTGTATATATTTCCCTTGTCCTCTAAGGGCTCATAATCTGTTTTTGTACCTGAGGCAACAGAGGGTTAAGTGTCTTGCCCAAGGAGCAGCCACAAGGCCACAAGGGGGAGCACCTGTGGGACTGGAAACCCCAGTCCCTCCAGCCTGAGCTTGCTGTCCTGTAGTGTGATTTGAACCACCAGGCCTCCACCCAAAGGCTACCTGCCCCAACCACTAGGCCGCTCCTCCCACATGTTGTATGGTATAGAATATTGTAAGGTTTAGAAACATTAATAAACACCCTTACAGAACTATTAAGAAGAACAATAGTGTGCATTATGGTTATGCTGAAATGTGCTGTTTGAGCTAAAGGAGCTGGACTTGGGACCCCAACAACTCCTATGTTCTGAAAAATGGGATTGCTGATGTAGGGATAGTTTGGGCATGAGTAGGGAAAAGATTCTTGTTTGGGTGAGAAACAGATCATATTTGTAATCCTGGTACCACATGCTATTATGTTATGTCATAGCTGTTATGTATAGGTTCAGGGCATCTTTTTGGCAGAATTATGTTTTTGGGACAGAAAGTGTGAGTGTGTGTGTGTGTGTGGTTTGAGGGGTGCATGGGAGGATCTGTTGTGCTCATCTGTAATTTAGAGGGGACAAGAAAGCCTGGCCAATACCTGGACCATATGGATGACCGCAGTGTCACCAGGTGCCAAAGTGATCGGGCAGACAGAACCAGAGAGGACCTCTATAGCTAAATGTCAAAACATATCCCTGCCAATGATTAAGGACCCTCAGAATAAGAGCATTCAACGTGAAAACAGCACATTTTTTTGAGACCAATGGTATTGCTTTTGAGCATGTATTAGTGCTGTTTGCTCTGCTGAATGCCTGTATTCTGAGCGTTCCTGTTTCGACCTTTAGCTATAGAGAATTTATTCATATTCCTTCTGGATTATTTTTATAGGGTCCTCTATAAGATCTGGCATTGTTGGCAGTGTGATAGGGCAGCCATACATCCGCTGTGCCAGGCGCTGGGAGACATGACTGACATTGTGCCAACATTCCCCAGCTTGTTCCACAAGGCCACATCCCTTCCCAGTGCAGGATCTATGAGAGCTGCGGGAGTGGTGATATCTGGAGTCTGGCTACTGGTGCGATGGCACAGGGATCTCCTCTCCCCTGCCCACAGAGGCCTGACCAGGAGATCAGTGCCACGAAGCAGACCGTGGGAGGGCAGACAGGGTTGCCCCACAGCGGATATATACAGACCGACATACACCACAATGGCACAGGTGCAACTGCTGTGAGAAATGGCAGAACCCAGATAGGCGGGAATCAGATGCCATAACCAGCAGGCCATAGTACTACTACTACTGATCATTTCTATAGCGCTACAAGGCGTACGCAGCCCTGCACAGACACACGGAAAAGAAGGTCCCTTCTCAGCAGAGCTTACAGTCTAGTCAAGACAGACGATACTGCAGCTGGGGACAGGATACAGTTGGGGGAATGGTAAGGAAACACAAGGGAGAATAGGAAGATCAGATGCTAATGCAGCAAGGAGAGGCGAGCGCTCAGCCTGGATTTGAGAAGGGCCTGAGAAGGCGCCTGACGTACAGACTCAGGTAGATTGTTCTAGGCATAAGGAGCAGCAAGGTGAAAGGAGCGAAGTCTGGAGTTAGCAGTAGAAGAGAAGGGCACAGATACTGAGTTCCCAAGGAGGGGTGTAGGAAGAGATGAGAGAGGAAAGGTACTGAGGAGCAGCAGAGTGAATGTACTTATAGACTAGAGGCATGAACTGGGCATATGTTTGTTATGCAGCAATATTTATGCCTCCTTTGGGGAATTACAATGTTAGTTTCAGGTTTTGTGCACTTGGTGAGAGTCCATCCTTAGCAGTTTAAAGTGTATTTGTAGAGATGAGCCAGACAGAGACCACTGGAGCCATTTTATAATGCCAAGTACCATTTGATGCAAGGTATGTCGTGAAGTACATGTTCATATTTACATTCTCTTTTATCATCTCAGGGTACGCTGGGATTACGTAGCACTTTTCAGGGCCAGAAGAGGACTGATGCATGGTCTAGATTACAGCAGCAGTCATTTTTCATTGATATTAATGCAACTGTGTTTAAAAGAGGTTTTGACAAGTTCCTGGAGAAAAAGTCCATAACCCATTATTAAAGAGGACCAGGGAAATCCACTGCTCACCCCTGGGACAAGCAACATGAACTCTGCAGTTTTCTGGGTCAAGCCACATCTTGGTAAGTGGAACTGACTTTTCTTTTTTTTTAATATATTTATGAAATTTTACAAATACAGACAAGAAAGTTACAAGCACAATCTTGCAGAAATAGAGCAGATATGTAGAAACAATCAACAAGGGCAACAAACACCCTCATCCTAAAGAAGCAAAATCAAAGCAATATACAACATATCGGCTCACCCCAGCCCACAATACAAAGGAGGGATAACAGAATTCTCTTATACAAATATATATAGAAAACGGACAGCTAGCTAAATCCAAATACAAATTATAAGAGCACATTAGGTGAGATAGTAGTGGAGGTTTCTAACCGCTGAGCATTAATGAAAGCCGTTAATTGGGAGGGTTCATGAAAACATAAGAAACAGTTTGATATTTCACCAAACACTTGCATGGGTGTTTCAGGAAAAAGAGCCCTCCCAGCTGTAGGACACCCGGGCGTAGCAGGAGAAAATCCCTGCGATGCCGCTGGTGTCCCTAGCTAGATCAGGGTATATACGAACCATTAACCCCTTAAACAATAGCTTACGTTTCCTAAAGAAAAGCCTTAACAACCATTCTTTATCTGATAGTAAAGCAAATGTTATTAATAGTGTAGAAGGAACAGGAACTTCACACTCGGAGCTTTCCAATAAATCAGTAATATTCAAAATAGTCCCCTGGTCCTGGTCTCCCCTTACATTAAACACCCCAGTGGCTAGTTTAGCCCTAGGTAGATAATACATTTTAACTAAAGGCGGAATTAAATCAAGGGAGATCCCCAGGATATCCACCAAATACTGTTGAAACATATCTCTAGGAGATACAGTTAAAAGTCTCAGAAAATTAATCAATCTCAAATTATGAGCCCTAGAAGCATTATCTAAATGTTCCAACTTGACCTGCACTGAAGAAAAGTTCTTTTGAAAAGCCACAACCTCTTCTTCCAATACCTCCACTTTTCTCTGCATCGCCGCAACTCCCGATTGATTTTACCCTGGAGGCCATCTGGCAGGCAATCGTTTCCTTAGGGCAGCGATGGCGAACCTATGGCACGCGTGCCAGCTGTGGCACGCGAAGGCCTTGCAGCTGGCACGCGGGAAGGTCCGCAATCAAAATATGCGGCATTAAAAAATAAATAAATAAAAAGCTGACGCTGCCGGGGCCGGGGCCGCCGCGGCAGAATCGAGTGTGCCGCGGGGCCCCCCCCGCCCAGCAGAGCCTGCCCTCCGTCCCCGGTATCACCTTCTCTCAGCTGCCTCTAGTCAAACGCGCCTGCTTTCAGAGCGCGAGTGGAGTTTCTTCCTCGCTGCTCTGTTATGCCCGCGGGGGCTGGTGGGAAGTTCCCATCAGCCCCCGCGGGCTTAACAGAGCAGCGAGGGAGAAACTTCCCTCGCGCTCTGAAAGCCGGCGCGTGTGACTGGAGGCAGCTGAGAGAGGTGATACCGGGGACGGAGGGCAGGCTCTGCTGGGCGGGGGGGCCCCGTGGCACACTCGATTCTGCCGCGGCGGCCCCGGCCCCGGCAGCGACAGCTTTCTTTGTAAAATAAATTTTTGCTGGGGGGGGGGGTTAGGAGTGGTAATGGCTGGGGGGGGGGTTAGGACTGGTGATGGGCTGGGGGGGGGGTTAGGAGTGGTAATGGCTGTGGGCTGTTGGGGGGTTAGGACTGGTGAAGGGCTGGGGGGGCTAGGACAGGAAATGGGCTGATGGGGGGATGGGAGTCGAGATGGGCTGGGGGGGTTAGGATTGGTAATGGGCTGGGGGGGTTAGGAGTGGTAATGGCTGTGGGCTGTTGGGGGTTAGGACTGGTGATGGGCTGGGGGGGTTAGGAGTGGTAATGGCTGTGGGCTGTTGGGGGGGGCTAGGACTGGTACTGGGCTATGGGGGGCTAGGACAGGAAATGGGCTGATGGGGGGGTTAGGAGTGGTGATGGGCTGGGGGAGGTTAGGAGTGGTGATGGGCTATGGGGGGGCTATGGGCTATGGGGGAGCTAAGTCTATATGGGCTGATGGGATTAGGACTGGAAGTGGGTTGATGGGGGCTTAGGACTGGTAATGGGCTATGGGGGGCTAGGACAGGAAATGGGCTGATGGGGAGGGGTTAGGACTTGAGGTGGGCTGTTGGGTGGGGTTAGGACGGGTAACGGGCTATGGGGGGCTAGGACAGGAAATGGGCTGATGGGGAGGGGTTAGGACTTGAGGTGGGCTGTTGGGTGGGGTTAGGACTGGTAATGGGCTATGGGGGGCTAGGACAGGAAATGGGCTGATGGGGAGGGGTTAGGACTTGAGGTGGGCTTTTGGGTGGGGTTAGGACTGGAAATGGGCTGATGGGGGGTTAACACTGGAGGTGGTCTGATGGGGTTAGGACTGGTAATGTGCTATGGGGGGGTTTAGGACTTATAATGGGCTATGGGGGGCTTGGACCCGACATGGGCTGATGGGGAGGGGTTAGGACTTGAGGTGGGCTGATGGGGTTAGGACTGGTAATGGGCTCTGGGCTGATGGGGGGGTTAGGACTGGCAATGGGCTATGGGGGGTTAAGACTGGTAATGGGCTGTTGGCTGATGGGGGCTGTCTGGTAATGGGCTATGGGGGGTTAGGACTGATAATGGACTATGGGGGGGCTAGGACAGGAAATGGGCTGATGGGGAGGGGTTAGGACTTGAGGTGGGCTGATGGGGTTAGGACTGGTAATGGACTGTGGGCTGATGGGGGGGTTAGGACTGGCAATGGCTATGGGCTATGGGGGCTGACTGGAAATGGGTTGATGGGGGTTAGGACTGGAAGTGGGCTGATGGGGGGGTTAGGACTGGAAGTGGGCTGATGGGGGTTAGGACTGGTAATGGGTTATAGGGGGGGCTTAAACTGAAAATGGGGTGATGGGGGGTTAGGACTGGAAGTGGGTTGATGAGGGGGGGCTAGGACTGGTATTGGGTTGGGGGGTTTCTAGGACTGGAAATGGGTTGGGGGGCTGCTAGGACTGGAAATGGGCTGATGCAGGGACTAGAAGGGAATGGATGCTGGGTGAGGCTGGAACTAGAAGGGAGCTGGTGTTGGGGGAGGATTAGAATGGGATGGGGCTGGGAGAGTAAAATGGAGAGGGGAAAAATATTTTGTGTGGGAGAGATAAAAAATCTACAATTGGCCGGGTATTGGGAGAATAAGTGGGGATTGAGGATGGAGGGGTAAATTTTGAGTAGATGAAATAGGAATGAGGAAAGAGCAAAAGGAGAAAGATTAGTATGTTAAAGCAGATGTAGAGAGAGAATGGAAAAAAAAAAACCAAGAAGACAGAAGAAAGGACAAATGGACAGCAGATGGAGAGTTAGCAGAAGACACGAAGAAACCAGAAGAAAGTGGCTGGAACAATTGCAACTGAAAAAAAATGCACAAAAGGTAGAAAAATATCTCTTTATTTTGAATTTATTAACTGGAATATGTCAGCTCTGGGAAATGTGCATCATTAATTTTTGCGCTTTGTTTAGTACAAGAGGAAATTAATTTATAGTTTTATTTCTACAGTGTTGTTGTATATTCCAAGTTTGGCTTTTGGGGTTCCCAGTTTAATTATTGTCTTCCTGTTTCTAAATTGTGATTCCTTGTTTGGTGATGGTCTGTTCTGCATGTGTAACTGAGCTGAGGTATTCTGTTTATATAATTCCTATTTGACATTGCCACTTGTTCTTTCCCCAGTAGGTCATGTATTGTTGTTCTCTGAAATGTATTGGTTTAATATTTGCAGTGTTGCCTTTTGATAGGTAGGGTATGGTGCTTTGTGAGTCCTGGTAGTGCTGTTAGGATACGGCGGGTTTGCTATGGGTTCTAAATGGGCAGCGTTTGTAGTAGTTCCTAATGTGCCTGGCGGTTGGCACTGGATTATAGTAATGTAGAAACCTTTTAGTCTTTCTTTATCCATATACTCATTAAGAGGCATGTTTACTAAAAGTTAGTGTATGGTAACATTATGCAAATATTTATGCAAATGAGGCACCTTATGCAAATGAGGCTTTAATTGACGTGCTGGCACTTTGAGGAAATTCTTTGGTTTTGTGCGGCAGTTTGGGCACTCGGGCTCAAAAAGGTTAGCCATCACTGCCTTAGGGGAAGCCTTGGTTCCACAAATTGCATCTTTGGCTCAAAAGGTTGGAAAATCTGAAGTTAAGGTGATGGAAATGGAGTGGACTGTGTTGGAAAATCAATCGGGAGTTGCGGCGATGCAGAGAATAGAGGAGGTAGTGGAACTGACTTTTCAACCATTATTCTGTGGCTTTCTTCAGGGTGATGTGGTTATGCAGTGAATGTCTGTTCTTATATACAGCGGTTCTCAAAACCAGACTGGTGGGTTTGAAGCAGGAAATTTTGAATTTTTGGTGGGAAAATTTGTTGAAGAAAAGGCGGGAAATTTGAATTTGATTTTGGAGGGAATGTTTTTTGGAAAAGTTGGTAATTCTGAAATTTGAATTTTAGTGGTAAGGTTCATTGGAGAAAAGATGAGAAAAGTGCAAGTAGGAGGAATTCTGGAAGGAGGGAATTTGGGTTTTAGCAGGAAGATTGTTGTGACAATCTCAGATTCTGGAAGGTGAAAAAAAACCTTGTAGCATTCAATCTTCTATTAAAGAGGGGTTGCCATACTTTGTTGATATTAAGTCCTTTGTCTCCATTGAGGTTTCGTTGGTGTCTTACTAACTCTACTGCCTCTTTGATCCTCCTTGGCCGCCAGCGTTCTTCTTTTTCCAGGATTCTTATATCATCAGATCTGAATTGAATTGAAGGAAATATCGATACATCGAGAAGATGTATTACAACTATTAGATAAGCTGAAGAGTAGCAAATCACCTGGGCCGGATGGTATACATCCAAGGGTATTGAAAGAACTGAAATATGAGATTGCAGACCTGCTATTAGTAATCTGTGAACTATCATTAAAATCATCTCTAATACCTGAAGATTGGAGGATCGCCAATGTAACACCAATTTTTAAAAAGGGTTCCAGGGGTGATCCGGGAAACTACAGACCGGTGAGCCTGACGTCAATACCAGGAAAAATGATAGAAACCATCATAAAGAATAAAATTACTCAGCATGTAGATAGTCATGAACTAATGAGAGACAGCCAACATGGCTTTAGACAAAGAAGATCTTGTCTTACTAATCTGTTATGTTTTTTTGAAGGAGGGAATAATCAGGTGGACAAAGGTGAGTCGGTTGATATTGTGTATCTGGACTTTCAGAAAGCCTTTGACAAGGTCCCTCATGAGAGACTTTTGGCAAAACTAAAGAGTCATGGGATAGGAGGCAGTGTACTATTGTGGATCAGGAACTGGTTAAAAGATAGAAAGCAGAGGGTAGGGCTAAATGGCCAATTTTCCCAATGGAGAAAGGTGAATAGTGGTGTACCCCAGGGATCTGTGCTGGGTCCGCTGCTTTTTGACATATTCATAAATGACCTGGAAAGTGGAATAACGAGCGAGGTTATCAAATTTGCAGATGACACAAAACTATTTAAAGTTGTTAAAACCCAAGAGGATTATGGAAAATTGCAAGAGGATCTTGATAAATTGGAAGACTGGGCATCAAAATGGCAGATGAAATTTAATGTGGACAAGTGCAAGGTTATGCACCTAGGGAAGAACAAACCAAACTATGGTTACACAATGCAAGGTTCCACATTAGGAACCACCACCCAGGAAAAAGATTTAGGCGTCATTGTGGATACCATGTTAAAACCCTCGGCCCAGTGTGCAGCGGCGGCCAAGAGAGCAAATAGAATGCTAGGTATGATAAGGAAAAGAATGGAAAATAAAACAAAGGATATTATAATGCCTCTATATCGTTCCATGGTGAGACCGCACCTTGAATATTGTGTGCAATTCTGGTCGCCGTATCTTAAAAAGGATATAGAGTTATTAGAAAAGGTTCAGAGAAGAGCCACCAAAATGGTAAAGGGGATGGAAGGATACTCCTATGAAGAAAGGCTAAAAAGGTTAGGGCTCTTTAACCTGGAAAAGAGACGGCTGAGGGGAGATATGATAGAAGTCTATAAATTAATGAGCGGAGTGGAACGGGTAAACGTAGATCGATTGTTTACCTTATCAGAATATAGAAAGACTAGGGGACATGCAATGAAGCTACAGGGTAAACTATTTAAGACTAATAAAAGAAAATATTTTTTCACTCAACGTGTAATCAAACTCTGGAATTTGTTACCGGAGGATGTAGTAAAGGCTGTTAGTGTAGCTGGGTTTAAAAAAGGTTTGGACAAGTTCCTGGAGGAAAGGTCCATAAGCCATTATTAAGAAGGGACCCAGGATATCAATGCTTGAACCAATACAAGCATTGTGGAACCTGTGTCCCTTGGAGAAACTGCTAGGTACATATGACCTAGATTGGCCACTGTTGGAAACAGAATACTGGGCTTGATGGACCTTGGTCTGACCCAGTATGGCATATCTTATGTTCTTATGTTCTTATTGTATGGCCGGTTTCCATCATGTGGAGGCTACAGCAGATTCCTCTGTGTTACTGAGTTTATAATGTCTTCTGTGGTCTTGTAACCTGTCTTCTATGGCGAGGTCTGTTTCCATCGCGTGGAAGCTACAGCAGATTCCTCTGTGTTACTGAGTTTATAATGTCTTCAGTGGTCTTGTAGCCTGTCTTCTATGGTGAGGTTGGTTTCCATCACGTGGAGGCTACAGCAGATTCCTCTGTGTTACAGCAGATTCCTCTGTGTTACTGAGTTTATAATGTCTTCTGTGCTCTTGTAGCCCGTCTTCTATGGTGAGGTCGGTTTCCATCACGTGGAGGCTACAGCAGATTCCTCTGTGTTACAGCAGATTCCTCTGTGTTACTGAGTTTATAATGTCTTCTGTGCTCTTGTAGCCCGTCTTCTATGGTGAGGTCGGTTTCCATCGCGTAGAGGCTACAGCACATTCCTCTGTGTTACTGAGTTTATAATGTCTTCAGTGGTCTTGTAGCCTGTCTTCTATGGTGAGGCCGGTTTCCATCATGTGGAGTCTACAGCAGATTCCTCTGTGTTACTGAGCTTATAATGTCTTCTGTTCTCTTGTAGCCACAAAAAGCAAGAAGCCAAGACGTCAGGACGATTCAAATCAATTTTATTAATACAGACCCCAACGCGTTTCGGCAATCAATGCCTTCATCAGGGGGTAGCAGCTACAATAAAATATAATATAATATAAACATAAAAACATAAAAAGAAAAAATCAAAATTAGAAACAAAAACATATATAATATGATCTTATGTAATCAAGAAGGACTGGTGAAATTCTTACCAATATAGTTAACAAACAAATGTGTATAAACGCAGGACACACACATGTAATGAAAAATAATAATTAATAATATTTAAAATGAACAGCATAAATATCCTAAAAAGGATTATAAAAAGGTATTATATAATCAATAGTCAATAATTTTGAAGCAAAAGTTTTCCAAAAAAGTAAAGAAAATTCTTGTATAAATGTAAACATGAAAGAAAACAAATCAAAACTATTGTACTTACATGTAACCCTATTTATGGACTGTTAGTGTAATCTTAAGTCCAGGGTTGGGCGTATTCTGTCTCACAATATTAAAGAGACTTAGTATCGCCTGTCTTAGACTGTAAATATAAAACAACTAAAGATAATCACACAGAATTGAGCATAGAGCGTAGAATTGAGTTAAAGTCAATCATATGGGATAGATTATGCATAAGGGAAAATGACTGATAATAAGTATGAATAATAATAAATGAATAATAATAATAAACTGTAAGATAATTATATAGTTGTGTAGAACTATGAATTTACACATATAAATATTAATATAAATTTATTTAGTTATATACTGCATCAGTGTGATTTACATTGAACAAACTGAAATTACATTGAACAGGGCATTATAACTTGGAGATAACTATTTACAGAGAACATGGGCTATGGAGGGTTAAGTGGTTTGCCCAAGACCACAAGGAGCAGCACCTGTGGGACTAGAAACCCCAGTCCTTCTGGCCCAAGGTTGCTGTCCTCTAGTGGGATTTGAACCCTTGACCTTCTGGCCCAAAGTACCTTGCCCCAACCACTAGGCCATTCCTCCACTCCTTTAAAGATAAAGCGGTATATAAAGCATGTTAAATAAATAAATAGATAAGGTCTTTGTATCCTAGGCCCTGGGTTGGTGTCAGCTTGGGAATTCCCCTATACGAATATGAATTGAACGTAAACTGCTTTGATGTTCTCTGACTCTAAAGAGGGGTCCAGCAAATTGCACTAAACTAGATAAAAGTACAAAAGGATATCTCAGTGTGCCTGCCGGTGGAGGGCAGCTGTATTATTTTGTCTCTGAGGTGTAGAGGGAAGTGTCCCAGTTCTGCTCAGTACCCGTTCTTGGAAGGGTGTGTGCGCCGAGGAGGCTTCTTTTACATACACTCTATCTATTTATAGAACTGGAGGTGCAGGTTTGTCTTGTGAACAGCACGACGGGAATGAATCTCACTTGAAAGCCAGAATAAGGTGGAGGATATTATCTCAGTCTCTCACATCTACTGCTGGTGCCTTCCTTAAGAACTTGCACTGGGCCAGAGAGAGCTTCCTTCCAAAACCTGCACAATGTAACACACACTAACATCCAAAACCTGCACAATGTAACACACACTAACAACATCCAAAACCTGCACAATGTAACGCACACTAACAACATCCAAAACCTGCACAATGTAACGCACACTAACATCCAAAACCTGCACAATGTAACACACACTAACATCCAAAACCTGCACAATGTAACGCACACTAACAACATCCAAAACCTGCACAATGTAACGCACACTAACAACATCCAAAACCTGCACAATGTAACACACACTAACAACATCCAAAACCTGCACAATGTAACACACACTAACAACATCCAAAACCTGCACAATGTAACACACACTAACATCCAAAACCTGCACAATGTAACACACACTAACATCCAAAACCTGCACAATGTAACGCACACTAACAACATCCAAAACCTGCACAATGTAACACACACTAACATCCAAAACCTGCACAATGTAACACACACTAACAACATCCAAAACTTGCACAATGTAATACACACTAACATCCAAAACCTGCACAATGTAACACACACTAACAACATCCAAAACCTGCACAATGTAACGCACACTAACAACATCCAAATCTGCACAATGTAACACACACTAACAACATCCAAAACCTGCACAATGTAACACACACTAACATCCAAAACCTGCACAATGTAACGCACACTAACAACATCCAAAACCTGCACAATGTAACGCACACTAACAACATCCAAAACCTGCACAATGTAACACACACTAACAACATCCAAATCTGCACAATGTAACACACACTAACAACATCCAAATCTGCACAATGTAACACACACTAACAACATTCAAAATCTGCACAATGTAACACACACTAACAACATCCAAAACCTGCACAATGTAACACACACTAACAACATCCAAAACCTGCACAATGTAACACACACTAACAACATCCAAAACCTGCACAATGTAACACACACTAACAACATCCAAAACCTGCACAATGTAATACACACTAACATCCAAAACCTGCACTATGTAACACACACTAACAACATTCAAAACCTGCACAATGTAATACACACTAATATCCAAAACCTGCACAATGTAACACACTCTAACAACATCCAAATCTGCACAATGTAACACACACTAACAACATCCAAAACCTGCACAATGTAACACACACTAACACCATCCAAAACCTGCACAATGTAACACACACTAACAATATCCAAAACCTGCACAATGTAACACACACTAACATCCAAAACCTGCACAATGTAACACACACTAACAACATCCAAAACCTGCACAATGTAACACACACTAACAACATCCAAAACCTGCACAATGTAATACACACTAACATCCAAAACCTGCACAATGTAGCACACACTAACAACATCCAAAACCTGCACAATGTAACACACACTAACAACATCCAAAACCTGCACAATGTAACACACACTAACAACATCCAAAACCTGCACAATGTAATACACACTAACAACATCCAAAACCTGCACAATGTAACACACACTAACATCCAAAACCTGCACAATGTAACGCACACTAACATCCAAAACCTGCACAATGTAACGCACATTAACATCCAAAACCTGCACAATGTAACGCACACTAACATCCAAAACCTGCACAATGTGACGCACACTAACATCCAAAACCTGCACAATGTAACGCACACTAACATCCAAAACCTGCACAATGTAACACACACTAACATCCAAAACCTGCACAATGTAGCACACACTAACATCCAAAACCTGCACAATGTAACACACACTAACAACATCCAAAACCTGCACTATGTAACACACACTAACATCCAAAACCTGCACCATATAACACACACTAACACCATCCAAAACCTGCACAATGTAACACACACTAACAACATCCAAATCTGCACAATGTAACACACACTAACAACATTCAAAATCTGCACAATGTAACACACACTAACAACATCCAAAACCTGCACAATGTAACACACACTAACATCCAAAACCTGCACAATGTAACACACACTAACATCCGAAACCTGCACATTGTAACACACACTAACAACATCCAAAACCTGCACAATGTAACACACACTAACAACATCCAAATCTGCACAATGTAACACACACTAACAACATCCAAAACCTGCACAATGTAACACACACTAACATACAAAACCTGCACAATGTAACACACACTAACAACATCCAAATCTGCACAATGTAACACACACTAACAACATTCAAAATCTGCACAATGTAACACACACTAACATCCAAAACCTGCACAATGTAACACACACTAACAACATCCAAATCTGCACAATGTAACACACACTAACAACATCCAAAACCTGCACAATGTAACACACACTAACAACATCCAAAACCTGCACAATGTAGCACACACTAACATCCAAAACCTGCACAATGTAACACACACTAACAACATCCAAAACCTGCACAATGTAATACACACTAACATCCAAAACCTGCACAATGTAACACACACTAACAACATCCAAAACCTGCACAATGTAACACACACTAACAACATCCAAAACCTGCACAATGTAACACACACTAACATCCAAAACCTGCACAATGTAGCACACTAACAACATCCAAAACCTGCACAATGTAACACACACTAACAACATCCAAAACCTGCACAATGTAACACACACTAACATCATCCAAAACCTGCACAATGTAACACACACTAACAACATTCAAAATCTGCACAATGTAACACACACTAACAACATCCAAAACCTGCACAATGTAACACACACTAACATCCAAAACCTGCACAATGTAACGCACACTAACATCCAAAACCTGCACAATGTAACGCACACTAACAACATCCAAAACCTGCACAATGTAACGCACACTAACAACATCCAAAACCTGCATAATGTAACACACACTAACAACATCCAAATCTGCACAATGTAACACACACTAACAACATCAAAATCTGCACAATGTAACACACACTAACAACATTCAAAACCTGCACAATGTAACACACACTAACAATATCCAAAACCTGCACAATGTAACGCACACTAACAACATTCAAAACCTGCACAATGTAACACATACTAACAACATCCAAAACCTGCACAATGTAACGCACACTAACAACATCCAAAACCTGCACAATGTAACACATACTAACAACATCCAAAACCTGCACAATGTAACGCACACTAACATCCAAAACCTGCACAATGTAACACACACTAACATCCAAAACCTGCACAATGTAACACACACTAACAACATCCAAAACCTGCACAATGTAGCACACACTAACAACATCCAAAACCTGCACAATGTAACACACACTAACATCCAAAACCTGCACAATGTAATACACACTAACAACATCCAAAACCTGCACAATGTAACGCACACTAACAACATCCAAAACCTGCACAATGTAACGCACACTAACAACATCCAAATCTGCACAATGTAACACACACTAACAACATCCAAAACCTGCACAATGTAACACACACTAACAACATCCAAAACCTGCACAATGTAACACGCACTAACATCCAAAACCTGCACAATGTAACACACACTAACAACATCCAAAACCTGCACAATGTAGCACACACTAACAACATCCAAAACCTGCACAATGTAACACACACTAACATCCAAAACCTGCACAATGTAATACACACTAACATACAAAACCTGCACAATGTAACGCACACTAACAACATCCAAAACCTGCACAATGTAACACACACTAACAACATCCAAATCTGCACAATGTAACACACACTAACAACATTCAAAATCTGCACAATGTAACACACACTAACAACATCCAAAACCTGCACAATGTAACACACACTAACAACATCCAAAACCTGCACAATGTAACACACACTAACAACATCCAAAACCTGCACAATGTAGCACACACTAACATCCAAAACCTGCACAATGTAACGCACACTAACAACATCCAAAACCTGCACAATGTAACACACACTAACAACATCCAAAACCTGCACAATGTAACACACACTAACACCATCCAAAACCTGCACAATGTAACACACACTAACAACATCCAAAACCTGCACAATGTAACACACACTAACACCATCCAAAACCTGCACAATGTAACACACACTAACAACATCCAAAACCTGCACAATGTAACACACACTAACAACATCCAAAACCTGCACAATGTAACACACACTAACAACATCCAAAACGTGCACAATGTAACACACACTAAGAAGATCTCAATGATATCTTGCAGTTCTTCTTAATCAGGCTCCTGGTGCTTCAACCATTGAGACAATTTTGGTATCTTTTACCACATTTTTGTGGTCTGCATCTCTTGGTATCTGTTTCCATATGTATCTTGGTGCAGAATAGTTCCTTACTGTGGTTTACTTGTAGAGAAAAAGGTACTGGTACCGACATGCAGGATGCAGAACAATTCTTTTGGGGTGGTGGGGGGGGGGGAGTTATCACCAGGATCTTGCCCACTAGTAGCCACATGCCTTTGAAAAGGTCGGAATGCAAATAGTGCTTTAGTCTCGGAGTCAGTCCCAATGATGGGCAATTGTGGTTATGGAGCAGGACCCTGCTTGTCAGCACCCACTGAGTTATACGATTGCGGCCATGCAATGAGTGTGTGCGTAGCCCTGCAGCCCTCACAGGCCACCTCTGTCAGTCCCTAGAACACCAACACACCTCCTCTTGTGAAAAGAGAACTAAATATCAGCAGATCACCAGAACCTCAGGCAGTCACAAGCAGAACACTGACAGACCCTTGCCAAATTCAGAAGGGGCCATAAATTAGAAATAGAACCATGCAGACAAAACTGAACTGGTAACCGTAGGAAACCAGACTCTCTACCTGGAGAAACAGAAACAGAAATGTCTTTCATCCTACACCATGCAAACTGCCACGGTATCAGAGAGGAGGCTGTGGGAGAACTGTCTGTCCCAGCGCCATGTTGTCAACCACTGATGTGTACGACTGACAGGTGTCCTCCAAAGACCGCAGGATTACACGTAAGTAAGTTTGCAGGAAATGGCGTTTAGTGTGCCAAAGAGCATGAGGACTGTGCAGGGATCACGTGCAGGCACTTCTGGGAATAGTAGTTGGGCAGAGTTGCAAGTTGTGTGTGTACTTCAGAAAATAAGTGCACTTCTGCATACAGTATGTGCAAAAGATCAGGGCTGGTACCAGAGTTGGTTCAAGGCGCTGGCACCCTGGGCAAACCTTGAGCCTTATGCACCTCCCCTGCCTCTCGGAAGCTGTTGTTTGGCTTTGATTGTCTGCTCTTTGCCACACTCCAGAAGCTGCCGCCCTAGGCACCTGCCTAGTCCGCCTGATGGCTGGGCCAGCCCTGAACTACTCCTGCTACTGAACCTTTGTATAGCGCTACAAGAGGTACACAGTGCTGTGCAGACAGTCCCTGCTCATTGCAGCTTACAAAATAGTCAAGACAGAGAATACAGTAGCTGTAGACACAGGATGCATCTAGGGGGAACAGTCAGGAAACACTAAGGAGATCAGGTGAGTCAAGATCCGAAAGTGGCAGCGAAGAGGTGAGGTTTTTCAGTCAGGATTTTAGAATAATGCTGCTGCTTCACAGGATGTGTGATTTTGTACGAGTGTATTTGTGTGCTTCTACAGATTATTCTAGAAATCTATTTATAAAGGCACATACATGCGTATGTAAAACCAGTTCTGTTCTCAAAGGCCATGACTATAAACTCTACTTGTGAATATTTCAAAATATATTACTGAAATTTCTGTGATTTCAGAGGACATCAGAGCAATGAGCCACACTGCAGTACTGTATTCACCGGTTCCTATTTTCCTTATATCAAAAGAGCCCCAAATTAAAACTCTTTTTATATATGTATTTTTGCAGTGCACTTAGAAAGAGATTCACATCAAGGTGTCAACATGCTCTAGTGTTGAATCCCTGCTACATCTGCCCCCTCTCGAGTTTTGTGAAACGAACCCTGCTTCAGCGGGATCTCCAACTAGCAGCTTTTTGGGAAAACTTCCTCCGTCGCATTTGACAATACAGTATGATGCCTATGTCATCCGCATTGTTTGCTATCCGTCTTGCTCTTATATAAACCTGCTACATATTGCATCATACCACGTAACAGTTATTACTGTTGTTTACCCCTTCAAAAAGTAGAAAGACTAGGGGACATGCAATGAAGCTACAATGTAGCACCGTTAACACTAATTAGAGAAAGCAAAAAATATAAATTATATAAAAGATGTAGATCAATTTTATAACATAAATATACTATTATAAAAATGTTAAAAACATAAATAGAAAGCATAGCTGAATTACATAATCAAATAAATCAAACAGCCATATCTAAAAACTATAAAACAGTAAAAGGAGAAGAGGATGAGGAGGACACAAAAAAATAAAAGATAATACTAAAATGATACCTTTTTTTGTCTCGTAGTACACAAATATGACCACTAAAGATAAAATAATAAATAAATAGTTATACTGTTAAAAAGATTATGAAGGCACAAAATAAAATTGAATTTTTATAATAGAACTATCATGAGTGATAAGAAAAGGACATCCAAAATTTTTTTTTTAGAAAATGACACTAGACGTTGCCATTAGAAGTGTTTAAAATTTATATGATGTAAGGAACCGCATACCTAAAAAGATGCTTTACATGTCTAGGAGCACTTATTAATTTTATTAGTTTCAATATTCTTATTAAATTTATTGTTATTTATATGTTTTTATAATTAATTGATTCTTAAGTGGTTTATTATTATGTTCATATTTGATGTTTATTGTTATTATATTTTTCGAGGTGTGTTCCCTCTACAGACCCCCTGAAGAAGGCTTTCAGCTGAAACGCATAGGGGCTAATAAAAGGGGTTTACCTGAATTGGATTACCTCCAGTCTCCTTTTTTGTACCTGCTTGTTTGGCCTCCCGAAACGTGATATAAGGCCAGGACTTTAAAAAATTCTGCTCTTCTCTGCATTGCATCCCATATTGAAGAATGATTGTGACGAGTATATTTTGAACTGGTGCGACGGCAGTCTGGAAAAACAAAAGATGCAGTTTTAAGGAACAGAAAGCAGAGGTGAGGGAATGTTTATATATTACTTTTCATCAGGTCAAAGTGGTGTATGTTCAGGTACTGTATATTTCCATTGTCCTCAAAGGGCTCACAATCTGTTTCTGTACCTGAGGCAATAGAGGGTTAAGTGGCTTGCCCAAGGCCACAAGAAGCACCTGTGGGACTAGAAACCTCAGTCCATCCAGCCTGAGGTTGCTGTCCTGTAGTGTGATTTGAACCACCAGGCCTCCATCCCAAGGCAACTTGCCCCAACCACTAGGCCGCTCCTCCCACATGTTGTATGGTATAGAATGTTGTAAGGTTTAGAAACATTAATAAATACCCTTACAGAACTATTATGAAGAACAATAGTGTGTATTATGGCTATGCTGAAATGTACTGTTTGAGCTAAAGGAACCGGACTTGGGACCCTAACAACTGCCATGTTCTGAAAAATGGGACTGCTGATGTTGGGTAGTATAGGCATGAGTAGGAAAAAGATTCTTGTTTGGGTGAGAAACAGATCATATTTGTAATCCTGGTACCACATGCTATTATGTTATGTCATAGCTGTTATGTATAGGTTCAGGGCATCTTTTTGGCAGAATTATGTTTTTGGGACAGAAAGGGAGTGTGTGTGTGTGTGTGGTTTGAGGGATGCATGGGAGGATCTGGTGTGCTCATCTGCAATTCAGGGGGGGGGGGGGACATGAAAGCCTGGCTAGTACCTGGACCATATGGATGACCGCAGTGTCACCAGGTGCCAATGTGATCAGGCAGACAGAACCAGAGAGGATCTCTATAGCTAAATGTCAAAACATATCCCTGCCAATGATTAAGGACCCTCAGAATAAGAGCATTCAACGTGAAAACAGCACATTTTTTGAGACCAATGGTATAGCTCTTGAGCATGTATTAGTGCTGTTTGCTCTGCTGAATGCCTGTGTTCTGAGGGTCCCTGTTTCGACCTTTAGATATAGAGAACTTATTCATATTCCTTCTGGATTATTTTTATAGGGTCCTCTAATAAGATCTGACATTGTTGGCAGTGTGATAGGGCAGCCATACATCCGCTGTGCCAGGCACTGGGAGACATGACTGATGTTGTGCCAACATTCCCCAGATTGTTCCATGAGGCCTACATCCCTTCCCAGTGCAGGATCTATGAGAGCTGCGAGAGTGGTGATATCTGGAGTCTGGTTACTGGTGCGATGGCACAGGGATCTCCTCTCCCCTGCCCACAGAGGCCTGACCAGGAGAGCAGTGCCACAAAGCAGACCGTGGGAGGGCAGACAGGGTTGCCCCACAGCGGATGTCTACAGACTGACATACACCACAATGGGACTGGTGTAGCTGCTGTGAGAAATGCCAGCACCCGTTTCGGTGGGAATCAGATGCCATAACCAGCAGGCCATAGTACTACTACTATTACTGATCATCTGTATAGCGCTACAAGGCGTACGCAGCCCTGCACAGACACACGTGAAAGAAGGTCCCTGCTCAGCAGAGCTTACAGTCTAGTCAAGACAGACGATACTGCAGCTGGGGACAGGATACAGTTAGGGGGAATGGTAAGGAAACACAAGGGAGAATAGGAAGATCAGATGCTAATGCAGCAAGAAGAGGCGAGCGCTCAGCCTGGATTTCAGAAGGGCCTGAGAAGGCGCCTGACGTACAGACTCAGGTAGATTGTTCTAGGCATAAGGAGCAGCAAGGTGAAAGGAGCAAGGTCTGGAGTTAGCAGTAGAAGAGAAGGGCACAGATAGAAGTGATTTGCCAGAAAAGCGGAGTTCCCAAGGAGGGGTGTAGGAAGAGATGAGAGAGGAAAGTTAGTGAGGAGCAGCAGAGTGATTGTACTTATAGACCAGAGGCATGAACTGGGCATATGTTTGTTATGCAGCAATATTTATGCCTCCTTTCGGGAATTACAATGTTAGTTTCAGGTTTTGTGCACTTGGTGAGAGTCCATCCTTAGCAGTTTAAAGTGTATTTGTAGAGATGAGCCAGACAGAGACCACTGGAGCCGTTTTATAATGCCAAATACCATTTGATGCAAGGTATGTCCTGAAGTACATGTTCATATTTACATTCTCTTTTATCATCTCAGGGTATGCTGGGATTACCTAGCACTTTTCAGGGCCTGAAGAGGACTGATGTATGCTCTAGATTACAGCAGCAGTCATTTTTCATTGGTATTTATGTCCAGCTTACATTAGCAAACTACAGTCAGTGTGAAGAGCAGCTTAGGAACTGTACGTTTTACCGAGGAGGTGTGCGTCCACTGCTACATCTTGAAGACGGGCAGGATCCAAAATGTGCAATTTTTCAGAATACAGTGGGTGTGTGAACTTCCAAAACGATTATCGATGTCCCATAATATTACGGGGACATATTTCTCCATTATACCACATGGACCATGCCTGCACTCATGTGTGCTGGATGTGTGCATGGGCCGGCTGCATAGTGCTTTGCCTGTACCACAATGACATGTCAATCTCCCCAATTTCTGATCCGCGGGCATGTCTAAATCCGCAGATGCAGAATTAGGTTCAAACAGGGCCTGTTTTCAATTTAGACATCTCTGCGAGCCGGACGTGCATGTTATGGAATAGGACTCTCAATACGTAATCAAATTCTGGAATTCATTGCCAGAACATGTAGTAAAAGCTGTTAATGCAGTTGTGTTTAAAAGAAGTTTTGACAAGTTCCTGGAGGAAAAGTCCATAAACCATTATTAAAGAGGACCAGGGAAATCCACTGCTTGCCCCTGGGACAAGCAGCATGATCTTTGCAGTTTTCTGGGTCATGTCACCTCTTAGTAAGTGGAACTGACTTTTCAGCCATTATTCTGTGGCTTTCTTCAGGGTGATGTGGTTACGCAGTGAATGTCCCATCACACACATTAAAAGATCAAACCCTACCTCTCCAAACACAGCCAGTCCCATGGTCTGACCACCATAGCATCACTTTTCAAATACCACATAATGTCACAGTACAAAAAGAGAAACCCAAGATACAACCCAACAAGCGCTTCAAACACTTCAACAAGGATACATTCATGCGAGATATCCTTCCACAATTATCCTGTGATACAACTGATATAGATACACTCCTGAACTCCTGGAACATGGCAATTTCAGAGGAAGCAATTGCCCCACTAGCCACAAATGAACAAATCCCCAGGAGTTCTAACATATGGTATAATGATCAGCTGAGAACACTAAAAAGACTCCTCGAAAAATAGAAAATGGAGGAAAACCATATCCACATCAGACACAATACATGATTACACTGCAGAAATAGAAAGATTCCATTAACAAGGCCAAGAAGGAAAACCACACAAAAGTCCTTATGAACTCCCTCAACAGACCAAGGAATCTATTCCAAATAGTAAACTTTTTAACTAAGTCAACAGACACCCCCAACCCATCTTCCCAAATTAGCCCACAGACACTAGCAGACTATTACAGCACCAAATTATGTTCCACCTCACAAATCCACCACAAAAACTTTACTACAACATTCATTTGATTCTCCAAAACTAGATTCATTCCCAACAATCTCCATAACTCATCTAGAAAAGATTGTTTCTACAATAAACACTACAACCAGGGGTGGCTCTATAATGAGGCCAAGTGAGGCGGTGGCCTCAGGCGGCAACCTTTTGGGGGCGGCAGATTTGCCCCCAAAAAGCCCGCCTCACTTGGCCTTCAAATTAAAAAACAAACAAACAATCGGAAGAGCCACTGCCACTGCAGCGGCAGAAGAAAGTGCCCCACGGCCGCCCCGGGAGAGCTCTCTTCTCTCCTTCAGTTCTGGCTTTACAGAGCCACGAAGGGAGAGTGTCCCTTTCTTGCGCCTCTGTTAAGCTTGCGGGCGCTGATAGGAAATCCTGTTTCCCATCAGGACCCGCAGGCTTAGCAGAGCCACGAGAAAGGGAAACTCTTCCCTTTGCGGCTCTGTAAATCTGGCGGCGGCGCTGAGGGAGAGAAGAGAGCTCTGCTGGAGCGGCCACGGGGCACTTTCTTCTGCCACTGCTGTGGTGGCAGTGGCAGCGGCTTCAACTTCAGCAGCCAGTTTCTTCAACTTGGTTGATGGGGGGGGTTAGGACTAGTAATGGGCTATGGGGGGGTAGGACTGGAAGTGGTCTGATGGGTGGGTAGGACTGGTAATGGGCTATGGGAGGGTTAGGACTGGAAGTGGGATGATGGGGGGTAGGACTGGTAATGGGCTATGGGGTGAGGCTAGGACTGGAAATTGGCTGATGGGGGATTAGGACTGGAAGTGGGCCGATGGGGTGGCTAGGACTGGAAATGGGCTGATGGGGGGTTAGGACTGGTAATGGGCTATGGGGGGTTAGAACTGGAAATGGGCTGATTGGGAGGGGGGCTAGGGCTGGTAATGGGCTATCGTGGGTGGCTAGGACTGGAAATGGCCTGATGGGGGTTAGAACTGGAAATGGGCTGATCTGGAGGGGGGTTAGAACTAGAAATGGGCTGATCGGGAGGGGGAGCTAGGACTGGTAATGGGCTGATTGGGGGGGTTAGGCCTAGAAATGGGCTGATTAGGGGGGCTAGGACAGGAAATCAGCTGATTGGGGGCTATGACAAGAGTGGGCTGATAAGGGGGATAGGACTTGAAATGGGCTAATGGGTGAGGAAAGGAGAGTGCTGCTGGCCCTGGAAGAAAACTAGGGGCTAGGTCTACAAATGGGCTGATGCGGGAGGATGGTAGAATTGGACTGGAAGGGAGAGGATAATGAGAGGGTCTGCCAGGGGAAGGAGGGGGCAGGAAGGGAGCTGACACTGGGGAAGGAGGGGGCTGGAAAGGAGCTGACACCTGGGATGCAGTGAAGGAGGACTGGAAGGGAGCTAACAATTGGGGATGGGAGTGGTAGGTGGTGGGGTAATGGGGAGGAGGCTGGAAGGGAGCTGACATGAAATGGCAATGGAAGGGGGATGGACAGAGGGTAGGGCGACTAGAAGGGAGCTGACTGGGGGGATGGCACTGAGAGTGGACGTAAGCTGATATCTATGATGGTATTTGGACTAGAAGGGGCTGGACAGTGGGAAAGGAGGGGGACTGGAAGGGAATGGACACCAGTGGCAGTCATAGGAATGCAAAGCGGTTGACATTGGAAGGTACTGGGAGGGGAGGACTGGAAAGGGGGCTGATACTGGGGAGGGTTACTGGAACTGGAAATGGGCTGATGGAAGGAAGTGAAGAAAACAAAAGAAGAGATAAGAAATGGCAGATGGACCATAGACCACAGAAAGAGAGCTAAGAGAAGACAGGAAAGCAGAAGCCTCAGATCGGGACCAGCATGATCAGAGAATAAAATGGTCAGACAACTAAGGCAGAAAAATAATTTTATTTAATTTTAGTGATTGGACTTTGTGCTATTTTTGATATTTTACACAGTATTGGGGAGCTGCATCTCTTATTTATCTGATGCACTGCATGTGGACTCTGGCTTCTTGGAGTTTCAGTTTAAATTTTGTCTACATATTTTTATTTTTATTTTAGATTGTGGTTACTTCTTCTGTACTTGGTGAGGGTCGATGTTGTGAGTGTGTGACTGAGGTCAGGTGTTCTGTTAACAAGGAGTTTGTACATAAAGATCTATACTGTACTGTAGTAATTTGTCTTGTTCAGTTTTTCAGAAAGGTGTATGGATGTTCCAGGGCCCACTGTAGTATTTACAGTGACACTCTTTTTAGATGGGCTCCTTATGTGAGTTTTGGAAGTTTGTGCTGATATGGTATGGTATGGTAGGCTTGCTCTTTGTTGTAGGGTTTTGTATTAGTTCACAATATGCCTGGTACTGGAGAATAGTGGTTGTTGTTGTTAGTGAGATGATCAGAATCAGATTTTTTTTTAATATTGAGTTCTGTGGGTGAATGTCCTGGTTCTGCTCTGCACCTACTGTGAATGCAAAATATATGTTGAAAAAGAAAAAGCAAGAATCATAACGCAGTTTATAACAACAAAATAAAAAAGAGTTATAATTTAGTTTTATAAACTATGCTGTTGGTTCTTGCTGTCTTTTAGTTCCTTGATGTGCAAACGGGACCATACCTATCCCTGTGTAAATGGTGCAGCCTCACAGGGCGGAAAGGTTTGGGGGCCACATTTTGGCTGTCTGCTGTTGCCCTGCCACCGCTGGCAGGACAATAGCAGGCAGCCAAAATGCGCTCCCCAAGCCTTTTCACAGCACTTTAAGCAGGTCTGGTCCCTCCCTCCTCCGATGCAATGTCACAGTAGGGAGGGACAGATCTGCTTAGAGTGCCGGTGCCTTTCAGATCGGGCGCATGCCCCCCCTCCTCCCCATACCTCCGTCCAGCGCTGCCTGCTCTTTTCCTGCTGCCGGCGCCACCATGAAAAAAAACAGGGCAGCAGCAGCAGGGAAAGAGCAGGCAGCGCTGGACGGAGGTATGGGGGAGGGGGGCGTGCGCCCGAGCTGCAAGTTGCACAGGGTGTGATTGCAACTCGATACGGCCCTGTGTGCAAACATCTTGCATTTCCTCCATATAATCTAATTGGCTTTTTGGTTTGGTTCAGTCTCTGATTGGATTTCTGAAAAAGCCCCGCCCCCTCTAGGGTGGGGGGGCGCCATTTCATACTTCGCCTCAGGCAGCAGATTGCCTTGAGCCGCCCCTGACTACAACAGCCCCAGGGAATCCATGCCCTGTTACCTGGATTAAGATGTTGCACGATGCCCTACACCCAGTAATACAAAAGATCGTAAACATAGTAACATAGTAAATGACGGCAGTTAAAGACCAGACCTTTCCTTAACTCAAAGTTACATGCCCAGACACCTCAAACAGGCAACTATACGGCCCATATTAAAATCTAATAAACTAGACAAACTACAACTAAGCTCATATAGACCAATATCAAGCCTACCTTACCTAACTAAAATAATTGAAAAAACAATACAAAACCGACTACAGGACCACCTATATTTGAACTGTCCTCTTGATACTCAACAGTATGGCTTCAGAATCCCTACTCATAGCCCTATTTAACACACTCACCAAAAGTATTGAAAACCCCAAAAATACAGTTGTAATGATCTTCCTAGATATTGCAGCAGCTTTTGATTTTTCAAAGATTTTTCAAAGACAAAACACAGCCCATCTCACCCTGTCCCTCCCATTATCCTACAATCATCAGGAATCAAATGAGAGAAAAAGAACACAGAACCTTTGCAAGCCTACAAGGCGTGCAAGGGCTATAAAAGAGCCAAAACTCCGCTACAGAGAACATAGGTGCAAATGCATCACCATGAACATCTACCAAACTCAGTAATATGTTTCCAGTTAGGAATAACGGGAAAGGGCCACTCTCCAACATGAAGCTAATTCAAACTGACAGTCCCTTTATAAAGACAAGATGCCAATTTGATGATTGAAAAACGACTCCAAATCAGGAGAGAGTGGCCCTGAGTCCCAGCACCACCCAAGACGATTCTATGTTTAAGCCCATTGCAACTGAATGTTAGGTCAATCTTACATCACATATCCCAAGTCGTTGACATCTCCTTGATGAGACTGACACTTATTCTCATCTACATATTGGACATGTGTCTACGGCCCCCTCCACCCATTGTGAACCATTGTTTTGACAAAAGTCATAATATAGGCCAGACAATCAGGGAAACTCCTCCCCCCTCCTTCCTATTAAAACACAAGCTTCCCACAAGCAAATCTAGGCAGTTATTTCTCCATGAAAGCTGAGCTAAAGTTCTATTAATATCAACAATGTGTTTTACTTGAAGGGACACTGGTAGTATTCCTATTATACAATTCATTTTATGAGTGATAGACATACTTATATCTTCAAGATGACCCCACCAAGAAACAGACCGACGACCACATTACTGTGTATAATTAGAGCTCGTTAAGTCAAAGAGGGTGAATGAGATTGTAGCATGAACCTAGTTATGATCCCCATGGATAACAAACTCACTAAATCTTGAGCAATACCCTTGGAAGGTAGGGAAAATCAAGGCAAAGCCTGGGGGGGGGGGGGGAGGAGGGCGGAAGCAATTTTCCATCCTGAAATGACCATCCCCTACTCTTGTAATGGGCGGCAGAAATCCCTTTGAAATAGGGCCTGCTTGCCAATTTCAATAACTCCATTACATTCAAGTATGTCTCTTGCAGCAATGAGATGTCAACATTTTCTATCCTACAGAAGAGAACACTCCTCTTGGTAGCAAATATTAATGCCCTTAACATTCAGGTACCCAATCCCAAAGAAAACGTACTGGATATACTTCCGAAGAAGCATTCATAAGTTACAGAAACAGTTCAGTGTTGTAGCTTTCGTTTAACATTATAGAACAGTTTCTTAAGCGCCTTTAAAGTATGGCTGCATCTATAGCCCAAAGAAACAAGCAAAGGCCCCGTCATATGATCAAACGCAGTGAAACACCCAACCCTAAAAAAACCCAAAAAACAGAAAACATTTCCTAAAGCCACCTAAAACTAGGGGGGCTATATAACACACCAAACTTAACGGGTGAGCCCAATAGGACAAGACAGACATGGAGGGCTCAGTGACCCAACACTCCCACATTCCTACAATACTCCGAATATTACATCTTGCCCACCTCCCATCTTAAAAGTAAAAATAATGCCTTATAAACGAGAGAGAATAAATGTCCCAGGAAATAGCAGTGTAACACGCTTATATGTCGCTTCTACGTGGATATCTCACCTTCCCATGACCTCAGATCAGTTGAACGCCCAAATAACGAGCGCCATAAAACTGTGGCAAATAGAAGATGCAATATGTCCTTCACTGCATCACCGCCGACTCCTTATCCTCCAAAAATGCACATAAATCTCCAGGATCATCAAAAGTCTTGGTCTGGTTATGCAACATGACTTTCATGCGGGCAGGATATAGCAGTCCAAAATGGGCCTTCAGTTATACCAAGCATGGACGCAGCGCCAAAAAACTCTTTCTCCGATCCACCTTCACCTTTGCGAAGTCCAGGAAGAACAGGAGTTTATGCCCCTGATATTCCAAAGCAATGAATGTTCTGGCTGCTCCCATTATTTGCAACACTTGCTGGAAACGTAAGTCTTTCAGGATAATTGGTCATGGACGCTTGTTCATGGACTGCATAGTCACTGTATGGGCGCACTCGATCTCGAACGGCATAGTGAAATGTAGCTTTAACACACCTGGAATCATAGCATGCAGAAAGGATATCAAGTCATGCCCCTTTGCTCCCTCAGGCACTCCCAGTACCCTTATGTTGTTTAGCCGCGAGCGATTATTGCCATCTTCCACCTCTCTTTGCAATGAGCAAATCAACTTGGTCTGCTTCTCGATGGCTTCAAGCCTCTCCCCATGTGACGCCTCTACCTTCTCCAAATGAGCCATATTTGACTCCAATGAAGATCTCAAAGCATTGATATCTTCCTGCATTGTACTTAGCGATTCTCCATTAGCTTTGACCATTTCTTTGACTGCCCGAATCTCAGCCAACATCTCCTGCAAGGTCTCAGGGCCATCTTGGATGACCACCATCTTGTGAGGTGAGAGAGGTTCCATTTTGGTTCTCTTTGCACTAGCATTTTTTAGATAGTTGGAAATCCAGCCGCGTCTGCTTGGAATCTGACATATCTGGGATTGAATGGCAACCAAATAGGTCAGAACTATTTGATCAAATATTGCAGAAAAACAGGATTCTTGTCTTTGCCCTCCGGAGCACCGCTCTTACACGTCCATCTTGACCAGATACCAGGCTCCATCCCCTCCTGTGTTACTGAGTTTATAATGTCTTCTGTGGTCTTGTAGCCTCTATTCTATGATGAGGCCGGTTTTCATCATGTGAAGGCTACAGCAGATTCCTCTGTGTTACTGAGTTTATAATGTCCTCTTGCTCTCATAGACTGCTTTCTATGGTGAGGCTGCTTTTGCTCACACAAGCGAAGGATTGCATACCCCAACTGCAAACTGCTGGAGTCTATGAAATTCCATGCAACTTGTATTTTTACTTTCCTAACTTTTTAAAGAGACAAAGAGAGAAATAAGGATAGCAAAATTTAAGGCAGAGGAAAAGATGGCTAAAGATGTGAAGTGTGGCGACAAAACTTTCTTCATGTATATTTGGGAAAGGAAGAAGATCAGAGGTGGAATTGCAGGACTCAGAAGTGCTGAGAACGCACTCATGGAAAGTGACATTGAAAAAGCGAAATTGCTAAATGAATACTTCTGCTCTGTTTTTACTAAGAAAAGTCCTGGAGAAGGACCACCTGTGACTCCCAAATATAAAACTGGGAATGAAGTAGATACCACACCACACCATTCACAGAAGATGATGTGTTAGAACAACTTGCAAAACTCAACTTGGACAAGGCCATGGGACCGAATGAGATACATCCCAGGATACTGAAAGAGCTCAGAGAGGTTCTTGCAGGGCCGTTAAAGGATGTATTCAACAGATCCTTGGAAACAGGAGAGGTTCCTCAGGACTGGAGAATGGCTGATGTGGTACCTCTACACAAAAGTGGTGACAGGCAAGAAGTGTCAAACTACAGGCCTGTGAGCCTTACCTCGGTGGCAGGAAAAGTAATGGAGGCGCTCCTGAAAGAGAGCGAAATGTGAACTTTCTCAAAGCCAACAGGTTGCAAGATCCAAGGCAACATGGTTTTACTGAAGGACGATCTTGCCAAACAAATCTGATTGAGTTCTTTGACTGGGTGACCAGGGAACTAGATCAGGGGCATGCGATGGATGTCATCTACCTGGATTTCAGCAAAGCCTTTGATACTGTTCCTCATAGGAGGCTTATCAATAAACTCAGTAGTTTGGGGATAGATCCCAAGATGGTAAATTGGATCAGAAATTGGTTGATTGACAGACAACAGAAGGTGATGGTACAAGGAGCTCACTCGGATGAAAGGAAGGTGATTAGTGGGGTGCCCCAGGGGTCGGTCCTGGGCCCGGCACTGTTCAATGTATTTGTGAGTGATATTGCTGAAGGACTGCATGGAAAGTCTGTCTTTTTGCAGATGACACAAAATTTTGCAACAGAGTGGACTCCCCCAAGGGAGTGGTTAACACGAGGAAAGATCTACAAAAGCTGGAAGAATGGTCTAATGCTTGGCAATTAAGATTTAATGCAAAGAAGTGCAGAGTCATGCACTTGGGTAGCAGAAATCCAAGGGAATTGTATGCGATAGGGGGTGAGAGGTTGGTGTGCACGGATCAGGAGAAAGACCTTGGAGTGATTATTTCTGAAGATCTCAAGGTGGCAAAACAGTGCGACAAGGCGGTGGCAAAAGCCAGGAGGATGTTGGGCTGCATACGAAGAAGAATTACCAGCAGAAAGGAAGAGGTACTTATGCCACTGTACAAGTCACTGGTGAGGCCTCACTTGGAATACTGTGTTCAGTTTTGGAGACCATTTCTTGCAAAGGATGTAAAAAGACTGGAAACTGTTCAGAGGAAGGTGATCAAAATGATTTGGAGCCTGCATCAGAAGCCTTATGAGAAGAGACTTGAAGACCTAAACATGTACACTCTGGAGGAGAGGAGGGACAGGGGAGATATGATTCAGACCTTTAAATACTTAAAGAGAAATAATGAACAAACAAACCTCTTCCAAAGATGGAGAAGCTGCAAAACTAGAGGGCATAACATGAAGCTGCAAGGGGGTAAATTTAAAGGCAATGTCAGGAAATACTTTTTCACTGGAAGGGTGGTGGATGCTTGGAATGCACTCCTGATGGAAGTGGTGGGGGCAAATATGGCGGCGGAGTTCAGAAGGGCATGGTACAGACACAGTGGATCCCTTTACAGCAACAAGAAAATATGAAAATAATCTGAACCATCTAATTCCTTAACAAATAGGAGTGTCCTACATGGAGTGGTGGGATCACCCCTAAACAAAGACATGGGGAAGGGGGGCCTGCACAGAGCGGCAGGTGTAGCACAAGCACTGGCAAGTCAAATGCAAGGCATTAATAATGCAGGCAAGGGGAGAATTTGAGAAGAAGCTTGCTGCGGAAGCAAAAACACAAAGTAAAGACCTTTTCAAGTACATTCGTAGCAAAAAACCTGTGAGAGAGTCAGTTGGTCCATTAGATGATAAAGGGGTTAAAGGAGCACTAAGAGGCGACAAGGCGATAGCGGAGAGACTGAATGAATTCTTTGCTTCAGTCTGTACTGAGGAAGATGTAGGGATGTTACCCATGACTGAAGTGGTATTTAAAGGTGCGGAAGAATTGAAGGAAATATCGATACATCGGGAAGATGTATTACAACTATTAGATAAAGTGAAGAGTAGCAAATCACCTGGGCCGGATGGTATACATCCAAGTGTGTTGAAAGAACTGAAATATGAGATAGCAGACTTGCTATTAGTAATCTGTGAACTATCATTAAAATCATCTCTAATACCTGAAGATTGGAGGATCGCCAATGTAACACCATTTTTTTTATTTTATCTTTATTCATATATATGTAAACATGTAACAGACACATGATTAAAGCAATACAATCAAGTCCACATCAAGAGGAGTACTGCCCTGACACAATTCCAAACTAATTAAGTATATCTAAATAACAAAGAAAACACCAATATAATAGCACACATAAAAAAGAAACAATGAAGAAACCTGATTGGATTCCCAAAATTATATACACCCTTAATACCCTTATGAAGCAATCCAATAGATTATGACATACTAGGTCAGATGAAAGGTCCATGAAGTCCAGTATCCTGTTAACAACAGTGGTCAATCCAGATCACATGTACCTGTTGGGTTAAAAAAAAAAGACAGATCCCATGCTGCTTCATGGACTTTTCCTCCAGGAAATTGCCTGAACCTATATTAAACCCAGCTACACTAACAATTTTTAATACATGCTCCAGTAACACATTCCAGACTTTGATTATACCTTAATGACTTTGATTATGCCTTAGTGACAAAATATTTTTTTCAATTAGTCTAAAATGTGCTATATTGTAGCTTCAGTACATGTCTCCTAATCTTTCTATTTTTTGAAGGAGTAAACAACTGATCTACATTTACCCGCTCCACTATACTCATTATTTTATAGACCTCTATCATATCCCCTCAGCCGTCTCTTTTCCAAGATGAAGAGCCCTAAGCTTTTAAGCCTCTCCTCATAGGGGTATCCTTCATCCCCTTTACCATGTTGGTGGTTCTTCTCTGTACCTTTTCTAGTTCTACTATATCCTTTTTTAGATTCCCACTAGCACTCCTTGTGGCCTTGGACAAGTCACTTAACCCTCCATTGCCTCAGAAAAATCCAAGTTATCAATGTCCATGTTTAATGTACATTACCAAGTTTAAGTTTCAATGTAAACCACTTTGATTGAAATGATAAAGTGGTATATAAATAAATAAATAAATATGTGATCAAAATTGTTCACAATATTCAAGGTGTGGTCGCATCATGGAACGATACAGAGGCATTATAATATCTTTTGTTTTATTCTCCATTCCTTTCCTTATGATACCTAGCATTCTATTTGCTTTCCTGGCTGCCAATGCACACTGAGTGGAGGGTTTCAACGTATTATCCACGATGACGCCTAAATCTTTTTCTTGGATGGTGGTTTCTAATGTGTAACCTTGCATCGTGTAACCATAGTTTGGATTGTTCTTTCTTAGGTATATAATTTGCACTTGTCCGCATTAAATTTCATCTGCCATTTGCATGCCCAGTCTCCCAATTTCTCAAAGTCTGCTTGCAGCTTTTTCCACAATCCTCTTGTATTTTAACAACTTTGAATAATTTTCTGTCATCTGCAAGTTTGATCACCTCACTCGCTATTCTCATTTCCAAGTCATTTATGAATATGTTAAAAAGCAGTGGGCCCAGAGGAAGTGACATCACCGAAGCTAATGGCGGCTTGAATATCTTTCTCCGCCACCCCAAGGAGACAAAAAGCCCCTAAAATTGTTCAATTGGACTGGAGAGCCACTAAAACTTGGAGTAGAAAGTGACTAAAAAAATTAAATTGCCGGAGGCGAAGGAAAAACTACATGTTTCACAGCAGCTGATGGACAGGGCTGGACCGCATGGCAGTTCCCCATGGAGGCCGGCATCGGAGAAATCTGGAGAGGACACACTGAGTGAATTAGAGCAAGGTAATGAAGCAGCCTCAACACACTCTCTCCTACAGGGTGAGCTCCGGAGGGGCTTTGGAGAGCTTGCTGCACAGTTTTGATCGATGTGGGAGGAGGTGACGTCTATGATCACGGAGCTCCGCGGAAACATTAAGGATTTGGGCCACTAGTTGGAGGAGGTGGAAACAAAAATGGAGGACCAACCTGAAACTCTGGCAGATAGACAATGCTCTCAGGCGATGGAATTTACTTATAAGATCGAAGATATAGAAAACCAGGCCCATAGAAATAATGTGCATTTCAGAGGCATCCCGGAAGTTGCAGGTGAGGCTGAAAACCTGGTTGAGGTGGTACGAGCATTAACTAAAGAACCTTTAACTGTAGAGGAGTTCCTGTCCAGTGGGGCTAGCATGGAGATCGAGAGGGTGCACTGGGCACTGGGTAAGCCCCCCAATAATCAGTCTCGTGATGCTATTGCCCATTTTCTATGCTACAATGATGCAGAACTGCTGCTGAGGAGAGGCTGAGAGAGGAAGACTATACAATATCAGGATGCAGCTGTCTCCCTCTTCCAGGACCTTTCGACTTTCACGCTGGTGCATTGGCGAGAGATGAAACCGGTTATAGAGGTGCTGAACAAAGAGGGGATTCGCTATCCATGGTCCTTTCCTTTTCCAATGAACTTCATGTTGAGCAGTAAAAGGATCTCTGCAAAAGACCATACTGAGGCATGGAGAGTGCTCAGACAATCAGGACTCGTGGAGGGTAACACAACGCCGGTAGTCTCAGCCCCCAGGACTCAGAATTTGAAATGGAAACGAGTGGGGAAAAATACTTAAGAAATACTTAATAGCTCAAAGGACAGAACTTCCCTGCCTAAATGTTATTTGGGAGACTGGTGGAATCTGCAGTAGAAGAGATCGCGACTGCATTGCGGACTGGCGGCTTGGGCCACTGAAGAAGAGGACTTACAAGTGGCCATTCACTACCAATGAATGAAGGCCTGGACTTGGTGTATTGAGTAGTGTGATACAAGTGGGATATGAGAGAGTGAGTTTGAAGTAATTATGATGACTTGTACATTCAGCATGAGGTTACTAAAGATCATACTTGTTGATCAGTTTTAAGAATTTGGCTAGTAAAAACCAGTTTTAGCTGGAACAATGACTCATGCTCACTGAGTCTGGGAATGGGGAGGAGAAAGGGGATATTGTGTCAATAATGTATCAAAGACCCAATACGAATGTATCAACAATGTAGAAAAACGGAAATTATGACCAAAAACTGACCAGAAATGATGTATAAAAGAAGGGGACTCTCCACAGGAATCCGGGACCTACACCTGGGAGAAGTAGACGTACTTCGGCGTGTTTCCCGGATTCCTCTGGACGTCGTGCTGAGTCCCCCGACACAGAGTGAGGCTACAATATTCGGTGATGTATTGATGCTTTATTATCTCATAATTATTCTTAAAATAAAAGCTTTTGTATTATCTAAAGTCTGAGCCTAGTTTGTAAGCTAGTGAGTGAACAGTTAGAACACTACCAGGTAATACATAATTGGCGCTGCGAGCAGGGTACGGTAGGTAGAAAGGGGTGATATTCGGTCTCTGTGGGGAGCGCAGTGCACGGCGAATCCCACGAATACCGAATTCGGTGATTGGCAGTGTGCCAAAAAAATCGCCGATTTGGCAGGAAGCCAACAATGTTTAGACGCAAAGAGAAGAGTCAGACTCTGGCTACCATAGATATTCCAGGGTGGACAGAGAGTCCATTTGGATCTCTGGCCCAAAAATTGATACATAATGGCTTAGCAGAAGCATGGGATAATAAACTCAAAGAAGCCACACCCTCCGATGTAGAAAATGTACTCGGAGGCTTGCCCGGCAAAGCCGGTGATGTTAGTGTGTTGGGGAGGCAAACTTGGGTGCTACTTTCCGCTTATCGGAAAGTGTACCAAATGTTAGAACAAGCAATAGTTAAAAATAAGGGTTTGGAGCAACAATTACTCCATACTGAAAGTAGGATAGTGGTATTAGAGTGTAACCAAAAATTGTTAAAAGATAAATTAGATCACTACCAAGCGGTAGCAGAGAAGGCAGCAGTAAAAGTGGCCCAAAACAAATATCGTAAAAGGCGAGGACGCCTGAATAAACAGAAAGTTTATAAAGCTGTGGCTACAGCCACGGCTGATTGGGATTTGGACAAATGGGACGGGGATGTCTGGTCCTCCTCCTCAGATGAGTGGGATGATTGTCCGGGGGGATCATATTGTCCCGACCCAGAAATAGACCCTCCACCGGATGTGCGAGCACAACCAGTGAAGCGTAGGAAAGAAAAAACCGAATTTGGACCAGGGAGACGAAATGTATTGGATGCTCAGGGGAATCCAATTCCCCTGATGCAGAATGGGGTCCCTGTATATGAGGGAGAAGGGGATAATAGGCGGCCCCTGTTTCTACAGGAAGATGAGCCGCATACACATACACGACAGACTGTGGAAGATTTTACCCAGGCAGAGGTTGATGATATATTAGGGCGATTTAGGCAGCAGCCCGGGGAAGGGGATGTACAGTGGCTGGTGCGCCTATATGATACTGGCGCCCGGGGAGTGTTTATGGATAGTCAGGATGTAGGGCGATTTATTACACTAAGTCGAGAACCATTAATACAGCGATTAATCAGGCAATATTTTGCAAACCATGGAGGGGTAACGGGACAAAGTATGTTTAACATTGTAGCAAGTGCCTATCTAGATAAATTCCCGTCCCCCGAGGACATGCCCATCTCGGACAAACCCTGGTTTTCCATAAGGGAGGGGGCAGAACGACTAAAACAGGAGGCTATGAAGGCATCCCTCCCTATTATGGATATAATAGAAGATTATATTGATATTAAAATAACTCCTGGGATACGGAATCGTTTGATTAAAACGGCTCCAGTAGCTTACAAAAATGTATTACTTACTCTGTTGTTGTCCATGGCAGAACAACCAGTGTCTGAGGTATTGGCCCGTTTAAAAGATTTGCAAGATTTAGGGAATTGGGGGACAGGCACTGGGACAGATGAAAGAGAGCGAAATAGATCTTCTAGAGATAATAACAAAAATAGTAAGCGAGAAACCCCTGGGGCCCCTCGAGTATCTCGTAAAGATATGTTTTTGGCCCTTATTAAAGCAGGGGTGCCCAAGGAACAGATTGATGGGAAGGAAACGGGGCACTTGTGGCAATTATACAAAAAGAAGGTATTAAATGCCCGACCAGTGCAGAAGGGAGATCAGGCAAAGGAGGAACCTAAGGAGGAGGAAGGGTGGGAGAAATTTAAAAATTTGTACCCTTGGCAAGAGATGGCTGCGGCAGTAGCCACACAACTAAGGGAGGATAAGTGATTGTGGAAAGTGGTAACGCCCTCTGCCCCAGACCGATCATTGTTGGATCTGGAGGATTATGAGGCATAGCAGGAAAGCCAAGCCTCATGGGTGAAGCGGGATGAACGCCCCTATGTTCCGCTAGAAATACACTGGCGAGGGGGGAATGTTCAGAGGGTTCCCGCACTCATTGACACTGGGGCGGAGGCTACTTTAATTCAGGGGAATCCGAAAAAATTTAAGGGACCCCGAGTGAAAATTTCAGGATTAGGAGGAAGGGTAATTGAAGGAGTTCAAACCAAAGTAACCTTGAAAATAGGGAATTTGCCACTGCGTCGATATAACGTTCTAGTGGTTCCCATTCCTGAATTTATCCTAGGGATTAATGTACTGAAGGGAATGACTCTACAGTTAGCAGAGGGTAAGTTCACCTTCGGTGTGCACAATACAAAGGCTATCCAAATGCGACCCATTTTGGTAGGGAAAGTGAAAATGCCCCCCGTACATATCCCACCACCTCTCAAATTGGTAGCCATGAAACAGTATCGAATACCTGGAGGGCATAAGGAAATTGGTGAAACTATAAGGGAGTTGGTAGAAGTAGGGGTATTAAGACCCACCACTACGGCGTGGAATAATCCAGTGTGGCCAGTCAAGAAGAGTGATGGCTCCTGGAGAATGACAGTAGATTATCGTGAATTGAATAAACAGACACCCCCATTGACAGCAGCTGTTCCCGATACCATTACCATCATAGAAGAGATCCAACAGCGTAGGGGGGAATGGTATGCTGTCATAGATTTGGCTAATGCGTTTTTTACAATTCCCGTAGAAGAACGGGCACAGGACCAATTCGCATTTAATTGGTTAGGGCGACAGTATACCTTTACCCGGTTGCCCCAGGGTTGGTTACATAGTCCCACTATTTGTCATAGGATAGTGGCAGAACATTTGGAGGAGTTCATGAGGAAAACCCCGACTCAAATTTCCCACTATATTGATGATATATTAGTGCAGGGAGAGACTCGAGAGCAGGTGGAACAGCAATTAGAACTGTTGGTACAACATATGAAGGGGAAGGGTTGGGAAGTCAACCCTGCCAAAACACAGGGGCCCTCTCAAACCGTGAAATTCTTAGGCATACAGTGGAACCAGGGACATAGAGAAGTGACCGATAAAGCTCGGCAAAAGATTTCAGACTTTGCTACCCCTAAAACAAAAGCAGAAGCCCAATCTTATATTGGGTTATTTGGCTTCTGGAGACAACACATTCCTCATTTGGGACAGTTATTATCCCCATTATACAAGGTGACTAGGAAGAAATATGAATTTGAATGGGGAGAAGAACAACAAAATGCCTTTGAGGCTACTAAGGAAGCTATTCAAAAGGCAGTAGATCTCTGGCCGTTGTTGGAAGGGCCAATAGAGTTACATGTATCTGTACAGAATAATTATTGCAACTGGTCCCTTTGGCAAAAACAACAGGGTAAACGAGTCCCGTTTTGATTCTGGGGTAGAAAATTACCAGAAGCGTGGCACAAATATACACCCTTTGAGCAGCAGTTGCAGGCATGCTATTGGGCTTTAGTAGAAACAGAACAATTAACTTTAGGACATGAAGTGTTGATACGACCTCAAATACCAATTATGCAATGGGTAATGTCCAACCCCAAATCAAATAGGGTAGGACATGCACAAGAACAAACCATTATTAAATGGAAATGGTATATTTCACAGCGAGCGAAAACAGGGGAGGGAGGAATTGCTACTTTGCATGAAAAGGTAGCCATGGCTCCCTCTCAAGATCAGGTACCTATTAAACCTTCTGTACCAAATGTGGGATCCCCGGTACAATGGGGAGTCTCATATGAACATCTGACAGATGAACAACGACAGCATACTTGGTTTACGGATGGATCTGCAAAATATGTAAATGGGGAACGCAAGTGGAAGAGTGTGGCATATAATCCGATTATAAATCAAACTATTGAGGTAGAAGGTAAAGGGAAAAGTAGTAGTCAATATGCTGAATTATACGCTATATACTTAGCATTAAAACAGGAACAGGGGGGTCAATGTCATTTATTCACAGATTCCTGGTCAGTGGCAAATGGGCTAGCTACCTGGCTCGGAAATTGGGCCCAACAAAATTGGCAAATCCATGGAAAAGAATTATGGGGTGTTGAAATTTGGAAAGATATAGTGGAAATTCTGCAAAATACACAGTGTACTGTTTTTCATGTAGATGCTCATATGCCTGCTAACTCTTTGGATCGTTTATTTAATTCTCAAGCAGATGCGGCAGCCACCATCGCTAATGTTGAGACATTGGATGAAACAGGTAACACAGCGAGCCCGAGCGTGGAAGATAAAGTGGCATGGCTCCAAGGTACCGCTCTTTGGGCCCACCAGAAGAGCGGGCACCTCGGCGAAAAAGCCACCTACAGGTGGGCCCAGAGTAGGGGAATTCCTCTAACTCTGGATCAAATTAAAGAAACTATTTTGCAATGTCCCATTTGCCAGCACACCCAACATAGGGCGATCCCTCATACTATAATGGGACATATTGGAAGAGGACAGCTTCCAGGGCAAATCTGGCAAATGGATTTCGTTGGGCCATTACCAGGTAGTCGAGGGTGCAAATATATTTGTACGGCAGCTGACACCTATTCAGGATTGTTAGTAGGTTATCCTTGTAAAAATGCTACGCAATGGAGTACATTACGAACTATTGAAATATTAACCCAATATTATGGTACTCCCATGCAAATACAAACCGATAATGGTACACATTTTACTGGAACACAGGTAAGAGAATATGCAAAGGCTCATAATATTGAATGGATTTATCATGTACCCTATCACCCACAGGCAGCGGGATTGATTGAACGAATGAATGGGTTATTGAAAGCTAGTCTAAAGAAATTAAATCCTCACAACTCACAGGCTTTTGGGCAATGGAGAGATCATTTAAGTGAAGCATTACAACGCCTAAATAATCGACCCATTACTGATTCCATGACTCCCTTAATGCGAATGCTGACCCCAAATTTACAAATTGCTGTGACACGGATAGATTCCATTATTTATTGGAAAATTGACCCCTCAGCCCGAGCCCCGCTTCGAGGGACTCCAATCTCAGCAGGATTAGATTTGCATGCATTAAAGATGATTTTAATTGCTCCAGGAGGGGTTGGGATGATTTCAACAGGGATAGGATGTAAAATACCACAGGGACATTATGGCCAGATAGCCACAAGGTCTAGTTATGCTTTAAAAAAGATATTCACTGTGGGAGGTGTAATTGATGCAGATTATCAAGGAGAACTTAAGGTTCTATTGTGGAACATGAGTGGAGAGCCGCATGAAGTACCAGAGGGAGAACGAGTGGCTCAACTCATCCTTATTCCAATATTTTTAGCCCCGGTGGAAGAAGGGCAAGCCCCCACAGAGCTAACCATACGGGGTGACCAAGGCTTTGGATCAACCAGTACTATAAATGTGGGAGCAAAGATTTGGATACAGGATGCGCAAGGACCGCCTTCCCCAGGGGAAGTAATTGCTATAGGAAGAGATAAAGTTCTATTAGTAATGCGGCCTGGCGTAGAAAAATGGGAATATATACCTGAAAATAAATGTTACTTAAGGGAATAATGTGTATGTTATACCTACAGGTGACCCTCCTCCTTGGCATCCTCTGCTGCTCGTGGTGGGTTGGCCCCGGAGAAGCCTGGACACCTGCACAACCATTGCAACCCCGGCCCTTCCAGTTGTGGGGATGGAAAAGGCATGCCACTCTGCGACAACAAGATAACTACACCTGTTTTCCTAATGAACAGTGCCCCATGATCAATGTGACTAGTACAGCCAGTATGTGGGCAGGACCACCTATTCCAAATGGGTATAGACCAATTTATTTATTGTACCAAGATAATGCTGTGATTAATGTGACTGCGCCCGTAAAGATCCGGTGTACCAATGTCAGTGAGTGGAATTTTTTCCGCTAAATGTGGAATGATAAATATGATTAAGACTTTGTTAAATCAAAGTCAGTTTTCTAACGCAACCCAACATTATGTATACCCAGTACAGGATTCCTATTTACTTTGTATTAATGCCACACCTATTACAAATCGTACTTGGTGGTCCTCCTATATACGTGTTATTAATATAGCTACTGCTAAGATAGATCCTGGACATGTAAAGAGAATTCCTTCCACTTGTATCCAAGTTGGGCACGAAGCACGAAAGATGATTCTCACAGCTACCATTCGCTTTCCTCAGATGCCACAATGTCGTGCTCGTCGAAGACGTGCCTGGTACGACACTTTGCTAGGAGGGATTGGAACCGTAACTGGGACTTTGAATAGTTTTGATATAGAAACGTTGGCTAATCGCATGAGTAATACAGGACTTAAAACACAAGAGGCCCTGACCTTGCAAGCCCGTTGGATGCCAACAATATGGCATCCTTCCAGATTACAGGTTCAAGCATCAATTTTGCAACAACAATTATTCGATGACTTCTCACGATTTGAATCAGATACGCAAGCAAATCTAAACAATTTTATTAACTGGACTGGATGTACTCTACAGACTTTGTTCGCATTAGAACAACGAGACACAATGCAAACACAGCTGATGACTGGAAATCAGCAGGTTTGGGCTTCACTTTTGAATTTAACCACCCAGTGGTTAACTGTAAACTCACAGAAACTTGAGTGTAACTCAACTATATGTTATGGCTTAATTATTATTCATAATGTAACCAAGCAAATGCAAATGTGCAAATTTATTGTATTACCATTAATGATTGGAGCTAGTGCTCACATGTACTATTGGGCGCCAGAAATATACGGAACCTATATTGATATTAATAATCAAACGCATGATTTATCTTTATGTGAAACTACTATGCATGGTATATTATGTAGAGCACAATCGAATGTATATGAACCGTGCCTATTGCAGAATTCATTGAATGTTTGTAAATTTAATATTTTGCCTTCTACATATGAATGGATGGTGGAGGTGGCTCCACAAGAGATATGTTTAGTTACTATACAAGAAGTCATTCCAAAGATCTCCCTCCCATTCATAGGATGTATGAAAAATGTAACCACTTTAACTTGGTATAATGAGACATATTTGTTAACTCCTGATATATATATCTACTGAAATCCCTTGGCAACAACATATTTTAAATGTTCCCACCTGGGACTTCAATCTTACTAAATTGCAGAAACTTTTGAACCAGTCACAACTGATACACCGACATTTACAATACCTTAATTGGACTATTGCCGCCCATCACGTACAAACAGTGGTGGCAGCAGATCGATTGGTATCCTTTGGCACTGCGATTGCCTCTGCTGCCACCCACCACTGGTATGATATCTTCTTCGGATATTCACCTTCTGCCAAAGGTGCTTTAAATGTAATAATTCACCCCATTCTGATTCTAGTGATTGTCATGATGATCTTTTCCTGCTTTAACTGTTGGGTGGCATATCGATTGATATGTTCACCACGTAAAATACATACAGTCACCTATGCTTAATGTCAACTCATCAAGGACCGATTGTGATACAAGTGGGATATGAGAGAGTGAGTTTGAAGTAATTATGATGACTTGTACATTCAGCATGAGGTTACTAAAGATCATACTTGTTGATCAGTTTTAAGAATTTGGCTAGTAAAAACCAGTTTTAGCTGGAACAATGACTCATGCTCACTGAGTCTGGGAATGGGGAGGAGAAAGGGGATATTGTGTTAATAATGTATCAAAGACCCAATACGAATGTATCAACAATGTAGAAAAACGGAAATTATGACCAAAAACTGACCAGAAATGATGTATAAAAGAAGGGGACTCTCCACAGGAATCCGGGACCTACACCTGGGAGAAGTAGACGTACTTCGGCGTGTTTCCCGGATTCCTCTGGACGTCGTGCTGAGTCCCCCGACACAGAGTGAGGCTACAATATTCGGTGATGTATTGATGCTTTATTATCTCATAATTATTCTTAAAATAAAAGCTTTTGTATTATCTAAAGTCTGAGCCTAGTTTGTAAGCTAGTGAGTGAACAGTTAGAACACTACCAGGTAATACAAGTAGTTATTTTTTATTTTTTATTTTATTTATTTATTTAACAGTTCTTCTATACCGCTCTATTTTAGATCAGAGCGGTTTACATTCAACATCAACCATACAACACAGGAACCCTGAGTTGTATTTACAATAAACAGGAGATCAACTTGGAAGTAACTGGGGGGAACTATGTACATTGTATATTGTACATTGTATTTTTGTACATTGTATTTGTACATTGTATTTGTACATTGTATTTTTCTTCTTGTAGTTGGCACCCTTCTTTTTGTGTGATGCCATGTTAACTGTGGATATTGTTTGCAATTGGTAAAGGGGATAATTCTGGAATGGACGGGGTGGAGGGGGGGGGACTTGGGTAGTCTGGATTTGGGGCCAACATTCCCAGGACTTGCCCAGTGGGCTGGCGCATGGAGATGATGGGGTGGGAGGCTGGGGGCATGTGGGGGAAGGAAGGAAAGCGTTGGGAAGGGGAGGAGAAGGGGGAGATCAGAGAAGGGCGGGGAGAGGAGAGTATGGAACTTTTCTGTGAAGGGAAACTGGGAGGGGGGCAGTCATTGAGGGATCTGGTTGTGCCTGTGGCTGGGTCTGACGCTTTTATAGAGCATTTGGGGTATGAGACTCCAGGAGGGAGAGAGGCAGAGAGGATGGTATACTATGCTGAAAGTTATCTCCTTTAATGTAAAAGGTCTCAACTCGCCTCAAAAACATTCTCTGCTATTTAAAAAGTTGGGGACCTTGAAGGGTGATGTTGTGTTCCTGCAAGAGATGCACCTTCGCTGCACCAACCAGGGCTGGTTGAGGCATAAGTCTTATTCTGAAGTGTGGGTAGCGTCAGATGAGAGGGGCCAGAAGAAATGTGGAGTGGCCAAACTGTTCCGTCAGGCCTTACCCATAAGGGTGGAGGAGGTGTGGAAGGATAAGTTGGGGCACTGGCTCTTTATGAATGTTTGTTCTTTTTACTTTGGCTAACATGTATGTGCCTAATGAGGGCCAGGTGCAATTTTTTGCACAGGTTGAAAACTGTATTAACTGAGTTCGCGAAAGGGCCTGTTCTTCTAGGTGGGGATTGCAATGCCCATCTGACACCACACTTGGACTCCATGGGGAGGAATACACAGGAGGGAAGTGGAATTAGTCAAGCACTTCGGACGTTTATGACGGACCTGGTTCTATGGGATGTCTGGAGGGACACCCACCAAGGGGAAAAATGTTATACCTAGTCCATCAGATTCATACACATATTGACTATTTTTTGCTGTATCAGCGCCTGATGGATGGGGGGTGGGGGGGGGGGTGGAGGCGGGACATGGCGTCCTAATGTGGTCAGACCATGCCCCCTGCTGGATTGTCCTTTCTTGTGACCTTGGGGGAGATAGGAGGCAGAAATGGAGGTTGGACAAGATCACCCTACAATTCCCCACAAAGTTAGCTACTTCCCCTCCTTCCCCTCTTCACTCCCAACTTTCCCCCACTACCTCTGCTACCCTTTCTTCCCTTCCTGTGATCTCTGAAGAGGAAACTGCACTCTTTCTTTCTTCCTCCAAACTCACCACCTGCTCCTCTGATCCTATCCCCACCTGTCTCCTAAGCCCCATCTCCTCCACTGTTGTCCCTCTCATATTCTCAACCTATTGCTCTCCACTGCAACTATTCCTGCAGCCTTCAAGCATGCTGTGGTCACACCTCTCCTCAAGAAACCCTCACTTGATCCTATTTGTCCTTCTAATTATCATCCCATCTCCCTCCTTCCCTTCATTTCTAAACTACTTGAATGTGCGGTTCACCACTACTGCCTCTCCTCTCAAGTCCTCCTGGATCCTTTACAGTCTGGTTTTCATCCTTTACACTCTACTGAAACGGCTCTTGCAAAAGTCTCCAGTGACTTGTTCCTGGCAAAAATCCAAGGGCCTTTACTTTGTCCTCATCCTTTTTGACCTCTCTGCTGCTTTTGACACTGTTGACCACAACCGTCTCCTCGATACCTGTCCTCGCTTGGTTTTAAGGGTTCTGTACTATCCTGGTTCTGCTCCTATCTCTCCCATCGCTTTTTCAGTGTGTGTTCTGGTGGCTCCTCCTCCTCTGCTATCTCGCTCCCAGTTTGTGTACACCAAGGATTTGTCTTGGGTCCACTCCTTTTCTCTCTCTATACCCAGTCCCTTGGTGCGCTCATCTCTTCCCATGGCTTTCAGTACCATTTTTAGGCGACTCCCAGATCTATCTCTCTATGCCTGAAATCTCTCCGGCAATCCAGACCCGGTTCTCTGCCTACCTTTCTGACATTGCTGCCTGGATGTCTCACCGCCGCTTGAAAATGAACATGGCGAAGACTGAACTTCTTATCTTTCCCCCTAAAACCTCCTCTCCTCTTCCTCCTTTCTCAGTCTCTGTGGATAACTCTCTACTCCTTCCTGTTTCCTCGGATTACAATTTTGGGGTAGTCTTTGACTCCTCTCTCTCCTTCTCCACATACATTCATCTGATAGCTAAGACCTGCCATTTCTTTCTTTATAATATCAACAAAATCCACCCATTCCTTTCTGAACAAACTACTAAGACACTTATCCACTCCTTAATCACCTCCCGTCTTGACTACTGTAACCTATTCCTTGCTGGTCTCCCTTTGAATCATCTCTCTCCCCTTCAATCTGTTCAACACTCTGCTGCGCGGCTAATCTTCCGCCAGCCTTGTCATGCCCATATTACTCCCCTTCTCAAGTCACTTCATTGGCTCCCTATCCATTTCCGCATCCAGTTCAAACTCCTCCTGCTGACCTATAAATGCATTCACTCTGCACCTCTTCACTACCTTTCTTCTCTTATCTCTCCTTACACCCCCCCTCAGGAACTCCGCTGTTCTAGCAAACTGCTTCTATCTGTGTCCTTCTCTTCTATTGCTAACTACAGACTTTGCTCCTTTCACCTTGCTGCACCTTTCGCCTGAAACAAACTACCTGTGTCTGTACGCCAGGCACCTTCTCTGACCTTCAAATCCAGGCTGAAAACTCACCTCTTCGCTGCTGCTTTTGGATCTTGACTCACCTGATCTCCTTTTTTCTTTTCCTTTCCCTCTTGTTTTATCCCTCTCTATACCTTCTGTGTTGTCTGTCTTGGCTAGATTGTAAGCTCTGATGAGCAGGGACTGTCTCTTACATGTCTTTGCAGTGCTGCGTATGACTTGTAGTGCTATACAAATGCTCAGTAGTAGTAGTAGTTTTCTCCATTGAACCCCTGCTGTGAGGGACCATGGACGGTTTATACAAGAGTTCTTTGAGCTGAATGCCATCGGGGAAGTTGCATTGCCGGTGCTTTGGGATGCCTTTAAGGCTACAGCCCGAGGACACCTCATAGCTGAGGCAGCCTGAGCTATGAAGGCTTGGACACGGGAATCCCAACGATTGGAAGGGGAGGCCAGGCACCTCCAGCTAGAACATGCGTGGACTGGATCCAAGCGTGTTTGGTGCCAGTGGCGGGAGACCCAAGCTCAATTGGATGCCTATGTGCAAAAAAATTTAGATAACATACGACACGGATTGTGTCAAACATTCTATGAGCAGGGGAATAAGGTTGAGCGTTATCTTGCCTTTAGGTTTCAAAAACCAAACTTTGCGAATACTGCATGAGATTCAGGACTCATTGTGGGTCTTATGAGTAGAGTCCCGGGAGATTTGCACAATGTTTGCAGAATATTTGGTCACATCTGTACAAAGCGGTGCCCTTCAACCCTGCACAGGTGGATGGCTATCTTTGTGACATCTCCTTGCCACACCTTACAGACCCGGACAGGGAACAACTAGAGGCAGAAATTACAGTGCAGGAGGTGGACGGGTCTATCCATCGACTGACTGCTGGAAGGGCTTCTGGTGGAGATGGGTTCCTCTCGGAGTATTATAAAAAATATAGTGCTCAGATGGCACCCACTCTGGCAGAGGTTTTTAATGAGGTGTTGCAAGGGTCGTCATTGCGGTAATACCTAATCCGGGTAAACCAACTCAAGAGGCAGCTTCTTACCATCCCATTTCCTTGTTAAATATGGATGTTAAAATATTGGCCTCTGTGCTGGCCGCTCAGCTAAATCAGGCCCTTCCTGGCCTGGTGCATCCTGACCAGGTTGGTATTGTGCCTGGCCATCAGGAAGATGACAATGTTCGATGGATGCTGCAAGTAATACATGCTGTGCGACATGTTCCCCAAGCAGCCCTTTTGGTGGGCGTCGATGCCTCAAAGGCATTTGATAGGGTCAGTTGGGGTTTCTTGTGGCGTGTTTTGAATAAAATGGGGTTTGGACCCCATTTTTTGCGGTGAGTGCATAGTCTCTACCAGGGGCCCTGAGCCAGCATCCAAGTTTATGGAGGTCAATCGCAGAGTTTTGAATTGGAAAGGAGTACTCGACAGGGGTGCTCGCTATCCCCAGTCTTGTTTGTGTTAGTAATGGAACTGTTGGCGCAATGCTTTCGCGAGCATCCTGATGTAGCTGGAGGAAGGGTGGGCTCTCGTGAATACAAAATAGCACTTTTTGCAGATGACATTATACTGTCCCTAACTAACCCTGGAACCTCCCTTCCCTGCGCAATGCAAAGTTTTGCTGCTTTTTCACAGGTTTCAGGATTTAAGATTAATTATGCTAAATCAGAATCTTAAATGTGGGTGCTGAGGAAGCGGTGTGCGTGCAACTGCAAGTATGCCTTCCTTTTCGATGGGTGGACAAAGCCCTTCGCTATCTGGGTGCATACCTCACGGTAGATAGGGCTGCACTGTATCGGGTGAACTTTGGACCCTTGCTTCAGCAGGTTAAAAGGGATTTGGAGTCCCAGACGGGCTTGACACTGTCATGGTTTCGACGCATTGCTGTTACAAAGATGGTGGTAGTTCCACGATTCTTATATCTTTTTCAGGTACTCCCCATACCCCTACCTCGCAGAGTCTTGGATTCCTGGCAAGCACTGATAATGAAATTCATATGAAAATTTAAACGCCCTCAAATAGCTCGCCGGATACTATACGCTCATCTGAGGAGGAGGGGATGGGAGTTCCTAATCTTCATTGGTACTATGGTGGTGGTGTACATAGCTAGCCACAGGTGATGGATTTTTATCTTTCAAAAAATTGGCAACCCTAGGTGAGGGTGGGGGTGGAGAGAGGCCATTGGCCTCTGCTGACACTATGTACAGTAGGGTCCCATTAGGGGCCTGATATACTAAGCTTTTTTTCCGTTATATATAGAGGAAGTAATTCTGTTGGTGGTAGCGTGCATTCACCAGCATTAATGGTTACTGTTCTAGTCTAGAGCACACCAAATATATGTTGCTCCAAGTAGGGAAGTTTTTTGTAATATTGATGGGGTTATGTCTTTTAAACCATCTATTCTGTAATCAATATCCCTACTTGGAGCAGCATACATTTCGCTGTGCTCTAGACTAGAACAGGCACCATTAACACTGGTAAAGCTAATGAGAGTTGTGACATATGCAAGGTGCATGTAACCTTGTTTTCTTCAACAGCTTTTGGCTGAATGCAAAATTGATGGGGTTATGTCTTTTAGGAGAGATCATTAGAGAAAGATGTCATGCTTGGCAATGTTGAAGGTCAACACAAAAGAGGAAGACCAGCAATGAGTTGGATAGCTATGGATGTTACTCTATTAACAATTTATTTAATGGGTGTGCTTATACCATTTTATCATTTCAGCCAAAGCAGTTTACAGGGTAACAAACTTGGTAATGTACAGGGTCATTGATAACTTGGATTTTTCTGAGGCAATGGAGGGTTAAGTGACTTGCTCGAGGTGTGCTAGTGGGGATTGAACCTTGGTCTCCTGGTTTCCAAGCCAGTGCTCTAACCATTAGGCTACTCCTCCACTCTATGAGCTGCCTGACTAAAGACCAAATATGATTTAGGACATCTAGCAGATCGCCATGAGTCGATACCAACTCGACGGCATGTAACAACAACAACATATCTTTTAGATTTAAAGATTCCTTTTTTTTTTCAAAATCTTTCTACTTCAGTTTGTGAATCGTGGTACTTTGTTATTTTTTTCCAGGTGCTTTTCATCAGTTTTGTTGTCACCGGTTATTTCCATATTTATAACCCTATGGGAGCATATTCAAAGGCATTTACATGGTTTGCAGATTTGCAAATGCATAAATGCCTGTCATCGAGATATTCAAGGATGGTACGGGGACGGCAACCTTAATTAGCCAGTCAGTGGTGCTATGGAGCCACAAATCGACTAACTAAAATGCCTAAAGTTAAAACTGGCCTAAGTTTAGGCATTTTAGCTATCCAGTCAGCAGTTGAATATCACCTCTGACCAGCTAACTAAAACACTATCTAGCCAAACTTGATATTTGATGGATACTCTTCTATGAGGAAAGGCTTAAAAGGTTAGGGATCTTTAACGTGGAAAAAAGATAGCTGAGGGGAGATATAAAATAATGCTGAGGGTTATAAAATAATGAATGGAGTGGGATGGGTAAATGGAGATCATTTTTTTACTCCTTCAAAAAAGTAGAGAGACTAGTGGGCACACAATGAAGCTACAATGTAGCACATTTAAGACCAATCAGAAAAAATATTTTTTCACTCAACACGTAAGCAGACTTTGGACTTTGTTACTGGAGGATGTAGTAAAAGCTGTTATTGTAGCTGGCTTTAAAAGAGGTTTTGACAAGTTCCTGGAAGAAAAGTCTATTACCATTATTAAGAAGGACCCGGGAATTGCACTGCTTACCCCGTGACAAGCATTGTGGAACCTGTGTGCCTTTTTGGGAACCTGCCAGGTACTTGTGAGCTGGATTGGTCGCTGTTGGAAACAGGACATTGGGCTTGATGGGCTCTTGGTCTGACCCAGTGTGGCACATTTTATGGCCGGATATATGACTGAATATCTGGTCCTAATTTAAAGCAGGGACAGCCAGCTGCTTTAACTGCACTGGCTGTCACCACTGACTATGCCTCCCTCCCTCACCCCCACATTCTTCTTTGCTATAGCTATGATATTAGAAGTGTTGTGTTCCCAGTGTTTGTTAGGTTGTATTTTAAAATCCCACAAGATCGTGACCTGCTCGTTTTCTGTAACCTTTTCAGTGGTATGATGTCCACAGTTGTTTTGCTACAGCTATTATTAGTATTAACATTTAAATCTCAACAATCATATACGTCTAAAAATTAGACAATCCATTGTGAGCCAAGCATTAACCCTGTCTCTCACGTTACTCCATTTTTCCATGGTTATAGCCACACCTTGAACCCACGGCCCGACCTCTGGCCTCAGATGCAGAAGGGGAAGTCTGTGTGTGTGTGTGTTTAGTTATTTTTATTGATTTAACAGTATTTATAGAGCACCTTTTCCTTAAATCATGATGATTTACATTGAACTCAGTTGTTTACATCGTAACACTATGGTTTACAGTCAACTCTGTAAGCTGCACACATTGTAACATCACAGTCTGGGAAGGGATGTACCTAGGGGGAGATCACAAACAATCGTTAACAGTTTGATTCTTAATTTATTTACACGTGTAACTTATTTACAATTGGTGGTGACTTTTTTTGTGCTTATGCAGTACGTTCCTTATTCATTGTCTGGCGCCTGAGTGCAGGGAGTGTCTGGCATAATACAAAGTGTTCAATAAAGAGGAATGTCTTCGGCTTTTTCCTGAAATCCTTGGTGTAGCTCGTGCTTCTGATATCTTCAGGGAGGGCATTCCATAAACGTGATGCATATGCTGATAAAACCCTGTCGGAGGTGGTCTTCTGTGTTTTGGAGAATTCCGCTGGTGTAGCTAGTGTGTTTTTGCTGTTTGTTCTCATTGGGTGGCTTTTGGAATATCCTGTTATTAGTTCTTGAAGTGACGAAACGGATTCATTCTGCAGAATTTTGAATATATTCATTGTTGCCTTGAATCTTGCATGACTTCTGCGGTGGTATATGTAGCACGTCCCTACGAGCCCGGCAGTACATACAGGGCCAGGACCTGAATCAGCCTGTACGTGCTGCTGGGCTGGCTCACCCCCACTCACCCAGACCCCGTCGGGTCTCCCCGTCTTAAAGTACAGGACGGGAGGGGAGAATAGGGTCCAGGCGGCTTGCGGGGCTGCACATCTCACCGGGACATGCAGCCCCGCAACCTGTGTTTCAGAATGACCTCCATAGTGAGTTAACTGATAATTGAAGGTATACCCATCCTTAGTAGCAGGAAATATTACTTAGTTTATTGTCTTAAGGTCAGAATTTCACTGAGGACTAGGATGCATTGGGTATACATGTTTCTGCTTCTCTGTGGTTAACCCTTTATGTGCAGCTCTCTCACTGCAAGCCTGGGTTGTGAAATAGTTTATTTTAGTTTTCCCTTGCTGCATTCATTGGCTCACAGTAAAGGGGTCGGGTGCACTACTGGAATGTTCATTTCTGGGACAGCCCCCTTCAGAAGTCCATCATTATACAGGCCACACCCCTGGGTGGAGCTACACTCCATGCAGAAAACCTTAACTTGTGCAATACGTTAAATGGGCTGATACTGGGAATAGGGGGGCAGGGGCTGGAAATGGGCTGATACTGGGAATAGGGGGGAAGGGACTGGAAATGGGCTAATACTGGGAATAGGGGGGCAGAGACTGGAAATGGGCTGATACTGGGAATAGGGGGGCAGGGACTGGAAATGGGCTGATACTGGGAATAGGGGGGCAGGGACTGGAAATGGGCTGATACTGGGAATAGGGGGGCAGAGACTGGAAATGGCTGATACTGGGAATAGGGGGGCAGAGACTGGAAATGGGCTGATACTGGGAATAGGGGGGCAGGGACTGGAAATGGCTGATACTAGGAATAGGGGGGCAGGGACTGGAAATGGGCTGATACTGGGAATAGGGGGGCAGGGACTGGAAATGGGCTGATACTGGGAATAGGGGAGCAGGGACTGGAAATGGCTGATACTGGGAATAGGGGGGCAGGGCCTGGAAATGGGTTGATACTGGGAATAGGGGGGCAGGGACTGGAAATGGGCTGATACTGGGAATAGGGGGGCAGGGACTGGAAAAGGGAAGATAATGGGAATAGGGGGGCAGGGACTGGAACGGGGCTGATACTGGGAATAGGGGAGCAGGGACTGGAAATGGCTCATACTGGGAATAGGGGGCAGAGACTGGAAATGGGCTGATACTGGGAATAGGGGGGCAGGGACTGGAAATGGCTGATACTGGGAATAGGGGCCAGGGACTGGAAATGGGCTGATACTGGGAATAGGGGGGCAGGGACTGGAAATGGGCTGATACTGGGAATAGGGGAGCAGGGACTGGAAATGGCTGATACTGGGAATAGGGGGCAGAGACTGGAAATGGGCTGATACTGGGAATAGGGGGGCAGGGACTGGAAATGGCTGATACTGGGAATAGGGGGGCAGGGACTGGAAATGGGCTGATATTGGGGTTAGGGGCCTGGAAATGGGCTTTTACAGGGTTGGAGGCTGGTAGTGGAAATGAGTTGATATTGGGGTTGGGGGGCCTGGCAAATGGGCTGATACTAGGTCTGGGGAGATTTATTTATTTAAACTTATTTTTATACCTCCTTTCTACTATTGAAAGCGGTTTACATCCAAGCAAAGGAATAACAAGGCAGAGCTGGGGTCTTGGGATTGAAAGGGGGCTAATGCTGGCAAATGCTAGGGGTGGAGTAGGAAAAAGAGGGAGAAGCTGGGGGAGTGAGAAACATAACAACATAATGAAGGATAAAGACCTGCTCTTCCCTATCAACGACTCCAGTCCCTTGTTTCCTTTAGAGATCTTCTGTGTTTGTCCACTACAACCATATATTCCCGTTCTCACTCTCTCGCCCACATCCTTTTTGATGTTTGTGTTGGAAGTGGGCTTCAAACACAAAGTTGCACTTTTTTTTGGCAGCATTCGTGAAGCTCTACAGCCAGTGTCAAAAAAGTAAACTGGTTTGCTTATTGAGAAAGGGGAGCTGCAGTCTGAAGGTTTGGGTTTTGCTCTATTTCTTCACAGAAAGAAACTCTCTTTTTAACTTTTTCATTTCCTTAGTAGTATATCGTTTTAAACTGAACGGTTTACCAACCCCTTTTTTAAAGTCTGTTCCTTCAGAGGATTGCTTTACATGACGTTAGCCACGAATTCCTTGTTCATGGGATTTCCCCTGCTAGAAACTGCCTTTGTTTATGCTGTTAGTATGCTCCCTTTTGTCCTGTGAAAACACCTTTGAATAGGGGCGCTCCTCTGCCCTCTATCGTTCTCTAACGGGGCAGCAGACACATTCCGCTGCACTTAACAAGGAATTATACCTGCAAAGCTCTTTTTCTCCATTCTCCTCCTCTTTTTCTGCCACCTTTATTTGCTTTTGGTTCCCTAATACATTATTCACGAAATGGTTTTCATCATTTTTACACAGTTGGCTATAAAATCATTATGCACACATAAACGATTATTCTTCACCTGTTTTTAACCACTCAATGCAGTTGCTAAAATGGACTATTATTACTGATCACATTACAATAAACACCTTTACAGTACTTTTATTATTACAAGTATAACATATATGATGTTCTCTCCCTGCCTCCCCGAGATTATACTCCCTTCCACGTCATATATCTATTTACAAATCTGTCTTAATTGCAGTTCATCTAGGAATACAACAGTGGACTTCTGTTTAGCTACTTATGCATCTGGTGACAGGCCATAGCGTGAGTTCTAGTTTGGCAATTCCTCATCATTTACAATACCTTAGGAAGGAGCCTATATCACTACATGTGCCTCTTCTTTCCTTTTGGCTGGTTCTTATGTTCTATTTAGCTACTTATGCATCTGGTGACATGCCACAGTGGGAGTTCTGTTTGTTTAGCTACTTTTACAATATCTTTCTGCTTTTCATATTTTTTTGTTATCTATTTCATACCTGCTTTTATGTCAAGTTTTATAATTTCACTTTTTTAACATGTTTTTTTTCTAGATGCTCTTACCCCTTATGAAAGCATAGCTGAAACACGGCCATGCCGGGTTCTCTTGCTTTTAGTGTTCACCCCAATAAAATTTACTTTTTTGCTGTTACCAAACTGCTCAAGATTGGTTCTCTTGTTACCTGCGGGTATGTCTGCTCTCCCTTCGGACTCATCTCTACTATCCACTGGGAGACTATTCCACTCATCTACCACTCTTCCTGTAAAGAAGTATTTCCGCATATCATAGTAACATAGTAAATGACGGCAGATAAAGACCAGTATGATCCATCTAGTCTGCCCAGTAAGATGGCAGGAGTAGCTGCACCTGCCACTCTGTGCAAGCCACCCCTCCCCATGTCTTTGTTTAGGGGTGCACCTGCCACTCTGTGCAGGCCACCCCTCCCCATGTCTTCTTTAGGGGTGAACCCACCGCTCCATGTAGGACACCCCTATTTGTTGAGAAATTAGATGGTTCGGTTTATTTTGATTTTATCCTTTTGCTGTAAAGGGATCCACTATGTCTGTGTCATGCCATTTTGAATTCTGTCACTGTATTTGCCCCCACCACTTCCATTGGGAGGGCATTCCAAGCATCCACCACCCTTTCAGTGAAAAAGTATTTCCTGACATTGCCTTTCAATTTACCAACTTGCAGCTTCATGTTATGCCCCCTAGTTTTACAGCTTCCCCGTCTTTGGAAGAGGTTTGTTTGTTCATTATTTCTCTTTAAGTATTTAAAGGTCTGAATCATATCTCCCCTGTCCCTCCTCTCCTCCAAAGTGTACATATTTAGGTCTTCAAGTCTCTTCTCATAAGGCTTCTGATGCAGGCTCCAAATCATTTCGGTCATCTTCCTCTGAACAGTTTCCATTCTTTTTACATCCTTTGCAAGATATGGTCTCCAAAATTGAACACAGTATTCCAAGTGAGGCCCCACCAGTGACTTGTACAGTGGCATAAGTACTGTGGTACTGCAGACCCTCTGCAGACAGGAGAAAATGCTTTAAGCTTAGAAAAAAGAGGCAGACACCGGCTGCAGCATTACAAGGAGCCATATAGGGGGAGCAAGTGGGACCTCCGGAGGACTGAGGAGCCACGCCCCAGGGCCAGTGATGCAATACCGGCCTGCACCCAATCAGAGGAGGGAAGAGTTCCTCTTAAAAAAAGCCCAGATGACTGGAGAAGACAGGCTTTCCAAGAGGGAGAGAAGGACCAGGAAATAGGAGTCCTGGGGAAAGGAACAGGCCCAGCAGACTCAGCAGAGCCAGGTGAAGGAGTTCGCCCCGAGTATCCCAGGAGTGGAAAGGACACGCCTTCCAAGAGGGAGAGATACAGAAAGGGAGCTACCCCTGGAAGCAGAAGGACTGTGCTAGAAAGTCCTGGACCTGAGTTTGGCAGAGGCCAGCAACCATTGAAGAACATAACATGGAGTAACCAAGAAGAAGATGAAAGAACTTCTTTAAAAGGTAACATTCTTGGCTCAGACAGAGGGAAGCTTTGGTGTGAATGTGGTTTAACACCAGCAGAAGGCCTCCGGGAGAACCGAAAGCCTACCCTTGTGCAAGTAAGGCCAAACCCCAGCAGGAACTGGCCTCAATCCTCACCTTGCCGGGATAAGCCAAGAAAGAAAGGTAATCACTGTTTTTCTGATTATAATTTCCTGAACGCTGTGACGCAGGAGGAACAGGGAATAGAGGAATGTTGTCCTACTAGAACTGTTTATACTTCAGGATACAAACCTATATCAAGTAAGAGACTCTCCAGTAAAAGAGCCGTGTGCAAGAGAGCCTGTTCTCAGTCTAGAGGTACACAAAACCAGGGCTTACCTTTGAACACAGAACATTGGGACATCGTGCAAACGTTGTATAAAAAGCCTGAATGCAACCTACCAGATATCGCTGACCTTGAATCAATGCAGGTGGACGTCGCTGACGACCTTTCAGACCCTGAAATGGATTGCAGCTACTGTCAGGCGGAAGGCTTTGAGCCTTTAGACAAGGAATAGAGCTGTAGCCGGGGGAATGTGTGAATCTTTGTTTTCTCATGTTATTACTGTGAAGTTAACAGGTTAAATACAGTTCTTGTTTGTTTTCTTTCAACCTGAAATAAGGACAATTTCTGTTGCTGTAAAGATCTGAGCTTTTGAACCTTTTTGCAATAGGGGAAATAAAAGCCTTTATTCTCCCTTCACTCGGACTATTATGTTCTTTTGAGCTTTTGGTTACCAGAAGGCTACTAGGACTACAAAGAAAACCTGGGCCCTGTCTTTAAGCCAAACTCAATTACAAATATTTTTGTGTCCACCCTCTCTACCGTGACGCTTCTTCGCCACTAGGGCAGCATTGGGACAGTACCTCTTCCTTTCTGCTGGTAATTCCTCTTCGTATGCAGCCCAACATCCTCCTGGCTTTGCCACCACCTTGTCGCACTGTTTTGCCACCTTGAGATCTACAGAAATACTAACACCAAGGTCTTTCTCCTGATCCGTGCACACCAACCTCTTGCCCCCTATCACGTACATTTCTCTTGGATTTCTGCTACCCAAGTGCATGACACTGCACTTCTTTACATTAAATCTTAATTGCCAAGCATTAGACCATTCTTCCAGCTTTTGTAGATCTTTTCTCATGTTAAGCACTCCCTTGGGGAAGTCCACTCTGTTGCAAATTTTCATGTCATCTGCAAAAAGACAGACCTTTCCATTCAGTCTTTCAGCAATATCACTCACAAATACATTGAACAGTGCCAAGCCCAGGACCGAACCCTGGGGCACCTCGCTAATCACCTTCCTTTCATCCGAGTGAGCTCCATTTACCATCACCTTCTGTTGTCTATCAGTCAATCAATTTCTGATTCAGTTTACCACCTTTGGACCCATTTGTCTCTTTGATTTTGATCCTGTATTCATTTCTGTGTTCCTCTGTTTGCAAGCTTTTGAATTTTGCGAAAGCTGTGGTTTTTGCCTTTTTTTGAGCAGACACTTCTTAGGAAAACCAAATAGATTTCTTTCCTTTTGTTTTTATTTACTGTTCTTACATATTTATCTGTTGCCCCTTTTATTGCCACCTTTAGTTTAGCCCATTGCAATTCCACTTCCCTTATCTCCTTCCACCCTGTCAACTCCTCCTTTAGGTACTCGGCCATTTTATTGAAGTCGGTGTTTTTGAAGTTTAGGACTTTGAGCTTGCTATGGTTGTACTTCACCTTGACTTTTATCTCAAACCACACCGTGTGATGATCGCTGCTGCTCACAGGGGCACTCACCCAGACATTCGACACACTATCACTGTTGGTGAGCACTAAATCCAGCGTTGAGCTTTCCTTGGTTGGTTCCATCACCATTTGTCTAAGTAATGCATCCTGGAGAGCATCCACAATTGTTTTGCTTCTTTCCAGATTTGCAGAAGGAGTAATCCAATCCACATCAGGTAGATTAAAGTCACCCAATATGATCGCTTCCCCCTTTGTGGCTATTTTGGCAAAGTCTATAATCAATTCATTATCTATCTCTTCGATTTGAGTCGGAGGTCTGTAGACTACAGTAGTATAGATGAAAGTGCCATCTGAATCTATCCCCTTTCACCCTCATCCTATGTCCCCTCATTGCGGAGCTTTCTTTCAATTGAAAGAGGCTCTCCTCCTGTGCCTTTATCGTATCTTCTCTATCCCACATTTCCTCTAAAGTATACATATTGAAATCTATAGCTCTGTCCCCATATGGTTTATAGCAAAGACCACTGACCAAAGGAGGTCTCACCAAAGACTTATTCAGAGGCACTATCACCTCCTTTTTCCTGCTGGCCATTCCTCTCCCTATGCACCCAAGCATCCTTCTGGTTTTTGCTGTCGCCTTTCCAACCTGTTTAGTTGCTGTAAGATCATCAGAAAAAAATCACGCCCAGTTCCTGCTCTTCTTTCGTGGACAGAAGTATTTCACCCTCTATACTGTACTGCTCCCTTGGATATTTGCAGTCCAAATGCATGACACTAGAATTTGTATGTTATGATGTAAAGTGCTCCATACGTGTTGTTGGGAGGGTTTTATCAGTGAGTCTGAGAGTGTTCCATATGAATGAATAATTATATCCTATCAGGCTGATTTTCAAAAGCAATTAGGTGTTCACTGGGAAATGATACAACAAACCCTAACTACGAGAAGATAGTCAATTGCTTCAACAACGTCTCATATTGGCTCAACACAGTGAACCTCTCAGTAACAGAACTTGCTGTTTTATTTATTTAGCTAGATTTTTATACCGCTTTATCCTAAAATCAAAGCGGTTTACAAAGTAACTTGTCTGTTTTCAAAAAATATACAGATAATATCAGGCTTTTAAATTGCAAAATGGTCAGATATTATCTGAGTACTTGTAGGGCATCTTAAGGAAGGACCAAGGGTAGATCAAAAAATTATCCCAACAGTGGCAATATTGAGCCACTAGCCAGAAAAGTTACATGTTTAGTTTAGGTCTGTGGAGTAAAAGGGCCTCGCCTGAACAGATAATACAATGAACACCCTCTCATTCTCTGTATATTCAGCAGACAACCTATATGGATAGTGACACAAAATACACAGATGAAGTTAAATGGGAGAGTGGCATTGAACAAGCCAATGGCCTGAAGATTTACCCCTGTTTATGCAGCTTGCACTGCATGATCGACCCAAGGAGGAGGGGGCACAAAAGCAAAAGTTGGCTCAGGACTTCCGATGACGTCATCAAGCTGCATGGCGGCGTGAAGTGTGAGCTCGCCGCTAAGCCTGAAGCAAAGGGGAAAATTCCTGCAGGATTTGGCAAAAGGATGAATGGGAAGTGATGGGGCAGTAGAGGTGGAGGCAGTGCAGCAAGCGGCAGAGAAGAAAGGAGAGCGGCGGCTGCGATTGGAGCGGCCAAAGAGGGAGCAGCGTGGCCGGGCACGGCAGTGTGCGGCAGAGAAAGTGAAGGCCTGGAGACAAGAGCGCGAGAGGCCTGCTGTGGGACCGGAGAGGGAGTAGTGCATGTAAGGAGGCCGGTAGCGTGAGCAGTCCGGTGGCTGGGAGCAGTTCGGAGGTTGGAGGTGCCGTTTCACAGATTGAGTGAAGGCAGAGAGAGGTGCCACAGCGGCGAAAGCAGCAGGAAGACAGTGTGAGGCCCTGGGCGCAAGTGAGAGCCGTGGAGTAGAGCTTCCAGTCCCAAATCAAAAGCCAGAGAGGAAGCAGAGGGAACTGAGGAGAACGCTGGATTGAAGTAAGCAGCAGCGAGAGGTGGAGTGTGGTGTGTCTGCGGGGGAGTAGCAGGACACGAAGGAGGCAGTGGAGGCTGTGCCCAGAGGGTGAGCGGAAACGCAAATGGAGCGAGCGGAGGAGGCCTAGTTGGGCAGCAGAAGGGAAGAGCTGAGAAGCGGCGGCGCTGAAAAAATCAGAGTCCAAGAGCGCTGCAGAGACTTGAGGAGTGCAGCAGGTGAGAGCGGAGGCTGGGATACAGCATAAAGAGCCTGGTCAAGCCCAAACAGTGCTGGGAAACTCCAGGAATACAGCTCAAGGACTACAAGAGCGAGTATGGAGAAAAATAAAGGCGGACAGTCAGTGCGGAGGAAACTGGCTGAGTTCCGGTCCCCATATGTGGCATCCAAAGGGGGAAAAAGAGGAGGAAAAGGAGGGCAGAATTCAGGCCGCAAGCCCGAACGAGCAAGAGCTGGAGCGAGGGTGCAGTCCAGAGGTGGCTGACTCGTTGAAGGAATGGCTATCGGAGCTGAAAGACGAGATTAAGAGGGAGTTCAGTGGAGTAAAGAAGGAGTTAAAGGAGTCAATCCAGGCCTTAAGGCAAGATATAGTGGACATGGGCCACCATGTGGAAGAAACCGAGATTCAGATGGAGCAACAGGGGGCAGCCCTGGAGGAGCTACAAAAAAAATGGGATAATGTTACATGTGTGCAAGGCGAGTTGCAGATGAAACTGGAGGACCTGGAGGATAGATCTCGGAGATGCAACATAAGGGTCCGAGGCCTACCGGAAGAGCCGAAATATAAAAACTCTGAAGAGGTGGTTGCTAAAATATTCCGATCTCTACTAGCAACAGTAGACCTGGAGGAAGAGGAGGCAGGAGAGACCCTGCTTATAGAGAGAGCCCACAGAGGCCTGGGGCCGGTGAGGGACAATAAACCTCGAGATATTGTAGTATGTCTCAGCTTGTACAAAACTAAAGAGAGACTGTTAGGGGCAGCAAGGCAAGCAAAACAATTTTACTGGGAGGGACACCAGCTGGAATTCTTCCAAGATCCTTCATTCGGAACGTTACAACGGAGAAGGAGCCTCAAGGAAGTGACAGTGTATCTGCGTCAGGAAGACCTGAGATATAAATGGCTGTTCCCCTTTGGACTGGTAATCACAGTGAAGGGAAGATCGAGACGGGTGCAGTCATGTGAAGAAGCATGGAAAGCTTTAAAAGAGCTGGGCTCACCCAATTTGCCAGAGAGAGAGCAGGTGTCTAATGGAATGGCTAAGGATTCAGAGTCATCCACGGGCAGAAGGATCGCTCCACGCTGGCAGAGGGTCCCAGCCAGAGAGAGAAGAGTGACGCAGCTGAATCGTGGAGGAGCAGGAGTGCTGATAGAGAAGAATGGAGCGAGCTGAAAAAGAGGACTTTAAATGTTGACAGTAATGTAATAACTATGCAAGGGTAAGGGGGGGAGGAGCGGTAAATGGGGTAGGAGTAGATCTAGGGGGGAGAAGGGCGGGCAGGGGGGAATAGGTGTAAAGTTATGAAGGGGAGGGGAGAAGAGGGTAAGGTCAGGCAGTGGCTTGATTGATAGTCATTTTTGGAAAGGTCGGGTCTCCCTTTTGGGGAGGGTGGAAGGGGGTGGGGGTTGGGTGGACGGGGGAAGAGGAGAAGAGGGGGTAGGGGAGGATGGGTGGAGGAGGAGGATGAGGGGGGGGAGGGGGAGGAGGGGGAAGGGTAAGGGGGGGCTGGTCGGGGCAGAATGGGAGGAGAAGGGGGGGGGGGAGAAGCATAGGTGATCTGAAAATTATTACCTTAAATGTGAAAGGATTAAATTCACCCTTCAAGAGGCAGAAACTATATAGGGAACTAACTAGGCAGAAAGCTTCGCTTGTTTTATTACAAGAGACGCATTTGCTACGGCGGCATGAGTATGTTGTCAAGCCTAAGGGTTACAAAGAGATAGTGTTTGCCTCTAATATGCAGGATGCCCATAAACCTAATATAGTGAATAATTAAATAACAACCTATACAAAATTCACCCTATAAATTCCCCAATGATTTTTTTATTTCTTTTGTCGAAGCGTGTCGAAGGAGGGTAAGAATTGATTGTCTAACCCACTCCAGACGACTAGCTACTTTTATTATTTTATAAGGTACTCCACCTCTAAATCAAATTTTAAAACTCATAACTTATCTGTCCAAGGTTAGAAATCCATTCAATAAAGTTTATTTATTTATTTATATTCTCTTATATACCGCGCTATTCTGCATCAGTACAGTTTACATTGAACAAACTGAAATTACATTGAACAGGGCATTATAACTTGGAGATAACTATTTTACAGGGAACATGGACTATGGAGGGTTAAGTGGCTTGCCCAAGTGCCTTCGTATCCGTATGCCCATACAAGAGAGAAAACCTCAAGCTGCCAGACGGCGTTTTTTGGTTTCATGGCTGCATTGTATGGGCATACAGATATGAAGGCACTTGAAACAGGAATTTATTTTCCGAAACGTGCACGTCATGCAGAACCTTGCATTTTGGACAACAGTGACAACTTTATTGAATGGAGTGGAGTGGAGTGGCCTAGTGGTTGGGGCAAGGTACTTCAGGCCGGAAGGTCGGTGGTTCAAATCCCACTAGAGGACAGCAACCTTGGGCCGGAAGGACTGGGGTTTCTAGTCCCACAGGTGCTCCTTGTGGTCTTGGGCAAGCCACGTAACCCTCCATAGCCCATGTTCCCTGTAAAATAGTTATCTCCAAGTTATAATGCCCTGTTCAATGTAAACTGTACTGATGCAGAATAGCACGGTATATAAGAGAATATAAATAAATAAATGTCCCCTCGTAGCAGAACTTGCTTTCAACTGAAAGAGGCTCTCTCCCTGAACATTTATGCCACAGAGGTATTTAAACATCTCAGTCATATCACCTCTATCCCGCCTTTCCTCTAAGGTGTACATATTAAGATCCTTAAGTCTGTCCTCATATGCTTTATAATGAAGACCACTAATCATTTTAGTAGCCACCCTCTGCACCGACTCCATCCTGTTCACATCCTTTTGAAGGTGCGTTTTCCAGAATTGCACACTATACTCCAAATGAGGTCGCACCAAAGACTTATACAGAGGCATTATCACCTCCCTTTTTCTGCTAGCCATTCCTCTCCGTATGCACCCAAGCATCCTTCTAGCTTTTGCCGTTGCCTTTTCTACCTGTTTATCTACTTTAAGATCATCAGACACAACCACGCCTAGGTCCCGTTCTTCTTTAGTGGACAAAAGTACTTCATCCCCTATACTATATTGCTCCCTTGGATTGCTGCAGCCCAAATGCATGACCTTACATTTTTTAACATTAAATCCCAGCTGCCAAATTCTAGACCATTCTTCAAGCTTAGCTAGATCCCTCCTCATGTTATCTACGCCTTCCTGGGTGTCTACTGTATTGCAGATTTTGGTATCATCCGCAAAGAGGCAAACCTTACCCGACAGCCCTTCCGCTATATCACTAACAAAGATGTTGAAAAGAATCGGACCAAGGACAGATCCGTGGGGCACACCACTGGCAACATCCCTCTCCTCAGAGTGAGCTCCATTTACCTGTACTCTTTGTCGCCTCCCACCCAACCAATTTCTAACCCAAGTAGTAACTTTAGGATCCATCCCTAGGGTGCTCAGTTTGTTTATAAGTCGCCTGTGAGGAACAGTGTCAAAGGCTTTACTGAAATCTAAATACACCACAACTAGGGCTCTCCCTTGGTCCAACTCCCTAGTCACCCAGTCAAAGAAATCAATCAGATTTGTCTGACAAGACCTGCCTCTGGTGAATCCATGCTGCCTCGGATCCTGTAATCCGCTGGACTCCAGAAACCTCACTATTTTCTCTTTCAGCAGTGTTTCCAATAATTTACTCACCGCCGAAGTTAAACTAACCGGCCTGTAGTTTTCAACCACATCCTTACTTCTGCTTTTGTGTAAAGGCACCACATGAGCCTCTCTCCAGTCCTTTGGCACCACTCCCGACTCCAACGAGGCATTGAAAAGGTCAGTCAGTGGAGCTGCTAGAACGTCTCCAAGTTCCCTCAGTATTCTAGGGTGTATCCCATCCGGTCTCATCACTTTGTCTACTTTAAGTTGAGCTAGTTTCTCACGAACACAGTCTTCTGAAAACTGTTCAAGATGTCCCTCGCTTCTGTTTCTATTTGTGGGTGTTTTCTGAGGTCCTGCTCCTGGTTCTTCATCTGTGAACACAGAACAAAAATATTTGTTAAGCAATTCCGCTTTATCCTTATCAGCTTCTACATATTCCTCCCCTGCACCCTTGAGTCTGACAGTACCACTTTTGCCTTTCCTCTTCTCACTAATATATCTGAAAAATGTCTTATCCCCCCATTTTATTGCATTGGCTATTTCCTCCTCCTTTTGAATCTTTGCCTTCTTGAAAACTTTGCTTGCTTCTCTAAGTTTTTCCAAATACAGATGCCTGTCTTCCTCTCTCTGTGATCTCTTGTATTTCATGAAGGCATCCCTCTTTTTCTTCTCTTTTTCAGCTACTTCTTTCGAAAACCATAGCGGTTTCCTTTTCCTTTTACCTTTATTTACCATTTTAACAAAAAGGTTGGTTGCCCTTAAAATATCCCCTTTCAGTTTTGCCCATTGTTTTTCTACATCCCCCAGCTGTTCCCATCCCACTAACGATTCCCTGAGGTATTGGCCTATCTTCGAAAAGTTAGTCTTCCTAAAGTCTAAGATCCTCACCTTTGAATGGATTCTAACAGCCCTAGTCCTAATACTGAACCACACCATCTGGTGATCACTGGAAGCAAAATGATCTCCCACTACAACATCAGAAACACTTTCACCATTGGTAAGCACCAAGTCCAGTATGGCCCCTTCATGTGTGGGGTCTGTTACCAATTGCCTGAATAGTTCTCCCTGTAGAGAATCCAGGATCTCCTTACTTCTAGATGATACTGCAGCAGGAATGTGCCAGTCAACATCTGGCATATTGAAATCTCCTATCAGTAGCACTTCCCCTTTCCTAGCAATGCTGCGTATGTCTTCAGTTAACTGTCTATCCACCTCTTTCTCTTGTGAGGGAGGTCTGTATATCACACCAATTCAAATAGATTTCTCTTTCCCTCTTTCTAGTTTAACCCACAATGCCTCCTCTCTCCCTTTTAAGCTCTGTAATTCTAAAGCTTTAATAGTAGTTTTTACATATAGTGCCACTCCTCCTTCCCTTCTTCCTAACCTGTCCCTTCTGAATAAAGTATAGCCAGGTATAGTTACATCCCAATCATGGTTTTCTGTGAACCATGTTGTTGTAACTGCCACTAAATCCAAGTCAGCCACTCCCACCAAAGCTTCAACATCAGGGATCTTATTTCCCATGCTACGGGCATTTATACACACTGCATTCCATATGTTACCCCTGTTACCCATTTCCATAAAGGTATTTAATGTATCACCTACCTGGGGGCTTTCTTCACCCATCCCCAACGAATCTAGTTTAAAGCCCTCTTCAGTAGATTAGCCAGTCTACTACCGAAGACGCGTTGACCTTTCTTGGACAGATGTATGCCATCTCTGCTCTGCAACCCTTGGAACAGCATCCCATGGTCTAGGAAACCAAAACGCTCTCGATGACACCATCCACGCAGCCATGCATTCATCTCCAGGATGCGAGCCTCTCTGCCTTGGTCTTTACCCTCAACAGGGAGGATTGAAGAGAACACCACCTGTGCACCTAACTGCTTCACCCTCTGTCCCAGAGCCATGAAGTCACTCTTGATATGTTCCGAGGTATACCTGGCAGTATCATTTGTTCCAACATGGATTAGCAACATTGGGTAATAGTCAGTGGGCTTGATGAGTCTTGGCAAACTCTCCGTAACATCTTGGATTTTGGCACCAGGCAGACAGTATACCTCTCTGGACATCAAGTCTGGCCGGCAGATGGACGCCTCGGTACCCCTCAGAAGAGAGTCACCAACCACCACTACCCTTCGTTTCCTTCTGGTCACTGATTCTACAACTTTGGGGTACTTGAGCTCTGGTTCTTCCCTTTCCAGGGATGCTTTCACCTCCTCCACTTCCAGGGCTGCACAATGGTTCTTCAGTTCAAGGGCTGGAGAAGTTGGATTGGTGATTTTGCAGGCCCTGGTGACTTGTGTCCAAACATCGACATTCTGTTGGCACCCCTCTTCTCCTCTGTTGGAGCACTTGGTTGCTGCAAGAAGCATCTCATCAATGTACTTCTCACTGTCTTGAATGCTTCTCAGCCTCGCCACCTCCTTTCTGAGTTCCTCCACTTGTTTCCTCAGCTTCAGCATGCAGGCACCCTGCACATGGAACCGGTCCTTCAACTGGCATTAGGACCTCTGTCTGGACCGAGGCAGAAGCTGTAACGGGGGCAACAGCTTTAGTGATATGATTTTTCCCAGCCATTGTTCTGTTCAAAGAGCTTAGGTATCTGTTAAAGCAAAAAAGAGAGAGATCTACCAAGTACCAGCTGGTTTCCCAGCTGTCCTTTCAGAGAAAAAGCAGTTAAATCTCTTTAATTATATTCAAAATGTGCTGGTCCAATTCTCTGTGATTTGTTAAATGGGGAGGTGCCCTATAAAGCAAGACTCCTCACTAGGTGTGGGTGGGAGTCGGGGTGGGTAAGGAGGGAACTAACACCTGATTAGGTGTTAGCATTTTCCAAGCTGAGGAGGTTACTAGAGTTCAGCAACCTTCTGTGCTCAAGGAAAGTCCCACTACAGCACCAAAAGAAAGTAACCTTGCTTTAAAAATATACAAGAAAACCCTTCTAAGAGCTCCCAGTCAGTGAGCTAGCAATTTAATATAATAAAATAAACCCTCAAATGCTTACTGTTGGTTGATCTGTAGAGCCCTTGTTTTGAAAGCCTCAGTTTGGAAAGTCCATTGCGAAGGACGCTTTGTTCAGGGACAAAAGTCGGCAGGAGACCCTGTGGTCAATCAACAGGCTCGAGATGTGAGCGGTGACCTTGGCGCTAGAACGTTTTGAGCCATGGTTGCAGTGGAAGGTGGTCCAAGTCCTCTCAGACAAGGTGACCATGGCGGCTAACATCAACCGGTGAGGAGGCATGGGCAGTGCAGCCCTGGAGGAGGAGGCCGAAGGTCTGTTCGGATGGGCAGCGATTCGTCTCCAGGCATTATCAGCGGCGCACGTATCAGGAGTTGACAGGTTGATGGCAGACTACCTCAGCCGAGTGCGCATGGACCCCAGAGAGTGGCAGCTCAATCAGGAGGTGTTCGAGCAGGTGGTCCACTGATGGGGCACACTAGTCATGGACCGAATGGCAATGTTCAAGTCAGCCAAGGCCTGCCGGTTTTTCAGTAGAAGAAGAGAAGAAGTCCAAGGGCCTGGATGCTCTAATTCAGCAGTGGCTCGAAGAGGGTCTTCTCTGTTTTTTCTCTGTGGGCGCTCATAGGCAGGTTAGTGCAAGGGCTAGAGGCGCACTGGGGATTTGTGATTCTGGTGGCACCAGACTGGCCAAGGTATCCGTGGTATGCTGACCTGATTCGGATACTGGCGGATTGACTGTGGTGGCTTCTGGTTCGAAAGGACCTCTTGATGCAGGAGCCGCTTCACATGCCCCAAGTGGATCAATTCTCGCTTACGGCGTGGCTCGTGAAAGGGCGAGGTTGAAGAAGAAAAGATAATCAGGCTCAGGGATAGCGACCTTGCTACAGGCCCAGAGGTGGTCTATAAACCTGTTGTGCATCTGCGTAGGACGCATCTTTGAATCATGGTGCGGAGAGAGGCAGCTGCGCCCTTCCACTGCTTCCGTCTCAGACATCTTGGCTTTCTTGAAATCCGGTTTTGATAAGGGTCTAGCTGCCAGTTCCTTGAGGATGCAACTGGAGGCGATTTTCCAGTTCTCTCAGGAAAGTCCATGGGGTGCCGTTGGATACACACCCAGACGTGCTGAGCTTTCTAGCGGTGGTGGCCCACCTCTGTCTGTCAAAGAGGACAGTGGTACCACCTTGGAATCTCAATCTGCTGCTGTCTGGGGAACTCGTTAAGCCATTGAGTCGAGCTTTCCTGCAGGATTTAGCTCTAAAAATGGTATTCCTGGTGGCGATTTGCTCGGCATGCAGGATTTTGGAGCTTCGGACCCTGTCATGCCAGGAGCCATTCCTTTCCTTCTCCAAGGAGAAAGTGGTCCTGCGCCCAGTACCTTCATATTTGCCAAGGTGGTGTCAGCCAGCTCTGGCGAGCGCAGATGTGGGCAAGAGCGGGTATGGGCCATGCCACCACACAGCTGTGCCACCTGGATGGTAAGAGAGTCCTGCAAAGGTATGTGAAAGAGCATTGTCCTTTCGGAGATTGGACAGTCTGTTGGTTTTGTTTGGCAGGTCGCGCAAAAGTGAGGCAATAACTAAGGCTCCATTTCCAGATGGATCAGTGAGGTAATCACGTCGGCATACATCTTGAAGGGTAGAAGAGTGCCGGCGGGGTTGCAGACACATTCCATGAGGGCTCAGGCAGCCTCATGGGCAGAGTATACTTTAGTCCCGCCGGTGGAGATTTGTAGGGTGGCATACTTCTCTGAACATTTTCGCTTGGATGTCCAGGTGGCGGGAGATGCTCGTTTCAGATCGGCAGTGCTTCAGGCTGGTTGTGGGGGTCCCTCCCATTAGTTTAACTGCTCTGATACATCCCAGAGGTGCAGGACTGGACTGGAGGGACGATAAGGAAGAGAAATTAGACTTACCTGCTAATTGTTGTTCCTTGAGGAACTCCAGTCCAGTCCCGGAACCCTCCCTGAGTGCTTTCTGTGATAATCTATGCACACCCTGGTCCTGAAGCTGGTTCCCTTGGTGGAGGAAGTGGCCAGGAGAAGTCGGGGAGGGGTGTTTAATCAGTGTTTGGGGGAGGGGTGGACCAGAAGAGCTGTCGGTTGGTCGCTTCCTGCTGGTTGGAGGTGCTCAGGCATTCAACAGGTAGGCCTCTTCATCCTAGAGGGGGGGGGGGGGACGGGGTATCCTTCCCAGGGGATGGAGGGGGTACTAGTTTATTTAGATGTAGAAGTGTTTGTTGCATGTTTAACTGCTTATTTGTTGCTCCTTTGAATCTGCTTTGTCAATAGGTACTGGGGCTGGTGGGCAGTGCCAGCTGCATATGTACACTAGTGTCATCAAAGAGATGACAGGCTCAGCCTCCAAGCTGCTGGAAGAGGTACACTACCCAGAGGTGCGGGACTGGACTGGAGGTCCTCAAGGAACAACAATTAGCAGGTAAGTCTAATTTCTCTTTATGAAGTATTTGTGTATTTTCTAAACTGTGTGAGTACACTCCTAGAGTACAGGTACATGTTTACACCGTCAGCATTCACACACTACAGGAGACGATCTGGGAGGCTATTTTATACATATGGAGAGGTGTCTGTTACCTTTACATAACAGGCTTAAATTAGGCACCTTTTTGGAGTGCTCACATAGGTGTCCTTTTAGGAAATGAGGTCTGTAGTATCCTGGGGGACCAACATGGTAACCCCAGTTCTTTCCGCCAAATGGAAACATGGAAACCCCAGCGGAGAGACAAGATAGAAGCATTGAAGTACCAGAAAGGTATTATGTCGCGCCCCCCCTGGCCAGGCGGTTGCCTAGGAGCAGAGGACGTACCTCTTAATGTCCCTTTTTGATAGCTGGGTTCCCAGAGCCAAGGCTTCTGGGTAGTGTAGTTGTGTAATAAAGAATAGCCGGGGATTTTCAAGGCAAACAGGAAATTTATTTTTTTTTTCTTCTTAGCCAATGAACTTTTCTTTTCAGCAGTTCAAACATACAGCAACATAAATTGGATGCTTCTCCATTGAAAAAGGAAACAAAAACTTCATAGCAAACTTTTCTAGCAATCATAGCAGCACTGTTTCTCAGCTTGTTTAACACAGCGGTAAATCCTTTCCTTCATCAACAATTAGAGCTTTGGTTCCTGGCATGGTTCAGCACAAACCTCTACTTCAACTGAGCTCTACACAGTAGTTAAACTTCTTTACTACAAGCTGGTAAACGTTTGCTTCTTACTTCAAGCTGCTAAACATTTGCTTCCAGGCTTCAAGCATTCAAATCAGCCCTTTGAATCTTCCTGGCCAGCAAAAGAACGTTAGCACTTCATTTGCATAATTCTCCAGCAGGTCATGCACTTAGATAAGCTTCTTGCTGCGTGCAATAGGGATTCCTCCTGAGACAGCTCTTGGAACACCTTCCTCTCACAGGATTCCTCCTGGTTTCCTTACTTCCTGCTTCCTTGCAAGACTCTCTGGTAGTCTCTCCTCTCCTGGAAGACTCTCCTTCCCTGGCAATCTCTGCTCTCCTGGTGGCCTCTGCCCTTCTGGCAGCCTCTGCTCTCCGGATGGCCTCTCCCTTCCGGGTGGCCTCTGCCTCCCTCGTGGTCTCTCTCTTCCTCCCTGCTTCCCTGAGCTTATATGAGTGTGATTGCCCTATAGCCTCAAGCTCCACCCCTGGGTAATCCTCATCACCTCCACTGGTTACCTTGGAGCTGGGGGGTGGCTCCCTCTCAACAGCTCTGTGAATGCAGTTTTTTCCTTTGGCTGGAGTTTTAACCCTGAACTATTTCCTTGCTCAGAGGAAAATGACTGTTTTTTCACCCTTTCCTCAGGCTCTACTACAGTCTCGCCACCACAATTAATAATGTACAATAATGAAGGAAGCTTGTTTCACAGGAAAGAAGGTTCTAGAACAGGGGTCACAATATGAGGCTCTCAGGGAGTAGACGGAAGAGAAACATCAGGAAATGGTTTCCCGGGAGAGGTGGATGTGTGGACTATCTTCCCATGCTGGACGAGGGTGGCTAATACAGTAATGGGCATGCGACAAGCACAGAAAATGGACAGTGATTATGAAGTTAAGATGGAAACAGGGGCATCTACATGGCTGGGGGCATCTAGCAGGCTGTGAGGGTGCAACGGACTGGCCGGCTGTAAGACGTCATGGAGAATATTGCAGCGCTCAGGTAGTCAGTTGTGTGTCTGTCTGGCAGGTAACACAGGTCCGTAGGAGTCTGGATTTGGGGGAACGGCCATGCTAGTATTCTAGATTATAGTAGAGATATTCAGTGCCGGGACTTCTCTGGCATCCACTCCTAAATTTGCAAACCTGCTTTTTCTAGGTGCCTTAAAACTGAGCAGAGCCAGGGGAGGGGTCCAATCAGGGGAATGAAGTTAGCGCGCTGCAGGGATTCTAACTTCGCAAGATATCTAACTTGACTGAATAGTAATCATAAATTTATTTATTTATCTATTTATTTATATTCTCTTATATACCGCGCTATCCTGCATCAGTGCAGTTTACATTGAACAAACTGAAATTACATTGAACAGGGCATTATAACTTGGAGATAACTATTTTACAGGGAACATGGGCTATGGAGGGATAAGTGGCTTGCCCAAGACCACAAGGAGCACCTGTGGGACTAGAGACCCCAGTCCTTCCGGCCCAAGGTTGCTGTCCTCTAGTGGGATTTGAACCCCTGACCTTCCGGGCTCTCAATTAGGAACCTATTTGCATCCTAAAACTTAGCATCCTAAGTATGGGAGCTGAGCTTTGCTTGAATATCGGCCTCAAAAGCAGTCACAACTGTAGCTAACAGCCAGGCCCCCAGTGGCTTCTGTAGGGAATATTAGAGGAATCGCTTATATGTGTATTTTCGTTCTTGCTGTTTTGCTTTTTTCCTTTCTCATACATATCTATTGCTTATTCTCATTCTTCCTGTCTGTCCCTTTTTCTTCCCCCTCTTGTGCGTCACCACCTTTTTCGCCCTTTGCTTAGCAGATGATTTATATGGTTTCGAATCAATTGTTTAATAACCAGTGTAAGGTGGAAGTGGTTCTGGACAACCCTCATTACCTCTTCCCTAAGATTGCGGGGCAATGCACACTTCTTCCCTGTCCCATTCCAGTTAACCATTTGTATCCACTTCCTGTAGGTGGCTTCTGGAACCAGTGCTTTGAAAACAGAAGCTGCAAAGATTGTAGCACTACCTCTGGCTGACTGAACTAGCTCACGCTCTCTATCAGGATTCAAAGGTGAGAAAGGTCTATCTGGAAGACATTTGCGTGACCTTTTACACGGGCTTCTATTCAAGGCAGGCAGTCTTCTATTTTGAGAAGTAGTTGCTGTGTTTTGACTCACTGCTTTCTTTTGTTTAAAAGCCCTTGTATGTTGTCGAGAAGTTGCAGTCTCTCGTTTTTTATTAAACTGCCGTGGTATAGTGCTCGTGGGTCTAGAGAAACTACTGGCTGAAACCACCCGACGATGCTTGTTGCTATTCGTCACATCCCTGGCTGAAAAGCCAGAGTCCTTAGAAGGATCGCCATTTCCAATGCTTTCTATAAACCAGTTCAGATTTTCTCTTTGCTCATAACAAAAGTGCCATAAAGTGTTTACCATTGCTTTCCTCTGATGCTTTAAATTCTTTACATCTTCCTTTAGCTTACAGATCTCTCGCTTCATCGTTTGCAAAGATCTTGCCTTCGTGCTTTTCCTTAAGGGCTGCCTCTCCTGCAAGAAAATTGTACATTAAAAATGATTAAGAATTTCACCCGGCACTATTCCTCTTATTTTAGGAGCATCTCCAAGTGTAACTAGCGGTTTGTAGACCAGCTACATGTACAAATAAGAATTTTAGAAAGCCACTTTCTACCCATGGAGATCCCCAGGATGCAGAAATTTCAAGGGGAGCAGGGGTATGGTTAGGACATGGTTTGTCACAGACAGAGGGCGCTCTAGAGCACACACTGGCAAGTACTAGGGCAGCGATGGCGAACCTATGGCACGCGTGCCAGCTGTGGCACGCGAAGGCCTTGCAGCTGGCACGCGGGAAGGTCCGCAATCAAAATATGCGGCATTAAAAAAAAAAATAAATAAAAAGCTGCCGCTGCCGGGGCCGGGGCCGCCGCGGCAGAATCGAGTGTGCCGCGGGGCCCCCCCCGCCCAGCAGAGCCTGCCCTCCGTCCCCGGTATCACCTTCTCTCAGCTGCCTCTAGTCAAACGCGCCTGCTTTCAGAGCGCGAGTGGAGTTTCTTCCTCGCTGCTCTGTTATGCCCACGGGGGCTGATGGGAAGTTCCCATCAGCCCCCGCGGGCTTAACAGAGCAGCGAGGGAGAAACTTCCCTCGCGCTCTGAAAGCCGGCGCGTGTGACTGGAGGCAGCTGAGAGAGGTGATACCGGGGACGGAGGGCAGGCTCTGCTGGGCGGGGGGGGCCCCGCGGCACACTCGATTCTGCCGCGGCGGCCCCGGCCCCGGCAGCGACAGCTTTATTTGTAAAAAAAATTTAGCTGGGGGGGGGGAGGAGTGGGAATGGCTGGGGGGGGGGTTAGGACTGGTGATGGGCTGGGGGGGGTTAGGAGTGGTAATGGCTGTGGGCTGTTGGGGGGTTAGGACTGGTGATGGGCTGGGGGGGGGGCTAGGACCGCAAATGGGCTGATGGGGGGTTAGGAGTGGTGATGGGCTGGGGGGGTTAGGAGTGGTAATGGGCTGGGGGGGTTAGGAGTGGTAATGGCTGTGGGCTGTTGGGGGGTTAGGACTGGTGATGGGCTGGGGGGGTTAGGAGTGGTAATGGCTGTGGGCTGTTGGGGGGGGGCTAGGACTGGTACTGGGCTATGGGGGGCTAGGACAGGAAATGGGCTGATGGGGGGGTTAGGAGTGGTGATGGGCTGGGGGAGGTTAGGAGTGGTGATGGGCTATGGGGGGGCTATGGGCTATGGGGGAGCTAAGTCTATATGGGCTGATGGGATTAGGACTGGAAGTGGGTTGATGGGGGCTTAGGACTGGTAATGGGCTATGGGGGGCTAGGACAGGAAATGGGCTGATGGGGAGGGGTTAGGACTTGAGGTGGGCTGTTGGGGTTATGACTGGTACTGGCCTATGGGGGGCTAGGACAGGAAATGGGCTGATGGGGAGGGGTTAGGACTTGAGGTGGGCTGTTGGGTGGGGTTAGGACTGGTAAGGGGCTATGGGGGGCTAGGACAGGAAATGGGCTGATGGGGAGGGGTTAGGACTTGAGGTGGGCTTTTGGGTGGGGTTAGGACTGGAAATGGGCTGATGGGGGGTTAACACTGGAGGTGGTCTGATGGGGTTAGGACTGGTAATGGGCTATGGGGGTGTTTAGGACTGATAATGGGCTATGGGGGGCTGGGACAAGAAATGGGCTGATGGGGAGGGGTTAGGACTTGAGGTGGGCTGATGGGGTTAGGACTGGTAATGGGCTGTGGGCTGATGGGGGGGTTAGGACTGGCAATGGGCTATGGGGGGTTAGGACTGATAATGGACTATGGGGGGGCTAGGACAGGAAATGGGCTGATGGGGAGGGGTTAGGACTTGAGGTGGGTTGATGGGGTTAGGACTGGTAATGGACTGTGGGCTGATGGGGGGGTTAGGACTGGAATGGGCTATGGGGGGCTGACTGGAAATGGGTTGATGGGGGTTAGGACTGGAAGTGGGCTGATGGGGGGGTTAGGACTGGAAGTGGGCTGATAGGGGTTAGGACTGGTAATGGGTTATAGGGGGGGCTTAAACTGAAAATGGGGTGATGGGGGGTTAGGACTGGAAGTGGGTTGATGAGGGGGGGCTAGGACTGGTATTGGGTTGGGGGGTTTCTAGGACTGGAAATGGGTTGGGGGGCTGCTAGGACTGGAAATGGGCTGATGCAGGGACTAGAAGGGAATGGATGCTGGGTGAGGCTGGAACTAGAAGGGAGCTGGTGTTGGGGGAGGATTAGAATGGGATGGGGCTGGGAGAGTAAAATGGAGAGGGGAAAAATATTTTGTGTGGGAGGGATAAAAAATCTACAATTGGCCGGGTATTGGGAGAATAAGTGGGGATTGAGGATGGAGGGGTAAATTTTGAGTAGATGAAATAGGAATGAGGAAAGAGCAAAAGGAGAAAGATTAGTATGTTAAAGCAGATGTAGAGAGAGAATGGAAAAAAAAAACCAAGAAGACAGAAGAAAGGACAAATGGACAGCAGATGGAGAGTTAGCAGAAGACACGAAGAAACCAGAAGAAAGTGGCTGGAACAATTGCAACTGAAAAAAAATGCACAAAAGGTAGAAAAATATCTCTTTATTTTGAATTTATTAACTGGAATATGTCAGCTCTGGGAAATGTGCATCATTAATTTTTGCGCTTTGTTTAGTACAAGACGAAATTAATTTATAGTTTTATTTCTACAGTGTTGTTGTATATTCCAAGTTTGGCTTTTGGGGTTCCCAGTTTAATTATTGTCTTCCTGTTTCTAAATTGTGATTCCTTGTTTGGTGATGGTCTGTTCTGCATGTGTAACTGAGCTGAGGTATTCTGTTTATATAATTCCTATTTGACATTGCCACTTGTTCTTTCCCCAGTAGGTCATGTATTGTTGTTCTCTGAAATGTATTGGTTTAATATTTGCAGTGTTGCCTTTTGATAGTTAGGGTATGGTGCTTTGTGAGTCCTGGTAGTGCTGTTAGGATACGGCGGGTTTGCTATGGGTTCTAAATGGGCAGCGTTTGTAGTAGTTCCTAATGTGCCTGGCGGTTGGTACTGGATTATAGTAATGTAGAAACCTTTTAGTCTTTCTTTATCCATATACTCATTAAGAGGCATGTTTACTAAAGGTTAGTGTATGGTAACATTATGCAAATATTTATGCAAATGAGGCACCTTATGCAAATGAGGCTTTAATTGACGTGCTGGCACTTTGAGGAAATTCTTTGGTTTTGTGCGGCAGTTTGGGCACTCGGGCTCAAAAAGGTTAGCCATCACTGTACTAGGGTATTGCAAGGGTACATTCTGTCTCTTGGTGCTGTAGCCCTCTGGTATATTCTTCAAAATGACTCAGAGTTAGACCTGTTCTCTTAAAGTCAAATTCAGGCTTTTACTTCAGGTAATAATCAGAAGGTTGCAAAATAACTTAAGACAGCAGTGTGTTCATGCAACTTGCCGTTTTCAGCATCATGTTCACAACCTGTTCTTTCACAGTAACACAGAACTCCATGACACAATTTACCCCTTCAATATCTTTTCAGTTTACTGCTTTCAGAGTGTGAGTAACCTCTGCTCATGTTCATGTGAGAGAGGGAGCAGCATGTAGTCCACTGGGCTTAACAAAAACTGCAGCAAAACCCTTTTGGTTCTGATCCTTTTCGGTTCTGATCTTACAAACAAAACAGAATAATTGTTGTCAACGCCACTACCTGAAGCAGGCTGCTCCACTCCGGAGATTACAGCCAGCTCTGCTAGGTTCCTACTGCAGAGATAGAAACAGCTCCCTACCCCACACTCCACTCATCTGCAACATAAAAGAAAATGCCAAGTGAAAACCTTTCTCCAATTTCTCCAATCCTTCTCTTTGTTAACAAGAAGGATCAGGCAGGAAACCCTTTCCCAGTAATTTTGGACCTGCTGATTACACCAGCTGCTGATTAGAACATAAGAACATAGGAAATGCCATACTGGGTCAGACCAAGAACAGTCAAGCCCCATATCCTGTTTCAAACACTGACCAATCCAGGTGAAACCCCCCTAAAGATGGGTGTTTCAGAGTGTGCTGAATAAAGTAGAATCAAAGGTAAATGGTTACTGTATGCTGCTGAAGAGGTCAGATGAGGGGCAACATTAAAACAGCAGCCTGCAGTAACAGTCACTAGACTAGCGAGCTGGAAAGTAAACATTTAGGAGGGATATGCAAATCACTGCCTGTGGTGAAGGAGCAAGGGTAATACTTAATCACATTTATTTCTAGTATTAAGATTTAACTTTAAATCTATAGGGAATAGTATAGGGGAATAAAATGCACACATCAGACAGACGGGGGAGAAGCAAATACTGGGGCCAGTGGAAATTGCTCACCTAAGAGAAATAGCATTAGATAAACAAGTGCTGGTACCAAAAAAAAGAAAGCTTGAGAACAGATGGAGTTTAGGATTTAGAGACTGTTAAACCTGTTGATCTAAAAGCGCTTTCTCTCCTGAAGGTGGCACTAGAGAGTCTCCTGTGAACCTAAGCAAGCTTAGAGTGAAGGTGCCAGCAGAGAGTCTCCTACAAAACCCAGTCGGGGATAGGAATGAAGATGGGGCTGGACAATCTCCTCCCAACCCAGGGAGTGCAGATAATACTGGAGAGACTCGGGAGAGCCTAATCCAGGTTTGGGAGTACAGCGACAGATCAAATCAAGAAAGAGCTGGAGCAGCAGAGAATCCAGGAGCCACAAGACCCAGGGAGGTCCAGCGGCAGATCAGCTCTAGAGAGAGCTGCAGCGGCAGAGAATCAGCTCCAGGGGTGTTACAGCAGGGGATCAGAGCCAGGGGAGCTGCAGTGGAGAATCAGCTCCTGAGGGAGCTACAGTGGCAGAATCAGTTCCGGGGAGAGCTGCAGCAGCAGAAAGTCCATTCCAGACTAGGAGCCACAAGATCCAGGGAGGTTAAATAGCAGATCAGCTCAAGGGAGAGCTACAACATTTGTTCCAGAATGGGCAGAAGTTCAAAACCCTCTCTGGATTAGAGGAGGCAGAGCCAAGGCTACAGCTTCAGTGATTGGAAATATCTACAAAACCTCTCCTCTCACAAGCAGCCACTGGTCCAGAGCTCCAGCAGTGGGTGAGACTTGGGGCTGGGGGACAAAAGGAAGGGGAGGGGAGTTAGGAGACAGGTTATAAGGTTAAATCCATAAGCTTTAAAAGTTAAGTCACTAGGTATTGGTTGTTTGAATTGCCTTATCTCGTATACTAACACTGCTATTTCACTTACCTGCTTGAACCACATACCATAATATGGGTTGTATATACTGCATTATTTTATCACAATACTTGATGTATATATTTTGTAAATAAATTCGAAATGCTTTTTAAGACAGCCTTGTTCACAGCAGTGTTGTTTTTGAGAGGTTTCCTGGGGTGAAAGGAGGGAAATCCTATCCGCTAACACCTTTCTTCCCCTGGTGGAGGCATCAGGAGCCAAACGGACAAGGACTGACGGAGCCCGCCCTCGAGGGGACTCCAGCCAAGCTGGTCCTGGACCCAGAAGCACACTCAAGGGGGCACTCCACAGGTCACGAGTACCTGGCAGGTTCCCAAAAAGACATACAGGTTCCACAATGCTTGTTCCGCGGTAAGCAGTGGAGTTCCTGGGTCCTTTTCAAATGGTTTATGGATCTTTCCTCCAGGAACTTTTCCAAACCTTTCTAAATCCAGTTGCACTGACAGCTTTTACAACATCCTCTGGTAACGAATTGCAGAGTTTGATTATACGTTGAGTGAAAAAATATTTTCTCTTATTAGTCCTAAATGGGTTTTTACATTGTAGCTTCATTGCATGCCCCCTGGTATTTCCACTTTTTGATGGAGCAAACAGCTGATCTATGTTTACCTGTTCTACTCCATTCATGAAAGCCTTTGACACTGTTCCTCACGGGCGACTTATAAACAAACTGAGCACCCTAGGGATGGACCCTAAAGTTACTGCTTGGGTTAGAAATTGGTTGGGTGGGAGGCGACAAAGAGTACAAGTAAATGGAGCTCACTCTGAGGAGAAGGATGTTACCAGTGGTGTGCCCCAGGGATCTGTCCTTGGTCCGATTCTTTTTAACATATTTGTTAGTGATATAGCGGAAGGGCTGTCGGGTAAGGTTTGCCTCTTTGCGGATGATACCAAAATCTGCAATAGAGTAGACACCCAGGAAGGTGTAGATAACATGAGGAGGGATCTAGCTAAGCTTGAAGAATGGTCTAGAATTTGGCAACTGGAATTTAATGTTAAAAAAAGTAAGGTCATGCATTTGGGCTGCAGCAATCCAAGGGAGCAATACAGTATAGGAGGTGAAGTACTTTTGTCCACTAAAGAAGAGCGGGACCTAGGCGTAGTTGTGTCCGATGATCTTAAAGTAGCTAAACAGGTAGAAAAGGCGACGGCAAAAGCTAGAAGGATGCTTGGGTGCATACGGAGAGGAATGGCTAGCAGAAAAAAGGAGGTGATAATGCCTCTGTATAAGTCTTTGGTGCGACCTCATTTGGAGTATGGTGTGCAATTCTGGAGACCGCACCTTCAAAAGGATGTGAACAGGATGGAGTCGGTGCAGAGGGTTGCTACTAAGATGATTAGTGGTCTTCATTATAAAGCATATGAGGACAGACTTAAGGATCTTAATATGTACACCTTAGAGGAAAGGCGGGATAGAGGTGATATGATTGAGATGTTTAAATACCTCCGTGGCATAAATGTTCAGGGAGAGAGCCTCTTTCAATTGAAAGCAAGTTCTGCTACGAGGGGACATGGGATGAGGGTGAAGGGAGATAGATTCAGGAGTGATATGCGGAAATATTTCTTTACAGAAAGAGTAGTGGATCCGTGGAATAGTCTCCCAGTATAGGTGGTAGAGATGAGGACAGTAACTGAATTCAAAAAAGCATGGGAGCAACACAGAGGATCTCTAAAGGTAAAAAGTGGACTGTTGTAGTTGTTGTTATGGAAGGACAGACTAGATGGGCCTTGTGGTCTTTTTCTGTCATCATGTTTCTATGTTTCTATTAATTTATAGACCTCTATCCTATCTCCCCTTGGCCATCTCTTTTTCAAATTGAAGAGACCAAATCTTTTTAAGCATTTCCTCCTATGTTATCCTTGTATCCCCTTTACCTTTTTTGTGGATCTTCTCTGTATCTCTTCTAATTCTGCAATTTCCTTTTTAAGATATTCAAGGTACGGTCGCACCATGGAACAATATAGAGGCATTACAATATCCTTAGAATGCTTGGAGTCGTAAAGAAAGAAATGGAGAATAATACCATTTGCTCTCTTGGCTACTGCTACACACTGGGTGAAGGGTTTCAACGTATTATCCACAATGACGCCTAAATCCCTTTCCTGAGTAGTGGTGCCTAATGTGGAACCTTGCATCATGTAACTGTAGTTTGGGTTGTTCTTTCCTAGGCGCATAACTTTGCACTTGTTCACATTAAATTTCATCTGTCAGTTAGATGCGCAGTTTTCCAATTTATCAAGGTCTTCTTCAATTTTTCACAATCCTTTTGTGTTTTAACAATTTTGAATAATTTTGTGTCATCACTCGTTATTCCTATTTTCAGGTCATTTATGAAGATGTTAAAAAGCAGTGGGCTCAGCACAGATCCCTGGGGTACTCCACAATTCACCTTTCTCCATTGAGAAAATTGGCCGTTTAGCCCTACTCTCTACTTTCTATCTTTTAACCATTTCCTTATCCATAATAGTACACTGCCTCCTATCCTATGACTTTTAATATGGCCAAAAGTCTCTCATGAGGGACCTTGTCAAAGGCTTTCTGAAAATCCAAAAACACTGTATCAACCGGCTCACCTTTATCTATCTGTTTATTCACACATTAAAAATTAGTAAGATAAAATCTTCCTTGGCTAAATCCATGTTGACTTTCTCCCATTAAACCATGACTACCTACATGCTCAGTAATTTTTCTTTTTTGGCATAATGGTTTCTACCATTTTGCCAGGTACTAACGTCAGGCTCACTGGTCTGTAGTTTCCCGGATCACTCCTGGAACCCTTTTTAAAAATTGGTGTTACATTGGCCATTCTCCAATGTTTGGATACTACAGATGATTTTCATGATAGGTAACAGATTACTAATAGTAGGTCTGCAATCTCATATTTCAGTTCTTTCAGCACTCTAGATTTATTAGGCTTATATATTGCTTTCTTACCAGTCAAAGTGGTGTACATTCAGGTACTGTATATATATTTTTCCCTTGTCCCTCAAGGGCTCACAATCTTATGTTTTTGTACCTGAGACAATGCAGGGTTAAGTGGCTTGCTCAAGGCCACAAGGAGCATCTGTGGGACTAGAAACCCCAGTCCTTCCAGCCCAAGGTTGCTGTCCTCTAGTGAGATTTGAACCCCTGGTCCTCTGGCCCCATCTACTAGGTCACTCCTCCAGGAGATTTGCTCTTCTTTACTTTATCAAATAGTTGTAATATATCTTCCTGTTTTCAAAATTTGTTTCAATACTTCTAATACATCACCTTTAAATACCATTTCAGTCATGAGCAACTTCCCTACATCTTCTTCTGTAAAGACCGAAACAAAGAATTCATTCAATCTATCTGCTATGACTTTGTCTCCTCTTAGTGCCCCTTTTACCCCTCTGTCATCTAATGGTCCAGCTGACTCTCTCACAGACCTTTTGCTACGAATGTACTTGAATAAGTCTTTATTATGCATTTTTGCTTCCACGGCAAGTTTCTCAAATTCTCTCTTTGCCTGTCTTATCAATGCCTTAACCCTCCATAGCCCATGTTCCCTGTAAAAATAGTTCTCTGTGTGCTGTGCTTTCCTGTCTAATCAATGTGTTTATACCTCAAAAATTTCCTGTCATGATTTGACAATTTCCAATCTGTAATCAAAAACCGCTGCTGATCGCTGGAAGTAGCGGTATACAAATGTATACTAAATAAATAAAAAATAAATAAATAAATAAATGCCTTGCATCTAACTTGCCCGTACTTATGTTTCCAGTTTCCATCATTTGTCTCCTTTTTCCATTTCCTGAAAGATGCCTTTTTGGCTACAACAGCCTCTCTGAACTCACCTTTAAACCATGCTGGCAGTTTTTTGGCCTTCCTTCCACTTTTTTTAAAGCATGGAATACAACTGATCCGGGCTTCCAAGATAGTATTTTTAAATAACACCCATGTTTCATATAAACCTTTAACCTTTGTATTTTCTCCTTTTAGTTTTTTCTTAACCATTTCCTCATTTCATCATAGTCTCCCTTTTGGAAGTTAAAAGGTAGTACGGTGGATTTCCTTGCCATCCTCTCTCCATTTATTAAATCAAATGCGATCATGCTATGATCACTGTTGCCAAGTGGCACCAACACTGTTATCTGTTGCACTAGATCCTGTGTTCCCTCTTGTCTGTTTATGAACCAGCTGCTCCAAGAAGCATGTCCTGCTGTGACATTGAGCCAGTCAATAACGACTGATTTCCTGATTTCTTTTAGCATTTCATCATCCATCTGTTCATTCTGATTAGGCGATGATAGTACACCCCCAATGCCATTACCTTCCCCTTTTTACATGGAATTTCTCTCCATAGAGCTTCTACAGTCTGTTTTGTTTCATGCAAAATTTAATCCTATGTGACTCAACGCCCTCTCTAACATGAAGGACAACCCTTCTACCAATTTGTTCTACTCTCTCATTGTGATATAGTTTGTACCAAGGTATCACAGTGTCCCACTGGTTGTCTTCCTTCCACCAGGTCTCTGAGATGCCAATTATATATTAATCTTTCATTTAGTACTATATATTCTAGCTCTCCCATCTTATTTTTTAGACTGCTAGCATTTGCATACACACATTTTAGAGGTTATAAAAGAACACAAGAAATACAGACATTTTTCAGATATGCTAGTGAGAAGAGGAAGGGCAAAAGTGTTATTGTCAGCCTAAAAGGTGAAGGGGAGGAATATGTAGAAGCTGATGAGGATAAAGCAGAATTGCTTAACAAATATTTTTGTTCCTTATCGTCCCTCCAGTCTAGTCCCGAACCTCTTGGGTTTAAGCACCTCCTCTCACAGCTTGGAGACTGAGCATGTCACTCTTTTTGGAGACCCCCGCATAAATAGTCCAGGTACCGCCTCCTTGGTCCAGTAGTCTTAGTCTCCAAGCAGCTGGAGAAGTTGTGAGCCTAAGAGGTTCAGGGCTCACTGGAGCAATGATTAAGAAATAGGGTTATTTAGTTCTGAGATTTCTTTAATTGAAAAAAAAAGTGGGTATTCCCCTTTAAAATTCAGAAGCTCTGTTCCCTTTGCCGGTTTTTAAGGCTTGGGTTACGGCTGAAGCTGCCCCCCCCCCTCTCCCTCCTCCCTGAAAGCTGGTATTTGCCTCAGGGAAGAGTGCGGGACTTGGTGCAGGGGCCTCCGGGTCCCGAACCCATTGTTCGGGTGAGGAGCCATTGAGGTGAGACGGTGAGTGGGGGAGAGCTGTCGGCAGACGCTCCCTGAGAGCCGCGGCGGTGAGCGCTGTAGTGGCGATCGACTCAGGCGGTGGCTCCTCTTACCCGATGAACAGCCCGACTTAAGCAGGGCTGGGATCGCGCGTCCGGGAGCTGGATTGTCTTTGGAGGGAGGAGTCCGGAACGGAGGCCGATCAAAACCGGTAAGGCAGTGCTCTGAGGCGCCGGCGGGCGTTTGTGGGCCGTCAGGCCTGAGCCATGCGGTTCTGCGTGGGAAAATTTCCTGGGGCCTTTTTTCTTCAATTAGTGAAGTGCCAGATTAGTAGTCAGACCACAATGTATGTTGTGTGGAGCCAAACGGGGGTTGGTCTCGGAGGCGGGTGTATGTAGAGGCTGTTCTCAAGAAGCAGCATTGAAGGAGGTAGCAGAGAACTCTGGAGGGAATGTTCAAAAAGAGGCTAGTGATGCTCCAGAGCTCCTGTCTCCAGCCACATCGCCAGAGCCAGCACCGGGGCCATCCACAGCGCCTGACGCACCCGCTGCTCAGCCTCTGTTGCAAGGAGAACTAGCTGCGATATTCTCCCAAGAATTTATGGCAATGCTGCAGCAAGCCCTTGGAGGGAAACGAGAGTCTGCGGCAGCGGAGGAACAGCGCGGTCTGAAGCACTCTGGTGCCCCCACAGAGGGGAGTGAAGGTAGCGCTCCATGCAAAAAGCTGAGGTTACAGAGAGACAAGGCGGAAGTGGCCTTGGAGGAGCAGGCTGAGGATTTGGAGGACTCGGAAGTAGAACAGGGTCTGGAAGAAGGTGAGATTGCGGAACCAGAGGATCAGGCAAGAGTGGTCAGGGTGTTCCAGAGAGAGGAATTGACAGTGCTTATTTCAGAGACACTGAAGGCGTTGAACATGTCCACAGTGGATCACGCGGAGGAATCCTCTTTGGAGGACCCATTATTGCAGGCGGTTAGGAAGTCCCAGAGGGCCTTTCCGATTCATAGAGTTTTTAGAGAGATGATTCAGGAAGAATGGGACCAGCCAGAGACGGGACTGAAAGGTTCCAGGGTGATGGCACATCTTTACTCATTGCAGGAGCCTGATAAGGATCTGTTTAAATCTCCTAAGGTAGAAGCAGCAGTTTCCGTGGTTACTAAGAAAACAACGATTCCGGTGGAGGGCAGTGCTGCCCTCAAGGATACACAGGATAGGAAATTAGACTCGTTGTTGAAGCAGGTCTTTGAGGTCAATGCACTCATAAGAACATAAGATATGCCATACTGGGTCAGACCAAGGTCCATCAAGCCCAGTATCCTGTTTCCAACAGTGGCCAATCTAGGTCATACGTACCTAGCAGTTTCCCCAAAAGACACAGATTCCACAATGCTTGTACTGGGTCAAGCATTGATATCCTGGGTCCCTTCTTAATAATGGTTTATGGACCTTTCCTCCAGGAACTTGTCCAAACCTTTTTTAAACCCAGCTACTCCAACAGCCTTTACTACATACTCCGGTAACAAATTCCGACACGTTGAGTGAAAAAATATTTTATTTTATTAGTCTTAAATAGTTTACCCTGTAGCTTCATTGCATGTCCCCTAGTCTTTCTATATTCTGATAACGTAAACAATCAATCTAAGTTTACCCGTTCCACTCCGTTCATTAATTTATAGACTTCTATCATATCTCCCCTCAGCCGTCTCTTTTCCAGGTTAAAGAGCCTTAACCTTATTAGCCTTTCTTCATAGGAGTATCCTTCCATCCCCTTTACCATTTTGGTGGCTCTTCTCTGAACCTTTTCTAATAATGCTATATCATTTTTAAGATACGGCGACCAGAATTGCACACAATATTCAAGGTGCGGTCTCACCATGGAACGATATAGAGGCATTATAATATCTTTTGTTTTATTTTCCATTCCTTTCCTTATGAAAGAAATGGAAAATAAAACAAAAGATATTATAATGCTTCCATTTGTGGGACATGGGTGGCTAGAGCTTGCCTGCGATGGTCCCAAAGGATAAAATGAAGTCAGGAAGAAGAGGAGGTCGAGGAAGCCTCCCGGATGGAGTCAGGGGCGGCTTACTTGGCGGACATTCAGTATGATCTTATTCGAGGTTTGGCAAAGAGTATGGCATCAGTTGTGGCGGCGCACAGATATCTATGGTTGCTTAACTGGGCAGCCGATAGTGCCTCTAAGGCAAGGCTTGGTAGGCTCCCTTTTTGAGGGAAGCTCCTCTTTGGAGAAGACTTGGACAAGTTAGTAAAGGACCTCGGGGAGTCTAAGGGTGGAAGGTTGCCGGAGGACAAGCAGAAGCTGAATCGTCCGTTGCTGCCCTCTAAAAGTCAGCAACGGGAGTTTCATAGGTTTTGGCAAACCGGATTTGGTCAGTTTCAAATAGGCCGTTTTCAGAATAGGTCCCAGGGGTTTCAAGGCTTTAGAGGGGCAGGTAGAGGTTTTGGAGCCGCCTCTTCCTCGAAGCTCAAGAAATCACAATGAAGCGAGATGGGTCCAGGACGGATTAGTGCCCGTGGGGGGTCAATTAAGGGAATTCTATCAGGCCTGGACTCAAATTACGTCAGATCAGTGGGTGATGGAGGTCATTCAAAAAGGTTACACTCTCGAATTCCAATGCCCAGTGCTCAACGCCTTCGTTCAATCTCCATGCAGGACAAAATCAAAGCAGCAGGCAGTGCAAGAAACGTTGGAAAGATTTCTGGCGCTCAAGGCAGTAGTGCTGGTGCCATCAGACCAGTGCGGTTTCGGTGGATATTCAATATATTTTGTGGTTCCCAAAAAGGAGGGAGCGTGGAGGTCAATACTAGACCTCAAGAGAGTAAACAGCTGTCTCAGAGTGTCTCACTTTCACATGGAAATGCTGAAATCAGTCATAGTAGTGGTCCGACAGGGAGAATTTCTGACGTCGTTAAATCTCTCAGAGGCATATCTGCACATTCCAATCCAGTTAGAGCATCAGCAGTTCCTGCGGTTTGCCGTCCGCATGGGGCATTTTCAGTTCCAGGTGTTGCCGTTTGGTTTGGCGCCGCCGCCGCGAACCTTCACCAAGGTGATGGTGGTGGTGGTGGTGGTGGCGGCGGCATTACGCAGAGAAGGAGTATTGGTGCACCCTTACCTGGATGATTGATTGGTTGATTCGAGCAAAGTCGCCGGATGAAAGCAAAGGGGCTACCCGCCGGGTGGTGCAGTTTCTGCGAAGCTTAGGGTGGGTAGTGAATGTGGCAAACAGCAAGTTGGGGTCCTTGGGGGCCCGGCCCGGTACCAGGAGCGGCAGAGTGTTTCTCCCGTGTCTCATGGCCTAGGGGCTACGGCGGCTCGTACGAGACTTCTTGAGAAGGAGCGAGCCCTCGGCTTGGCATTATTGTCAGCTCTTGGGGATGATTGCGGCCATGCTAGTGTTGGTTCCGTGGGCCAGAGCACACATGAGGCCGTTGCAGAGAGCTCTCCTCAGGAGATGGTCGCATCAGTCCAGTTGTCGCAAAGGCTAACCTGTCCGGTCGAGACAAGGCAGTCCCTGCAGCGGTGGCTAGCTCCAGGTTCGCTAGAGAAGGGAATGCCACTGGAGGCACTGGATTGGGCGCTGTTGACAGATTCAAGTCTGTTCGGCTGGGGAGCGCACTTTGAAAGACAGGGTCAGTGGTCCGAACAAGAGAGGAGTTGGTCAATCAACAGGTTAGAGTTGAGGGCAGTTACACTAGCACTAAGAACATTCCAGCAGCAGTTTCAAGGAAAGGTGGTGTGTGTGCTATCAGACAACGCTACGGCAGTAGCCTATATCAATCATCAAGGGGGCACCAGCAGCGTGGCTCTCGAGGAAGAGGCGGAGGAGCTACTAAGTTGGGCTGAGTTGCATCTAGAGGTTTGTCGGCGGCACATGTGGCAGGGGTAGACAATGTGAGAGCCGATTTTTTGAGTCGTGTCAAGGTGGACCCAGGAGAGTGGGTTCTCGATCAGGACGTTTTCAATTGGCTGGTGCATTGCTGGGGTCAGCCGGTGATGGATCTCATGGCGACGTTTGCTTCGACAAAGGCAGGAAGATTTTTCAGCAGAAGAACATAGAAACATGATAACAGAAAAAGACCACATGGCCTATCTAGTCTGTCCTTCCATAACAATAACTAAAACAGTCCACTTTTTACCTTTAGAGATCCTCTGTGTTGGTCCCATGCTTTTTTGAATTCAGTTACTGTCCTCATCTCTACCACCTCCACTGGGAGACTATTCCATGGATCCACTACTCTTTCTGTAAAGAAATATTTCCGCATATCACTCCTGAATCTATCTCCCTTCACCCTCATCCCATGTCCCCTCGTAGCAGAACTTGCTTTCAATTGAAAGAGGCTCTCTCCCTGAACATAGATGCCATGGAGGTATTTAAACATCTCAATCATATCACCTCTATCCCGCCTTTCCTCTAAGGTGTACATATTAAGATCCTTAAGTCTGTCCTCATATGCTTTATAATGAAGCCCACTAATCATTTTAGTAGCCACCCTCTGCACCGACTCCATCCTGTTCACATCCTTTTGAAGGTGCGGTCTCCAGAATTGCACACCATACTCCAAATGAGGTCGCACCAAAGACTTATACAGAGGCATTATCACCTCCCTTTTTCTGCTAGCCATTCCTCTCCGTATGCACCCAAGCATTCTTCTAGCTTTTGCCGTCGCCTTTTCTACCTGTTTAGCTACTTTAAGATCATCAGACACAACCACGCCTAAATCCCGCTCTTCTTTAGTGGACAAAAGTACTTCACCTCCTATATTGTATTGCTCCCTTGGATTGCTGCAGCTCAAATGCATGACCTTACATTTTTTAACATTAAATCCCAGCTGCCAAATTCTAGACCATTCTTCAAGCTTAGCTAGATCCCTCCTCATGTTATCTACACCTTCCTGGGTGTCTACTCTATTGCAGATTTTAGTATCATCTGCAAAGAGGCAAACCTTACCCGACAGCCTTTCCGCTATATCACTAACAAATATGTTAAAAAGAATCGGACCAAGGACAGATCCCTGGGGCACACCACTGGTAACATCCTTCTCCTCGGAGTGAGCTCCATTTACTTGTACTCTTTGTCGCCTCCCACCCAACCAATTTCTAACCCAAGCAGTAGCTTTAGGGTCCATCCCTAGGGTGCTCAGTTTGTTTATAAGTCGCCTGTGAGGAACAGTGTCAAAGGCTTTACTGAAATCTAAATACACCACATCTAGAGCTCTCCCTCGGTCCAACTCCCTGGTCACCCAGTCAAAGAAATCAATCAGATTTGTCTGACAAGACCTGCCTCTGGTTAATCCATGCTGCCTCAGATCCTGTAATCCGCTGGACTCCAGAAACCTCACTCTTTTCTCTTTCAGCAGCGTTTCCAATAATTTACTCACCACCAAAGTTAAACTAACCGGCCTGTAGTTTTCAACCACATCCTTACTTCCGCTTTTGTGTAAAGGCACCATATGAGCCTCTCTCCAGTCCTTTGGCACCACTCCCAACTCCAACGAAGCATTGAAAAGGTCAGTCAGTGGAGTTGCTAGAACGTCCCCAAGTTCCCTCAGTATTCTAGAGTGTATCCCATCCAGTCCCATCGCTTTGTCTACTTTAAGTTGAGCTAGTTTCTCATGAACACAGTCTTCTGAAAATTGTTCAAGATGTCCCTCGCTTCTGTTTTTATTTGTGGGTGTTTTCTGAGGTCCTGCTCCTGGTTCTTCATCTGTGAACACAGAACAAAAATATTTGTTAAGCAATTCCGCTTTATCCTTATCAGCTTCTACATATTCCCCCCCTGTACCCTTGAGTCTGACAATACCACTTTTGCCCTTCCTCTTCTCACTAATATATCTGAAAAATGTCTTATCCCCCCATTTTATTGCATTGGCTATTTCCTCCTCCTTTTGAATCTTTGCCTTCTTGACTACTTTGCTAGCTTCTCTAAGTTTTTCCAAATACAGATGCCTGTCTTCCTCTCTCTGTGATCTCTTGTATTTCATGAAGGCCTCCCTCTTTTTCTTCACTTTTTCAGCTACTTCCTTTGAAAACCATAGCGGTCTCCTTTTCCTTTTGCCTTTATTTACCATTTTAACAAAAAGGTTGGTTGCCCTTAAAATACCCCCGTTCAGTTTTGCCCTCTGTTTTTCTACATCCCCCAGCTGTTCCCATCCCACTAACCACTCCCTGAGGTAATGGCCCATCTTCGCAAAGTTAGTCTTCCTAAAGTCTAAGATCCTCACCTTGGAATGGAATCTAACAGCCCTAGTCCTAATACTGAACCACACCATCTGGTGATCACTGGATGCAAAATGATCTCCCACTACAACATCAGAAACACTTTCAGCATTGGTAAGCACCAAGTCCAGTATGGCCCCTTCACGTGTGGGGTCTGTTACCAATTGCCTGAATAGTTCTCCCTGTAGAGAATCCAGGATCTCCTTACTTCTAGATGATACTGCAGCAGGAATGTGCCAATCAACATCTGGCATATTGAAATCTCCTATCAGTAGCACTTCCCCTTTCCTAGCAATGCTGCGTATGTCTTCAATTAACTGTCTGTCCACCTCTTCCTCTTGTGAGGGAGGTCTGTATATCACACCAATGCAAATAGATTTCTCTTTCCCTCTTTCTAGTTTAACCCACAATGCCTCCTCTCTCCCTTTTAAGCTCTGTAATTCCAAAGCTTTAATAGTAGTTTTTACATATAGTGCCCCTCCTCCTTCCCTTCTTCCTACCCTGTCCTTTCTGAATAAAGTATAGCCAGGTATAGTTACATCCCAGTCATGGTTTTCTGTGAACCATGTTTCTGTAACTGCCACTAAATCCAAGTCAGCCACTCCCACCAAAGCTTCAACTTCAGGGATCTTATTTCCCATGCTACGGGTATTAATACACACTGCTTTCCATATGTTACCCCTGTTACCCATTTCCATAAAGGTATTTAATGTATCACCTACCTGGGGGCTTTCACTTACCTGGGGGCTTTCTTCACCCATCCCCAACGAATCTAGTTTAAAGCCCTCTTCAGTAGATTAGCCAGTCTACTACCGAAGATGCGTTGACCTTTCTTGGACAGATGTATGCCATCTCTGCTCTGCAACCCTTGGAACAGCATCCCATGGTCTAGGAAACCAAAACGCTCTCGATGACACCATCCACACAGCCATGCATTCATCTCCAGGATGCGAGCCTCTCTGCCTTGGTCTTTACCCTCAACAGGGAAGATTGAAGAGACCACCACCTGTGCACCTAACTGCTTCACCCTCTGTCCCAGAGCCACGAAGTCACTTTTGATACGTTCCGAGGTATACCTGGCAGTATCATTTGTTCCAACATGGATTAGCAACATCGGGTAATAGTCAGTGGGCTTGATGAGTCTCGGCAAACTCTCCGTAACATCTTGGATTTTGGCACCAGGCAGACAGCATACCTCTCTGGACATCAAGTCTGGTCGGCAGATGGACTCCTCGGTACCCCTCAGAAGAGAGTCTCCAACCACCACTACCCTTCGTTTCCTTCTGGTCACTGATTCTGCAACTTTGGGGTACTTGAACTCTGGTTCTTCCCTTTCCAGGGATGCTTTCACCTCCTCCACTTCCAGGGCTGCATAATGGTTCTTCAATTCAAGGGCTGGAGAAGTTGGATTGGTGATTTTGCAGGCCCTGGTGACTTGTGTCCAACCATCAACATTCTGTTGGCACCCAACTTCTCCTGTGTTGGAGAGCTTGGTTGCTGCAAGAAGCATCTCATCAATGTACTTCTCACTGTCTTGAATGCTCCTCAGCCTCGCCACCTCCTCTCTGAGTTCCTCCACTTGTTTCCTCAGAGCTTCAGCATGCAGGCACCCTGCACATGGAACCGGTCCTTCAACTGGCATTAGGACCTCTGTCTGGACCGAGGCAGAAGCTGTAATGGGGGCAACAGCTTTAGCAATACGATTTTATTTATTTATTTATTTTATTTAACTGTATTTATATCCCGCTTTTCTCCAGGACCAAGCAGGAAGTCAGTCCTCACTTATGGGTGACGTCGGCGCCGACGGAGCCCTCGCGGAGCAATTTTCCCCAGCTTTCAAAGAAAGCCTTTGGGAATTGCAGCGCGCATGCGCGGTCCCCTTCCCGCCCAAGGGTGCCATCTTAGCCAGTCTTCTTTTTTCCGCGGAGCCCTACAGACGTACCCGTCGTGTCCCCGCGAAAAAGTTGATTTTCTTTAGAATTACTCTGTTTTTTCATTCGGTTCGACGCCGGTCTTTTTCCCGCCGGACTCGCGACGCCGGTCACGAGTCCTCTTCTTATTTTTCGGTTTTTCTGACTTAGTCAGTTTTCGTTTCGGTTTTTCCCTGGCAGCCCGGTCCTTTGACCTCGCCGGGGCCCTTTTTCCCCCGATGGCTGCCAGTGGTTTCAAGCGGTGTGGTCAGTGTGACCGAAATATGTCACTAACTGACACACACGACAATTGCCTCCGCTGCCTGGGCCCGGATCATGAAGAAATGATCTGTGGGCCTTGTGGCAAACTATCCTCCAAAGCGTTGAGAAGTCGGCGGCATCAGCGGGATAGAATCTTCGCTGACCCCAGCCGTACCCGGACCTCGTCGGAGGCCTCCGCGTCCAGGGGTTCCAGCTCGGACCGTCGCCGGAGTTCCTCCGACAGGGTTTCTCCCTCCGGGGACCATCGACGGAAGGTGAAACCCGCGAGGGCGGCGTCGGTGGACGCTCCTGGCTCCGCGAGGGCCAGGTCGCATAGCCCCGATAGCCGCCCCGGGTCCTTGGAGAAGGAGCACCTCACGAAGCGACCTCGCCTGGAGTCGGAGCTGCCTGCTCGGGTAAGTCCTGTGGTCCTTCTGGACTCGCCTCCGCGACAGCCGACGTCGGGCCCGACGCCGTCGGGGCCCGAGTCGGGGGCTGCTGGGTCACCTGAGCTCGGACTCAGGTTGACGGCCTTGGAGAGCAGACTGTCTGCCTTCATGGACCAGCAGCGGGCACTGCTCGCTGGCTTCGCTGGCGCCGCTGCCCCGACCGCCGGGACGTCGACGTCGAAGTCGACCCCGGAGACCGAGCCGATCCTCGAGTCGATGCGAACTCGAGTCGATCCTCGGTCGAGGTCACCCTCGGCCTCCCGTTCGGGACCGAGGTCGCCGACGCCGACTCCCTCGGCGTCGGGGCGGCAGGCGCCGCGCCCTGCCCGGGCCGACCCCACCGAGTCCTCGTCGGAGTCGGTCTGGGAGTCTGAAGAGGAAGAGTCGCCTGATTCTTTTCGGACTCGGTGTGTCCCCTCGGACTCACCTGAGTCCGAACCTCGGAAGCAGTCCCCCCCGGAGGATGCCCGGTTCTCGGACTTCGTCAGGGATATGGCCAAGGCTTTGGCCTTCCCTGCGGATCCCGAGGAGGAGCCTCGAGCCGAAGAGCTCGACGCCCTCCAGTATGACTCTCCCGCCAGGGAACACTTTACTGTACCGGTTCCTCCCATGCTGGAACGACTACTCTTCCGCATGTGGGAGAGTCCGGCCACCTCGCCGGTCCTGAGCAAGCGGGTCGATTCTATCTATCGAGTCCGCAAGAGCCCTGGCTTCCAGAAAGCACAGCTACCACACCATTCCATGGTAGTGGAATCGGCCATGCATCGTCTTAAGAGCCAGAAGATGCACTCTTCGGTGCCTCCTGGCAGGGAGGCCCGTAACCTGGATGGCCTTGGTAAGAAGTGTTTCCAGGGCTCTATGCTCGCCTGTCGTGTCCAGACCTACCAGCTATACATGGGCATGTATCTCCGAGACCTGGCTAAAGAGCTAGCCGGTTTCTCCGCTGGTTTGTCCGAGGAACCCTTGCGGAGGTTCCTGGCCTTGTCCACTGGCATTCGGGAATGCTCAAAATTCATGTCCCGAGCAGCCTATGATGGCTTTGAAGCATCGGCTCGAGTGGCCGCAGCCGGCATCGGTGCCCGCCGACAGGCTTGGCTTCAGTCGTCTGACCTTGAGCCCTGGGTGCAGGACAAGTTGGTCGATGTCCCTTGCCGAGTCGACAACCTCTTTGGCAAGCCCATGGCTGATAAGGCTGCACAACTTGAGACAGAGACTCTCACCAGGACTAGGCTTTCTAGGAAGACCTCCGCCCCTTCCCAGAAAAAGAAGGGCTCGGGAAAGAAGTCCTTTTACCCGAGGAAGGCGACTGCCTACAAACAATACCCCCACTATCAGGCCCCTGCAGCTCCCCAACAGGGCCAGCAGGCCAAGGGACGGGGTAACGGGTCCCGTAGGCAGCAAGCCCCCAAGCCTGCACCACCAGCCCCTGCTCCGCAGGGTGGGGGTTTTTGACTCCTTAAGCATAGCCTCTCCCCCCCCGCTGGCTCCTCCCAGTACCGGAGGCCGGCTGGTTCACTTCGCCCACAGGTGGTCCAGCATCACCTCAGATACCTGGGTGCTTCAAGTCGTGCGAGAAGGCTATCTTCTCCACTTCCACCAGGTCCCTCCCTCCTATTTTCCGGGAGAACCTCCACGACCCCCTCTGCACAGGGAATTACTCCTTCAGGAGTTAGCAGGTCTTCTACGGGATCAGGCGGTGGAACCGGTGCCCCACCACCTGAAGGGTCAAGGCTTTTATTCCCGGTATTTTCTAATACCAAAAAGAACAGGAGGCCTCAGACCCATCCTGGACTTGCGCAACCTCAACAAGTTCCTCGTGCGGGAGAAGTTCAAAATGCTTACCCTTGGAATCCTTCTGCCCTACCTCCAGCAGGGAGATTGGCTATGCTCCTTGGATCTAAAGGATGCCTACACGCACATCCTCATCCACCCAAGCCACCGCCAATACCTAAGGTTTGTGGTGGCAGGAAATCATTACCAGTACAGAGTACTGCCCTTTGGCCTATCCTCCGCACTGCGAGTCTTCACAAAATGTCTCGCGGTGGTGGCGGCCCATCTCCGGCTTCACGGCCTCTATGTCTTTCCGTACCTCGACGACTGGCTCATCAGAGCAGCGTCCGCTCTGGAGGTCACCAACGCCACGCGCCGCACGGTGACTCTTCTGCAGTACTTGGGCTTTGTTATAAACTTCGCAAAGTCCACTTTGCTCCCCTCACAGGATCTCGAGTTCATCGGCGCAAGGCTGCACACTCCTCAGGCACGAGCGTACCTACCGCTCGACAGGGCTCAACGGCTCATGGACCTAGCCGACCGTTTTCGCAGCCAGCCCCCTGGTCTCCGCCAGGCGCTTCCTGAGACTACTCGGCCATATGGCTTCCACCGTCCATGTGACCCCCAATGCCCGCCTGAATATGCGGCCTGCTCAATGGTGTCTCCGCCGGCAGTGGCGACAAGCCACAGGCGGCCTAGCAGACCTAGTGCACGTCTCCGAGCCGCTGATCTTGTCTCTCCGGTGGTGGCTCCAGCGGCCGAACCTGATATTCGGCATGCCTTTCCAGTCACCTCAGCCGGCCCGGGTGCTGACAACAGATGCATCCCTCCTGGGCTGGGGAGCGCATTGCCAAGGGGCACGTACTCAGGGCCTCTGGACCACGTGGGAGTCTGCTCAGCAGATCAACTTCCTGGAGCTCAGGGCGATCCGCCTGGCTCTCAAGGCCTTCTCCCACCTGACTTCTCACCAGTCCGTCCTTGTCCAGACGGACAATCAAGTTGCCATGTTCTACGTGAACAAGCAGGGGGGCACGGGCTCCTTCCTCCTCTGTCGGGAGGCACAGAAGCTCTGCTCTTGGGCCGTCAGTCACGGCGTTCTCCTCAAGGCAGTTTATCTCCCAGGCCAAGAGAATCGCCTGGCGGACAAACTCAGCAGGATCCTCCAGCCGCACGAGTGGCGTCTGGATCCCTTGGTAGTTCAGAAGCTCTTTCTAAAGTGGGGCCTCCCCACGGTGGATCTCTTTGCCAGTCCTCACAACCGGCAACTTCCTCGCTTCTGCTCTCGTCAGCCACACCCCCTTCGGGTTGCGGCGGACGCTTTTCTACTCTCATGGTCGGGGAGCCTTCTGTATGCTTTCCCTCCCATCCCGCTAGTCTCTCGGACTCTCTTCAAGGTTCTCCGAGACAAAGCCTTCATGATCCTGGTGGCTCCTCGCTGGCCCAGACAGCCGTGGTTTCCACTCCTGCTGCAATTAGCGGTGGAGGATCCGTTCCCTCTGGGGTTTCAACCGGATCTCCTCACTCAGGATCAGGGGTCTCTGCTACACCCCAACCTCAGGTCTCTCAATCTGATGGCCTGGCTGCTGAGAGGGTAGTCCTTGCTCCCCTCCTCCTGCCGGCAGAGGTGGAAGAGGTCGTCCTAGCTTCTCGGCGACCTTCTACTCGAAAATGCTACGCCCTTAAATGGCGTCGCTTTTCCGTTTGGTGTACCCGACAGTCTCAGGATCCCTTCTCCTGCCCGGTGTCGGTGGTCTTGCAGTACTTGCTTTACCTCTCTAATCTGGGACTTAAGTCCAACTCCGTCAAAGTTCACCTCAGTGCTCTTTCAGCACATCATGTGCCGGTGGACGGCAGACCTCTCTCCAACGACCCTCTCGTAGCGAGGTTTCTCCGAGGTCTCCTTCTACTTAAACCACCTCTGCGCCCACCAGCGCCTGACTGGGACCTGAATGTGGTTTTACAGCGGATCACCTGTCCGCCTTTTGAACCTATGGCTACCTGTTCTCTCCGTTTTCTTTCTTGGAAAACACTGTTCTTGTTAGCCCTCACTTCCGCTAGACGCGTAAGTGAATTGCAGGCCCTCGTGTCTGATCCCCCTTACACTCGGTTCTACAAAAATAGGGTAGTCCTACGGACTCACCCAAAATTTCTTCCAAAAGTGGTCTCCCCTTTTCACATCAATCAGGAGGTGGTACTTCCAACCTTCTTTCCCAGACCACACTCCAGCCGAGCTGAAACGGTCCTCCATACCCTGGACTGTAGAAGGGCTTTGAACTTCTACCTTGACCGTACGCGGGAGCACCGTAAAGCTGCTCAGCTTTTTGTGTCTTTTGACCCCAATAAATTGGGGCTCCCGGTCTCCAAGCGTACTCTGTCCATCTGGGTTGCGGACTGTATCTCTTGGGCTTATGGGGCAGCCGGACTCTCCTTGGAAGGTCGAGTCACGGCTTATTGCGTTCGGGCAAAGGCTACGTCAGTGGCTTACCTCCGCTCTGTTCCGCTGGCAGACATCTGCCGGGCCGCTACTTGGTCTTCGAGCCAGACTTTTGCAGTCCATTACTGTCTCGAGAGGGAGTCCCGCAGGGACAGTGCTTTCGGACAGGCAGTCCTCCGTAATCTCTTCGAGGTCTGAGCAACTCCTACCCTCCATCCCGGATGTGGGCTACCGGTGGGTAATAATTCAGCGAAGATTCTTTCCTTCTGTGCTGCTGAGCTAGAGGGAGCTCATTTTTGTGCTTAGGGTCTCCGGTAGCCTTGAGCTTGGGAGTCCCATAAGTGAGGACTGACTTCCTGCTTGGTCCTGGAGAAAGTGTAGTTACTCACCTGTAACAGGTGTTCTCCAGGAGCAGCAGGAATCAGTCCTCACAACCCTCCCTCCTCCCCGTGGAGTTGCAAACATCTGCTTTAGTTTTTTTGCAAATTTTTATGCTGTCTTTTTTAGCTATGTCATCTGACTGGCTAAGATGGCACCCTTGGGCGGGAAGGGGACCGCGCATGCGCGCTGCAATTCCCAAAGGCTTTCTTTGAAAGCTGGGGAAAATTGCTCCGCGAGGGCTCCGTCGGCGCCGACGTCACCCATAAGTGAGGACTGATTCCTGCTGCTCCTGGAGAACACCTGTTACAGGTGAGTAACTACGCTTTCACCGGGTCAAAGCGGCGTTGCATATAAGGGTGGGGAAATCAAGTAGAAGGGTGGGGGCCATCACCAGGTAGGCAACATTGATGATTCCGACATAAGACAGACTATAGACATAGACAGTACAGTGTAGTTGTCACTCAGAGGGTCATGGTGAGTTCAGGGGTTGGTGCATTTTTTGGTGGAGGTTGTCTTGGAATATTCTTGGAATAGGATGGTTTTCAGCTGTTTTCGGAATGAAAGGAGGTCGTTATTGTTTCTGAGGTGGTTAGGTAAAGAGTTCCATAGGGATGGTGCATAGAGTTCAAAGGCTCGGTTGCATGTCTTTTGAGAGCGTTTGGTTCTTTTGTGAGGGACGGTGAGGTAGTTGTTGAAGGCCTGTCTAGTTGTTATTCCGTGGGTTGGGCGGGTCAGCAGGGTGCAAAGCTGGGTGTTCTGTGCTTGGTGGATGGCTTTGTGGGTGAGTAGGATGGACTTGTATTTAGTTCTTGCTTCGAGGGGAAGTATGTATAGGTCTCTTAGGATTGGGGTGATGTGGTCACATTTCTTTGCTCTCTGAATGATTCTTGCTGTGGTGTTCAATGCATTTCGGAGGGGCTCAGTCTGTGTAGCTGGGAGTCCATGGTAGATTACGTTGCAGTAGTCCAGATGTGGGAGAGTCATAGCTTGCATCACTGTCCTGAAGTCTTTAGGTTCGAGGAGAGGTCTGAGCCGCAGCACTGTTTTCGCTTTATGGAATATATTTCTTGCAGTTTTTGTGATGTGTTGCTTGAGGGTTAGAGCTTGGTCAGTGATAATAAATAGGTATCTTATTTGTGGTTGTATTTGGATGCATGTGGTTCCTATGTTGAGGTATGTAGGTGGCGTGAAGTCTGGGTCTTTTGTTACTATGAGGGCTTCCCAGCCATTTTTCCCAGCCATTGTTCTGTTCGTGGAGCTTACGTATCTGTTAAAGCAAAAGAGAGAGATCTACCAAGCACCAGCCGGTTTCGCAGATGTCCTTTCAGAGAAAAAGCAGTTAAATCTCTTTAATTATATTCAAAATGTGCTGGTCCAATTCTCTGTGATTTGTTAAAGGGGGAGGTGCCCTATAAAGCAAGACTGCTCACTAGGGGTGGGTGGGTGTTGGGGTGGGTAGGGAGGGAACTAACACCTGATTAGGTGTTTAGCAGTTTCTAAACCTGAGGAGGTTACTGGAGTTCAGCAATCTACTGTGCTCAAGGAAAGTTCCCCTAAAGCACCAAAAAGAAAGTAACCTTGCTTTAAAAAATATACAAAAAACCCTTTTAAGAGCTCCCAGTCAGAGAGCTAGCATTGTAATATAATAATAAAAAACAAAAACAAACCCTCAAATCCTTACTGTTTGTTGATCTGTGGAGCCCTGGTTAGGAAAGCCTCAACAGGGCACGGCACTGGATCCGTTTATGCAGGCTTCAACTGCACTCAGGAAACAGGCCCACGAACTCCTGATTAGGTGTTACCAGTTTCTAAACCTGGGGAGGTTACTGGAGTCCAGCAACCTACTGTGCTCAAGGAAAGTTCCCCTAAAGCACCAAAAAGAAAGTAACCTTGCTTTAAAAAATATACAAAAAACCCTTTTAAGAACTCCCAGTCAGACAACTAGCAATGTAATATAATAATAAAACAAACAAACCAATCCTCAAATCCTTACTGTTTGTTGATCTGTGGAGCCCTGGTTAGGAAAGCCTCAACAGGGCACGGCACTGGAGCCATTTATGCAGGCTTCAACTGCACTCAGGAAACAGGCCCACTAACTCCTGATTAGGTGTTAGCAGTTTCTAAACCTGAGGAGGTTACTGGAGTTCAGCAACCTACTGTGCTCAAGGAAAGTTCCCCTAAAGCACCAAAAAGAAAGTAACCTTGCTTTAAAAAATATACAAAAAACCCTTTTAAGAGCTCCCAGTCAGAGAGCTAGCAATGTAATATAATAATAAAACAAACAAACAAACAAACCCTCAAATCCTTACTGTTTGTTGATCTGTGGAGCCCTGGTTAGGAAAGCCTCAACAGGGCAGGGCACTGGAGCCTTTTATGCAGGCTTCAACTGCACTCAGGAGACAGGCCCACTAACTCCTAATTAGGTGTTAGTAGTTTCTAAACCTGGGGAGGTTACTGGAGTTCAGTAACCTACTGTGCTCAAGGAAAGTTCCCCTAAAGCACCAAAAAGAAAGTAACCTTGCTTTAAAAAATATACAAAAAACCCTTTTAAGAGCTCCCAGTCAGAGAGCTAGCATTGTAATATAATAATAAAAAACAAAAACAAACCCTCAAATCCTTACTGTTTGTTGATCTGTGGAGCCCTGGTTAGGAAAGCCTCAACAGGGCACGGCACTGGATCCGTTTATGCAGGCTTCAACTGCACTCAGGAAACAGGCCCACGAACTCCTGATTAGGTGTTACCAGTTTCTAAACCTGGGGAGGTTACTGGAGTCCAGCAACCTACTGTGCTCAAGGAAAGTTCCCCTAAAGCACCAAAAAGAAAGTAACCTTGCTTTAAAAATTATACAAAAAACCCTTTTAAGAGCTCCCAGTCAGACAACTAGCAATGTAATATAATAATAAAACAAACAAACCAACCCTCAAATCCTTACTGTTTGTTGATCTGTGGAGCCCTGGTTAGGAAAGCCTCAACAGGGCACGGCACTGGAGCCATTTATGCAGGCTTCAACTGCACTCAGGAAACAGGCCCACTAACTCCTGATTAGGTGTTAGCAGTTTCTAAACCTGAGGAGGTTACTGGAGTTCAGCAACCTACTGTGCTCAAGGAAAGTTCCCCTAAAGCACCAAAAAGAAAGTAACCTTGCTTTAAAAAATATACAAAAAACCCTTTTAAGAGCTCCCAGTCAGAGAGCTAGCAATGTATATAATAATAAAAACAAACAAACAAACAAACCCTCAAATCCTTACTGTTTGTTGATCTGTGGAGCCCTGGTTAGGAAAGCCTCAACAGGGCAGGGCACTGGAGCCTTTTATGCAGGCTTCAACTGCACTCAGGAGACAGGCCCACTAACTCGTAATTAGGTGTTAGTAGTTTCTAAACCTGGGGAGGTTACTGGAGTTCAGTAACCTACTGTGCTCAAGGAAAGTTCCCCTAAAGCACCAAAAAGAAAGTAACCTTGCTTTAAAAAATATACAAAAAACCCTTTTAAGAGCTCCCAGTCAGAGAGCTAGCAATGTAATATAATAATAAAACAAACAAAGAAACCCTCAAATCCTTACTGTTTGTTGATCTGTGGAGCCCTGGCTAGGAAAGCCTCAACAGGACACGGCACTGGAGCCGTTTATGCAGGCTTCAACTGCACTCAGGAAACAGGCCCACTAACTCCTGATTAGGTGTTAGCAGTTTCTAAACCTGAGGAGGTTACTGGAGTTCAGCAACCTACTGTGCTCAAGGAAAGTTCCCCTAAAGCACCAAAAAGAAAGTAACCTTGCTTTAAAAAATATACAAAAAACCCTTTTAAGAGCTCCCAGTCAGAGAGCTAGCAATGTAATATAATAATAAAACAAACAAACCAACCCTCAAATCCTTACTATTTGTTGATCTGTGGAGCCCTGGTTAGGAAAGCCTCTACAGGGCAGGGCACTGGAACCTTTTATGCAGGCTTTAACTGCACTCAGGAGACAGGCCCACTAACTCCTGATAAGGTGTTAGCAGTTTCTAAACCTGAGTAGGTTACTGGAGTTCAGCAACCTACTTTGCTCAAGGAAAGTTCCCCTAAAGCACCAAAAAGAAAGTAACCTTGCTTTAAAAAATATACAAAAAACCCTTTTAAGAGCTCCCAGTCAGAGAGCTAGCAATGTAATATAATAATAAAACAAACAAACCAACCCTCAAATCCTTACTGTTTGTTGATCTGTGGAGCCCTGGTTAGGAAAGCCTCTACAGGGCAGGGCACTGGAGCCTTTTATGCAGGCTTCAACTGCACTCAGGAAACAGGCCCACTAACTCCTGATTAGGTGTTACCAGTTTCTAAACCTGGCGAGGTTACTGGAGTTCAGCAACCTACTGTGCTCAAGGAAAGTTCCCCTAAAGCACCAAAAAGAAAGTAACCTTGCTTTAAAAAATATACAAAAAACCCTTTTAAGAGCTCCCATTCAGAGAGCTAGCAATGTAATATAATAATAAAACAAACAAACAAACCCTCAAATCCTTACTGTTTGTTGATCTGTGGAGCCCTGGTTAGGAAAGCCAGAAAGGAATGAATGTCCGAGGGTTTGGACGTTCTGATGCAGAGGTGGCTGGAGGAGCAGCTCTTATATGTGTTTCCACTATGGGTGTTAATAGGTCGGGTTCTGCAGCGAATCGAGCGCCACAAGGGTCAGGTGCTCCTGATTGCGCCAGATTGGCCAAGAAGACCATGGTATGCCGACCTCAACAGTCTCCTAGTGGAGCTTCCGTGGATATTGCCGGTCAGAAAGGAAAGAAATAGCGAGATGCACAAAGGCAACATCCAAAAGAGCCTTCAGCATTTATGCCCCAAAAGCCTGGAACACCCTCCCACCAGACTTGAGAGCTATCACCAGCTTAACCCAATTCAGGAAAAAGCTCAAGCATTACCTATTCACAAGTTACTTTCCCGTGTAGATTCCATAGGGAAATGCACACACCATGCATATAACCAGAGATTTTTGACTATGTGAATAACTGTAGCTAGTTACCCCTGTTCTTCCAAGTTTCAGCTCCTGTTAAATATAAAATACACTACAATTGTTGTTGTTGTTAAGTGCTGTCGAGTCGGAGTCGACTCATGGCGACCCTCTGGATAGCTATCCTAAACTGTGTTCGGTCTTCAGTCAGGCGGCTCATTGTTGACAGACTGGTACCCGTAGCTGCTGTTATTGTATCGATCCATCTCATTGCTGGCCTTCCTCTTTTGCGTTGACCTTCTATCTTGCCAAGCATAATGTCTTTCTCTAATGATCTCTCTCTTCGCATGATGTGTCCAAAGTATGAAAGTCGAAGTCTTGTCATCTGAGCTTATAAAGAAAGCTTAGGTTTGATCTCCTCTAGTACCGACTGGTTTGTTCTTCGGGCAGTCCATGGTATACACAGTATTCGCCGCCAGCACCATAATTCAAAGGCATCAATTTTCTTCCTGTTTATCTTTTTCACTGTCCAGCTTTCACATCCATATGATGTTATTGAAAATACCATGGCTTGAACAAGTCGAATCTTTGTATGGAGAGAGATATCTCTGCTCTTGAGAATCTTATCTAGGTCTTTCATAGCCATTCTGCCAAGAGCAATGTGCCGTCTGATTTCTTGACTGCTTGTTGCTTCTTTATTGATAGTTGATCCAAGTAGGTTAAAGTTGTTCACAATTTCAATTTCTTCTCCAATTACCCTGTATGTATATGTTTGTTCAATGTAAACCATGCTGATGGTAAGAGCACGGTATAAAAGAAATGTTAAATACATAAATAATAAATAAATAAATCTCCTGGTGCAGGGGCCATTGAATATGCCTCAGGTCGATCGGTTTTCGCTTACGGCTTGGCTCTTGAGAGGGCAAGGTTGATGGCAAAGGGTTACTCATCGGCGGTAATTTCTACCCTATTGAAGTCCAGGCGTAGGTCCACATCAATGGCTTATATTCGGGTTTGGCGAGTATTCAAGTCATGGTGCGGCGATAGGCGCATACGGGCTTTAACGGCCTCCATTCCAGAGATTCTAGCCTTTCTGCAGGATGGTTTTGACAGAAGCCTGCCAGCGGCATCTCTACGAGTTTAGTTGGCGGCACTTTCATGTTATTGTGGGAAGGTGCAAGGGATGGTGCTTGGGGCACACCCAGATGTTAGAAGGTTCCTTCGAGCGGCGGCTCTTTTGCGGCCGCCATGTAGGGACACGGTACTGGCGTGGAATCTTAACTTGGTGCTGGAAGCGTTAATACGGGAGCCCTTTGAGCCGTTGGCTGAAGCATCTTTGAAAGATCTTACGTTTAAAGTAGTGTTTTTAGTGGCTATTGCGTCGGCAAGGAGGATTTCGGAGTTACAAGCTTTGTCGTGTAAAGAGCCTTTTTTGATCTTTTATGATAAGAAGGTGGTTTTGAGAACAGTGCCTTCCTTCTTGCCTAAGGTGATGTTGGGATTCCATTTAAATCAGGTGGTGTCCTTGCCGGTGTTCGAGAGAAGCGGCAAAGATGAGGCCGCAAGTCGTCTATATTGGTTGGATGTATGTCGAGTGTTGAAGAAATATTTACGGAGAACGGCTTTGTTCCGTAAGATGGACAGGTTGTTTGTCCTCTTTGGAGGGCCAAGACAAGGAGAGCAAGCATCAAAGTCTTCCATAGCAAGATGGCTTAAGGAGGCTATAGCATCGGCCTACATTTTAAAGGGCAAGCCGGTTCCGAAGGGCTTAAGATCTCATTTGACTAGGGCACAGGCGACCTCATGGGCGGAGTGCAGTTTAGTGCCAACAGTGGAAATTTGTAAGGTGGCAGCTTGGTCGTCTTTGCATTCCTTTCTTAAGCATTACAGAATTGATGTGCAGGTGGAGGGAGACGCTAGGTTTGGATCAGCAGTGCTTCAGGCTGGTCTGGCAGGTCCCTACCGTTAAAGTGTTCACTGCTCTGTTACATCCCCAGAGGTTCGGGACTAGACTGGAGGGATGATAAGGAAGGTGAAATTAGACTTACCTGCTAATTGTTGTTCCTTGAGGAACTCCAGTCTAGTCCCGCATCCCTCCCTAGTGTAATGTATTAGACAGTAGCCTGAAGACAGGAAAGATGGTTCATAAGGTTGTGGAAGTGGCTTTAAGCGCTGCGGATCATTTGGGGAGCGGGGTGGACAGTACAGGGCTAAAAAGAAAGAGGGCCTGCTAGGGGTTCCTATTGAGAGGGTGCAGCATGGCTAAGTAGCCTGATACAAGAGGGTTGCCTGGTGGATTGCCGGGTGACTGGTTGTGTTAGTTAAAAGTTATGTAGTTATACAGTTAAAAAAAAAAAGACACAGGTTCCACAATGCTTGTACTGGGTCAAGCATTGATATCCTGGATCCCTTCTTATTAATGGTTTATGGACCTTTCCTCCAGGAACTTGTCCAAACCTTTTTTAAACCCAGCTACACTAACAGCCTTTACTACATACTCCGGTAACAAATTCCAGAGTTTGATTACACGATGAGTGAAAAAATATTTTCTTTTATTAGTCTTAAATAGTTTACCCTGTAGTTTCATTGCATGTCCCCTAGTCTTTCTATATTCTGATAACGTAAACAATCGATCTGCGTTTACCCGTTCCACTCTGTTCATTAATTTAGAGTTCTATCATATCTCCCCTCAGCTGTCTCTTTTCCAGGTTAAAGAGCTCTAACCTTTTTAGCCTTTCTTCATAGGAGTATCCTTCCATCCCCTTTACCATTTTAGTGGCTCTTCTCTGAACCTTTTCTAATAATGCTATATCCTTTTTAGGATACGGCGACCAGTATTGCACACAATATTCAAGGTGCGGTCTTACCATGGAACGATATAGAGGCATTATAATATCTTTTATTTTATTTTCCATTCCTTTCCTGATGATACCTAGCATTCTATTTGCTCTCTTGGCCGCCACTGCACACTAGGTTGAGGGTATTCACATGTTATCCACAATGACGCCTAAATCTTTTTCCTGGATGTTAGTTCCTAATGGGGAACCTTGCATCATGTAACCATAGTTTAGGTTGTTCTTCCCTAGGTGCACAACTTTGCACTTGTCCACATTAAATTTCATCTGCCATTCTGATGCCCAGTCTTCCAATGTATCAAGATCCTCTTGCAATTTTCCACAATCCTCTTGGGTTTTAACAACTTTAAATAGTTTTGTGTCATCTGCAAATTTGATAACCTCAATAACCTAATCCTCGCTCGCAAAGATCTCAGTTTTAAAACATCAAGTTCCACTAGCCACAAGTTTTGTGATTTTCTAACGATTGAAAATAAGGACCTAACTATCTGCCTTGCCTACAGAGCCCCCTATGCAGACTCTGAGGAAACATCCATCAGACTTGAAGCAGTATGTGCAGCCAACTCCCCCCATAAAACACTTATTCTTCTAGGAGACCTAAACCTTAACTCCGCCACAAACAAAGATGAAGAAGTGTTTCTCAAGGCTATGGATTCCCTCCAATACAGTCAAATCATGAACAGACCATCTCATTGGTCAGGTTCCATACTAGACCTCATCTTTGTACCAAAAGACATTCAGACACAAGACACTATCATAACCCCTCTAGCCATTCTAATTCCATGGTTTGACCACCACATCATTCACTTCAAGATTCAACTCCCTCAACGAGAAAAAGCACAAACAAAACCACAAACAGAAAGGATATTCAGAGGCTTCAACAAAGAGCAATTCCTCAATGAAACGCTTCCCAGCCTCCCACAGGACTTTACAAACCTGGATGATGCAATCACAACCTGGAACACTACCATTCATGATGCAGCAAAATCTGCACGCCTCCCAACATTGAGAAGCAACGAAAGGAGATCAAAATTAGCCCCATGGTATTCACAAGCAATAAGAACTGAGAAGCGAAAACTTCGACAAGTGGAATGTAAATGGAGACATGACCGTTCTCAAACCATTCTTCAATGCACAGCTCTACAGAAAGAATACAACAATCTTATTAACAAGCACAAACAGGAATATCACACTAACCTCATCTTAAAATCCTGCAACAAACCACGTGAACTCACCAAGAAATCTCTATTCACCCCCAACTGTTTACAGATTTCCTCACCAGCAAATATAAACCGCCAATGAATATCAAAGGAGCCCTCCTACACCCCTTAGACCCCCCCCCCTCCCCACACCCCTGACTCAGACCATGGCAAAAAGCGCATTTGGAGTGAATTTCATATCCCTACAACAGAGCAAACACTCTGCACTATCACTTCTATAAATACCAGCACAGCTCCTATAGACTCCTGCCCCATAGGCTGGATTAAAGCTGCCAAAATGGAGTTAGCCACTTGTATAAACAATATCATAACTTCATCCCTATCTAAAGGATACATGCCCCCAGCTCTGAAACTAACCACCATCAGACCCATTCATAAGAAAAAAAATTAATAATTTAATTACATTCTCTTATATACTGTGCTATTCTGCATCAGTGCGGTTTACATTGAACAAACTGAAATTCCATTAAACAGGTCATTATAACTTGGAGATAACTATTTTACAGGGAACATGGGCTATGGAGGGTTAAGTGGCTTGCCCAACACCACAAGGAGCACCTGTGGGACTAGAAACCCCAGTCCTTCAGCCTAAGGTTGCTGTCCTCTAGTGGGATTTGAACCCCTGACCTTCTGGCCTGAAGTAGCTTGCCCCAACCACTAGGCCACTCCAAAGCAGACCCTTCAGAGCCTGCATAATACCACCCCATCTTCAGCCTACCTTTTCTATCAAAAATAATTGAAAAGACAGTGCAAATACAGCTCCAAGACCACATTGACCTCCATGCTCCTTTGGATCCACACCAACATGGATTTCGCCTGAATCACAGTGCTGAAAACCTCCTCATTCACCTTTTTGACACCCTACTAAAAGGAATTGATAACCTAAAAACTGGATTCCTTCTCGTCTTCATTGACATCTCCTCAGCCTTTGACACTGTATCTCACTCCACCCTCATAAAACGTCTATCAAACATTGGGACTCTATGGCGCAACTCTCAGTTGGTTCCTTTCCTTCCTCAGTCATAGACAACAAACGGTTAAAGTTGGCACAAACACTTTGGACTCTTTCCACTCAACACAGGGTGTTCCACAAGGTTCCTCCCTGTCCGCCCTCCTCTTCAACATCTATCTACAACCTGTTTGTAACACCTTCAAGAAGCACAAGATCAACTATGCAATTTACACTGATGATATTATGGTCTATACCCTCATTCACCTAGACTCGACAGACTACTCCTCTATCACCATATGCCTACTTGACATGAGCAATTGGTTTACATCCTTCAAGTCAACATCCTTCAACAACCTTCAAGTCAATTTCAAGAAAACTGAAGCTTTGTTCATAACAAGGGACTCATCATTTACCCCCCTTCCCTCCATATCCATAGCAGACAATCTAATCTCAGTAAAGGAGGAAGTACGCTACCTTGGTATCACCATTGACTGCTTCCTGAACTTACAGAGACATATCAACAAAATCTCCAAGTCTGATTTCCAAAAACATGCAACTATCAGAAGACTAAAACCCCTTCTCAGTCAAGATAACTTTCATACTGTATATCAAATGCTCATAACCCCCATTCTAGATTACTGTAACTCTCTCTTTCATGGCCTACTAACACAAACCATCCGTCCCTTGCAGTTGGCACAGAACACTGCTGCCCGCATAATAACAGGATCACCCAAATATGAACACATAACTCCGCTACTGTATCAGCTACATTTATTTATTAAAAATGTCTATACCGCGTTTTCCAAAAGATCAAACGTGGTGTACAATTAACAATTTGAATAGTACAAATAACAAGTACATACTCAGTTACATGGAACGATGTGGAACTATATACAGTAGTAAAGAAAACATTAAACTATATACATAAGTATGAATGACATCGCTAAATGGTGAAGAAATCTTAGTAAGAACTACAGTATATACAGCTCTGAATGGAACGTAGAGTGGCATTTCCCTTGGTGGGTTTTAGGAGGAAGTGGGTATTGTATCAGAAGTATTGTATTCAACTTGTGTGCCAAAATGGAGGGTAAATACGTGAGTTTTCAGTTTTTTGCAGAATGTTTGGAGGTCATTTAATTCTCTAAGGTTGTCTGGAGGAGTGTTCCAAAGGCTAGAGACGACATGAGAGAATGCTTTATTGTTAACTTTCTGGATTTCCTGAAGTCCATTGGTATAACAAGTTTGTTTTTGTTTCCGTTGCATTGATTGCAATTAAGGGTTTCCTTTGAGATGAATGTGGATAGATACGAAGGAGCAATATCATTGATTAATTTGAAAGTTGATATAAGAATTTTGTAATTAATGCGGCTTTGAATGGGTAGGCAGTGAAGAGCATACAGTGTTGGGGTGATGTGTCCCATTGAGTTAACATTCATAGTTATTCTAGCTGCCACATTTTGGGCTAGTTGGAGTCATCTTAAGGCCTGTTTTGTGATGCTCTGAAGAGTAGAATTGGCAAAGTCAAAATGAGGTGTAATAATTGCGTGAATGATAGATTTGAAGTCATGGTGGTGGAGCAGTGGGCGGAGTTTCTTTAACAGTTTGAGTTTGCTTTATATGAGATGTCATGCTGAGGTTGCGATCATAGAAACATAGAAACATGACGACAGAAAAAGACCACATGGCCTATCTAGTCTGTCCTTCAATATCAACCACTACAACAGTCCCCTTTTTTCCTTTAGAGATCCTCTGTGTTTGTCCCATGCGTCTTTGAATTCAGATACTGTCCTCATTTCTACCACCTCCACTGGGAGACTATTCCACGAATCCATCACTCTTTCCGTAAAGAATATTTCTGCATATCACTCCTGAATCGATCCCCTTTCACCCTCATTCCATGACCCCTCCTAGCAGAGCTTGCTTTCAATTGAAAGAGGCTCTCCCCCTGAACATTTATGCCATGGAGGTATTTAAACATCTCAATCATTTCACCTCTAAGGTGTACATATTAAAATCCTTAAGTCTGTCCTCATATGCTTTATAATGAAGACCATTAACCATTTTAGTAGCAACTCTCTGTATTGACTCCATCCTGTTCACATCCTTTTGAAGGTGCGGTCTCCAGAATTGCACACTATACTCCAAATGAGGTCGCACAAAAGACTTATACAGAGGCAATATCACCTCCTTTCTTCTGCCGGCCATTCCTCTCCGTATGCACCTAAGCATCCTTCTAGCTTTTGCTGTTGCCTTTTCTACCTGTTTAGCTACTTTAAGATCATCAGACACAACCACGCCTAGGTCCCGCTCTTCTTTAGTGGACAAAAGTACTTCACCCCCTATACTATATTGCTCCCTTGGATTGCTGCAGCCCAAATGCATGACCTTGCATTTTTTAACATTAAATCTCAGCTGCCAAATTCTAGACCATTCTTCAAGCTTAGCTAGATCCCTCCTCACGTTATCTACACCTTCCTGGGTGTCTACTCTATAGCAGATTGTGGTATCATCCGCAAAGAGGCAAGCCTTACCCGACAGTTCTTCCGCTATATCTCTAACAAAGATGTTAAAAAGAATCGGACCAAGAACAGATCCCTGGAGCACACCACTGGTAACCTCCTTCTCAGAGTGAGATCCATTTACCTGTACCCTTTGTTGCCTCCCACTTAACCAATTTCCAACAAAAGCAATAACTTTAGGGTCCATCCCTGGGGTGCTCAGTTTGTTTAAAAGTTGCCTGTGAGGAATGGTGTCAAAGGCTTTACTGAAATCAATGATTAATCCTAAGTATTTTATTTATTTATATTCTCTTATATACTGCACTATTCTGTATCAGTGCGGTTTACATCGAACAAACTGAAATTACATTGAACAGGGCATTATAACTTGGAGATAACTATTTTACAGGGAACATGGGCTATGGAGGGTTAAGTGGCTTGCCCAAGACCACAAGGAGCACCTGTGGGACTAGAAACCCCAGTTCTTCTGACCCAAGGTTGCTGTCTGCTAGTGGGATTTGAACCCCTGACCTTCTGGCCTGAAGTACCTTGCCCCAACCACTAGGCCACTCCTCCACTCCACCTCATTTTTGACTGAGATGTTAATGTCATGGAGCCTAATCGATGTTGGGGGAAAGAAACTCTGGTTTCTGGTTACATACATGGCTTCTGTTTTTGTAGAGTTAATATAGAGGTTGTGATTCTTGAGCCAAACCAAAATTTCAGAGAAGCAATCAGAGACTAGTTGGATTGGCGGGTTCATGATGTAAAATGGGAGATATATTATTATATTGTCCACGTAAATATGATAATTTACACGGAATCTTTGGCTCCCAGTCACCTCGCGTGCTAAGTACAAAGCTGCACTTACGATCTTTAAGGTAAGAAATGACCTGTCAGCAGGAGCTCTACAGGATCTAATTTTTTCAAGCTTAAACACCAGAGCAAGGCGGCACAACACAAGAGAAACAATACTGATCCCCAGTTCATTCACCAAGGCAAAGAACTCCACCACAAATAGAGCACTATCATTAGCTGCCCCCACCATTTCGAACACACTCCCAGAGGAAATCAGAATGACAAAAGATCTAAAGGACTTCAGGAAACTTCTCAAGACCTTTCTCTTCACCGAACACTTCAAACACCATAACTAGTGATCCTCAACTAATTCTCATACTTAACCCACAGATAACTCTGTTGACGTTGATATGTAAATAAGTTCTGCCCACCAGGCACCCCCTGCATGATACCCCTCCCCAAGTTTTCTATAAGTTCTCTTTAAAATGTTGAGTTCTATGTAAACTGCCTTAATTGTATGATAAGGTGGTATTAAATTCCTTTTAAATAAAATAAATAAATACCGTACTTGAATGCAACTTGCCCTGATCTCCCTCTGGAAAGGTAAAAGCCAAACATAATAAATAAATATACAAATATTCCATCTACTGATACAATGGAGGGTAAAGAGATTTTGCCAAGGCCACTGAACCCAGTTCCCTGGGTCATCAAGCCAATTTTCTTGGCAAGGTCTTGTCAGGCCTTATCTTTTGAGGCAATGGAGGGTAAAGTGACTTGCACAAGGAGTTCCAGTGGGAATTGAACCCTGATTTTTTGTGTATTAGGCTGTTGCTCTAACCAGTAGGCTACTCCTCCACCAAGGTTATAACTTATTCATATTAACAATCTAGCTATCAGTTAACAAGGGTAATTTGGAATCTTTCATCTTTGTCTGCTCCGTACTTATAGGCATCTGATTTACTTTTATCTTTACTGGAATCTCCCTATCAGGGTGCCCTAACTTCCCTATTTTGCTAGTATCCTTCTGAACAAAGCTTTCCTAGGTGACTATCGGCTTTTACAAAGCTACTCTGTCTCCATTTGAAGTGTTAATATCAGCAGCCTGGTTCCATCCTGGGTAAGTTGGAGTCCATCTTTTTGGAAAAGCCCCTCCCTTCCCCAAAATGTTGCAGAGTTCCTAAGAAATCCAAAATTCTCTTCTTTGCACCATTGTCTCATCCACAAGTTGAGACTGCAGAGCTCTGCCTGCCTTTTGCGTCCTGCTCAGGGAATGGAAAGCATTTCAGAGAACCCTACCCTGGAAGTTCTGGATTTCAGTTTCCTACCTAAAAGCGTAGTTACTCATCTGTAACAGGTGTTTTCCGGGGACAGCAGGAATCAGTCTTCACATATGGGTGATGTCGGCGCCGACAGAGCCTGTATGGAAGCATCTCCCCAGCTTTCAAAGAAAGCCTTTGAGAGATGCACGACGCATGCATGGTGCCCTTCCTGCCCAAGGGTGCCATCTTGCTCAATCTAATGACATAGCTAAGACAGCAATGAAAAATAAAATACGGTAAAGAAGCAACTCCAAGGGGAGGAGGGAGGGTTGTAAGGACTGATTCCTGCTGTCCCTGGAGAACATCTGTTCAGGACCAGTGCTAGGGTTTCTAGCGCCCCCTTCAACCTATAAATCGGCACCCTGCCCTCATTATTATTAATGTTGGCTGCACCCTACCCTCCTTTTTCCCAAAACCGCTTTGTGAACTCTTTTCAAGCGATATTAGTATTTCTCCTTCAAATCCAGTGTTGTAATAAAATTGCAGCAAAAGAGTAAATGCATAACCAAAATAAAAATACTTAGTAGTAAATACTTAACATCATACAAACAGGCTGTGATAGTCCAAAAAATATAAAATCTGATTCTAGTCATCTCACTAACAACAACATAAACATTTTCAAGTGCCAGGCATATTGTGAACTAATATAAAACACTGCAAAAGTCACTGAAAATCTACAAAGTCAAATCTACCATACCATACCAGCATACACTTCCAAAACTCATACAATATGGGGCCTACCCAGAAAAAAGCAGCACTATAAATACTGCAATGGACCCCAAAACCTCCATATACCTATTTGAAAAGCTGTACAAGTCAAATTACTACAGTACAGATCCCTACGTACAAACTCCATGTTAACAGCACAACTAGCCTTGGTCGCACACTCAGAACACAGACTGTCTCCAAGTACAGAATAAGTGACACAACCTAAAGTAAAAATAAAAATATGTAGACAAGAATTAAAATGAAACCCCAAGAAGCCAGACTCCGCATGCGGTGCCGCACCAGGTAAGAGAGGAGTTCCCCATACTGTGTGAAATATAAAGACAGTGCAAAGTCCAATCACTAAACTGAAAATAAAATTATTTTTTCTACCTTTGTTGTCTGATGGTTTTTGATCATGCTGGTCCCGATCTGAGGTTTCTGTTTTCCTCTGTCTTCTCTTCACTCTTTCTATGGTCTATGGTCCATCTGCCATTTCTTGTCTCTTCTTTTGCTTTCTTCATTTTCTTCCATCAGCCTTTTTTCAGTCCCAGTAACTCTCCCCATTATCAGTCCCCTTTACAGCCTCCCCTTCCAGTACTTTCCAGTGTCAACCTCCATGCATTCCCAGCACTGCCACTAGTGTCTATTCCCTTTTAGTCCCCCTCTTTCTCCATTGTCCAGTCCCTTCTAGTCCAAATACCATTCCAGGTATCAGCGAACTTCCAGTCCCAGTGCCCCCTCCCATGTCAGGTCCCTTCCAGTCATCGTCTCCTCTGTCCATCTGCCTTCCAGGGCCATCCCCAGGTGTCAGCTCCCTTCAAGTCCCCACCTTCCCTCCAGCCTCCTCCTCCCCCTCTTTTGAGCTCCCTTCTAGCCCCCACCTTCCCCCGTCAGTTCTCTTCCAACCCCCCTTTTATTACCCAACCACCTTCCAGCCCCATTCCCAAATGTTTGCTCCCTTCCAGCTCCCCCCCCCGTAGCTCCCCCATGTCTGCTCCCTTCCAGCTCGCCTCATGTCTGCTCCCTTGTAGACCCCCATGTCTGCTCCTTTTCAGCCCCCTCCCTGTGCCTGCTCCCTTCCAGCTCCCCAGTATCTGCTCCCTTTCAGCCCCCCGTGTCTGCTCCCTTGTATCCCTCCATGTCAAGGGAGTCCGCTAGCAGGCGGGTCACTCCCACCCTGTCCCAGAGCCTACCCTTGGCTTGTGTCCACTGAGAGAGGAGGAACAACTGGGTCGCTTGCATGTGTAACTGAGCATAGGGGTCATGTGGATTGTCGAGGCCATGTGGCCCAGCAGGCGAAAGAGAAGCTGGGCGGGTAGCGACCGGTGACACTGTTCATCTACAGCTAGTGCTCTGAGGCATTCCGACCTTTCCTGAGGAAGGAAGGCCTTGGCCTGAAGGATGTCTAGCTGGGCTTCTATAAACTCCAGGTTTTGGACTGCAGAAAGGTGGCGACTTGGGATAGTTGATGATGAGCAGGATGTTGAAAGTCCACCCTGTGGTGTGTTGCGACTCTGCCGCCGTGCCACTTCTTATGAGCCAGTGGTCCAAGTAGGGGAAGACAAAGGCCCCCTTGGAGATGGAGGTAGACTGCGACCACTGCTAGGCATTTGGTGAAGACCCTTGGTGACGAGACTAGCCCAAAGGGTAGCACCTTGTACTGGTAGCGCTCTCCTCCAACCACAAATCTGAGGTATTTTCTGTGGTTGGGGTGGATCAGGATATGTGTGTAGGCATCCTTTAGGTGTAAGGAGCACAGCCAGTCTCCCCTGCTGAAAGAAGGGCAGCAGTGTTCCAAGAGAGAGCATCTTGAACTTCTCCCTGACCAGGAATCTGTTCAGCTCCCTCAGATCCAGGATGGGCCTGAGGCCCCCCTGTCCTCTTGGAGATGAGGAAGTACCTGGAGTAGAAACCAGTACCCCAGAGATTTTTTGGCATTGTTTCTACCACCTTGTCCTCAAGGAAGCCTGCGAGCTTGGCAAGGAGCAGAGTCTGGTGGAGGAGAGGTCTTATGGGCTCTCTTGGGAAATAAGGGCGGTATCTGCTCTAGGTGTAGGCGGTAGCCCTCCTTGATCACTTGCAGCACCCTGGTGTCAGTGGTGATGGATGGCCACCGGTGGACAAACAGAGCCAAATGCCCCCTGTGGACTGTAGGGGACCTCCTGAGGAAGATGAGGTCATGGCCAGGTTGTCAAAAGCTCCCCCCAGGCTGGACCGAGGCTGGTGCCTGTGGTTTGGGTGCTTTTTGCTTGCGGGGGCCATGTCCCTGCCCATGTGCTGTTAGCTTTGCTGTGATGCTGAGAAGGCCTGAAACTGTGTGGTGTTGCCAAAGCCCCCCTTCTTCCTCTGGAAAAAGGGCTTCTTTCCCAGGGCTTTCTTGTGGGACTGAGCTGAGGTCTTTTTTTCAGAGTCTGGTCCTCATTAGGACTCGGTCTCTATCTCTGCTGCTTTGTCCGCCAAGGGTTTCCCGAAGAGATTTTCTCCAGTGCAAGGGACATCTATGAGTTTGCCCTGAACCCATTGTCTGAGGTCGGACAACTGCAGCCAAGCCTGGTGTTGGGTCCCGATGCATGAGGTGGCCACTCTGGCTTATGACTCAAAGCCATCGTAGAGGAACTTTGAACACTTCTTGAGTGCCGAGGTCAGAGTTTTGGGGCTCTCCATCGAGAACCCACCAAGATCCTTCGTCAGCTCCTTAGGGTACATGCAGATGTAGAGCTAGTAGAACTGGACCCAGTACAAGAGGAAGGTCTTGCGGCCGAGGACGTCGAGGATCTGGGCCTCCCTGCCAGGGGGGGCACCGAGGAATGGATCTTTTGGCTCTTGAGTCTGTGTATGGCGGACTCGATGACCATTGAATTGTGGGGGAGATGGGTCTTTTGGAACCCAGGGCCTCGACAAACTCGGTACATGGAATCAAATCTTTTACTGACAATGGGCACTGATGCCGATGTCTCCCACATGCATAGTAGGAGGTGCTCGAGGATCAGAGGGAAGGGCACTCTGAGGGCCTCCTTTGAAGGGGCTTCATACTGGAGGATCTCCAGTTTTTCTGAGCGAAGGTCCTTCTCTGCCTCGGTCTCTATGGTGAGCACCTTCGACATGTCCCACACAATGTCGAGGAAAGCCATATCCTTGGGCAAGGAATGGCATTGGGACACTGGGGAGACGTGTCTAAAGGCACATCTCTGTTGTGTCAGATATCCATGGACTCCTCATCCTCAGTCTTCTAAATGGACTCGAAGACCGATGTCAAACAATGCTCACCGATGCAGACAATGTACTCATAAATCAGATGGCCTCCCAACAGTATACAATACACAGCTCCACAAGAACATCACGCAGAGGCGGTGGTGTGCTAGTTATTGCAAAGGCACATCTACAATTCCAAACCACATCCAACGTACGAGCCACAGGAAGCAACATAATAACAGTCTCAAATAACAACTAGCATTCTGCCTCCTATACAGAGCTCAAATGAAGAAGAACTCTCCACCATACTGGAACAAATCTGCTCCCTGAGAACCCAAAGCAAACCACTCATAGTCCTAGGGGACCTCAACATTTGTGACGTAGAAGCCTCTCAAGATGCTATGGAAACAGATAGTGATCTGGTGGAGAGAACCGGTACTGCAAGAGAATGCAGGATTTTCTCTTCAGAGAGAAAAAAATACAGAGCTAATCAGGAACCACACCTCACCTCAGGGGAGGAGAGAAGCCAAGTCCCTGATTGGGCACGCCCAAGCAGGAGGCGGGCAGTGCAATACACAAGCAGCTTGTTAAGCACTCAGAAACAGAAACAGTTAGACGAAGAGAAAGAAGGAGATTTGGACGGACATGACCAGGAAGAGTTGGAGAGAGAGCAATTAGGCAGCTGTGATCCACTAAGGAGAAGATTGGACTCACAAACCAAGTACCTGGGAGACTCAGGGGCAGTGAGAATCTTCTGTGAACAGAAGGATTCAGGAGCACTGAGAGACCCAAGGCTACAGCACAGGCTTCTAGAGGACCAAGCAGAACCTTGGAATCGAAGGCAGAGGGACAGAGAATTACCCTGGAGAAAGCCACAGCACAAGGTACACAGTGGGCTTGAAACAGCTAGCAAGTTTAACATTGGGAAGCCAGAAAGAGTGAAGGCTAACGTTAAAAGCCAGGACAAAGTCAGACAACATGGTAGCAATTGGTTGCAGTCTGAAAAGCATTTAAGCAGCCTAGGCTATACTCATAAGCCAGCAAAAACCTATAGTAAGAGAACAGCTGAGTCTTATTATAGAGACATGAGCCAAGAGAAGCCTGACGGTTCTACTTTTAACACTCTTATTTAGCTGCATTTATTTAGCTGCATTTATATCCCGCTTTTCACCGGGTCAAAGAGGTTGGGGGATACATTTAACACAAAGGGATATGAGACACATACACTAATACTTACAGGGAACATGGGCAATGGAGGGTTAAGTGGCTTGCCCAAGACCACAAGGAGCACCTGTTGGACTAAAAACCCCAGTCCTTCTGGCCCAAGGTTGCTGTCCTCTAGTGGGATTTGAACCACCGACCTTCCGGCCTGTAGTACCTTGCCCCAACCACTAGGCCACTCTGTTGAGAAACTCTCCACTCACAGCTGAAGTTTTAAACCCTGCACTTACGTTTAGTGATAAGTGGGGAAAGAATAATTCTAACACGCTGAACTGTTGTCCTAGTAAAAGCAGCATTGCTAATTATCAAGAGATAAGCACTTTAAACAAACAAGTACCTGAAGGAGGAAGACATAATCAGCTTAACCCAGGAAAAACGCAGGCTGAATTACTTCTTAAAGACTTCAGAGAATTCCTTGAAAGCAGGACAGTTTCTCCCTCTAATGCAGCACAGCCCACAAACAGCTGTGAAGAGGAAATGCCTTTAGTTTCTTCTCTCCCGTTCACAGAGCCAGACATGCCAATGGACTGCTCAGCTTGTGTTATAGAGAGGGACATTTAATTGAAATGCTGTACAAAGTTATATGAAGAAATATAACAGAAGTTGCTGTATTGATTCCTATGCTGAGAAGCTTATCAGGAGGGAATAAGTTAAAGCATAATTGTCTGCATACCAGGAGCATTGCTGTTTGCCAGAGTTTGTTTCTCCCGTTAGTGAAAGGGTCACATGACAACTGAATATGATCACAGAAGATAATGGACATTTAGCCTAGCAGTACAATACCTTGTTTAGTTTTGGTTTCTTGCTCTTGTTTTGTGCTATTATACTTTATTTGCGTCTGTTTGCACTTGAACTGCAATGCGGGAAATAAACCTCAAAGAAATTTTCTTTGCCTGCCTTACTACTTGAGCACACACAACTACAATTCTCAACCCTGAAGGGCATCAAAGGCCACCCCCTCCTGAAACCCTCAAGGTCCAGGGAGCGGGTGTGTGGCAAAGTGGCGTAGTATTGAGGATACTGCGCAGGCGCAAGAAGTAGCCACATCAGGAGCTGCAGAAGCCAACTTCCAAAAGAGCCCAGCTGAGGAGTTGACGAGCCCAGACTTGGAAGGGGACTGCAGGAGGCTACAGGATCTGCTGTCGCTGACGTGCATGCAAACCACCTGAGCCAGGTAAAGGGTATCCACCCTGGGTAACCAGGATACCAGGGCAAGGGTGCAGCCTAGTGGTGACTAGGGAGATAAAAAAAAAAAGGAGAAATAAAAGCACAGATAGACAAGTGTACTGTGATATCGCACTTGGGTCTGTATTTTTCTTTATTCCAGGAATTCCAAGATGGCGATGGAGGCCAAGGAAATCTTCCAATGGATGGCGACACACCTGGAGCGCCAGAGAGATCTTTCGTTAGAGGCACAGGAAAGAGCCAACGCGAGTTTCCGTGAACAGCAGCAACCTCTACTTACCATGATGGAGGAATGGCTAAAGGAGAGGAAGCAGACGACTGTACCATCAGCATCTACACCAGGTTCCACTCTAACAGACTCTGTACACCCTGTTAGTCTACACACTGGAACTTTGTTTAACTTTGGTCAACTTACTAATCAGGATGATGTAGATGACTTTCTCGAGAGCTTCGAGAGAGTAGCTCGCCTTAGTGCCTGGCCTAGGGAACACTGGGCACTAAGATTAGCAGCATCCCTTACTGGGGAAGCGATGGCCGCTTACCGCGCCATGCCTGCTACACTGGCCGGAAGCTATGACGAATTAAAGAGAGCGATAAGAGAGCGATTAGGGCTCACTCCTTTGGTTTACCACACTCGTTTGAGGAGTGTAAAGCTGAGGCCGAGTGAGACCCCTAAGTCCTTATGTCACAGGATTCGTAGCCTGATTGACAAGTGGTTAACTCCAGAAGGGAGGTCTGTGGAGTCAATACTTGATGACTTGGTACTAGAGCAATACATGAACACTCTACCCCAGGGAATCCGCACCTTCCTGATCTTGCAAAACTGCAAAACTCCCCAAGAAGCTGTTGCACTCTCTGAAAGATACATAGAGGCAGAGCTAACTGCCCAGAGAGCTGGCACTACTTCCCAGGAGACAGGCAGTCGCGGATCAGAAAGGAACCGGAGGGTGCAGGAGGATCCTATAAAAATGTGCATGCCATTGTGGAAAAATTCTAAGAGTAAGCCAAGGTGTTACAAATGTGGGTAAGAGGGACATTTGCAAAAACATTGTTTTGTTAAAACTGCCTTGATAGCGGATAGTTCTATGAAAGACAGACAAGGATTTCTTCTTTCTATTGAAGTACAGGGAATTACCACTCAAGCTTTGCTAGATTCAGGAGCTGAGTTAAGCATGCTCTCTGAAGAGTTGTGGCAGAGAATAGAAGCCATGCAGGGCGGAGAAGTAATTCAGCCTGTGAGTTCAGTTAAAATAAGATGCGTTCACGGAGGAACTTCCACCTATCCAGTGTATAACCTACACATAGCAGGGTTAGGTGCACGAAGGACTATCCCCTTAGCAGTGGTCCCAGGACTTCCCCAGGCGGTAATCCTAGGTAAAGACTGGCCGCAGTTTCACAAAGGGCTAGTACAAGGCTTACAGGAGAGAGAGGATTCCCACGCAGGAAAGGTCCCTAAGGAAGCGCAAGCTCTGGCAACGGAGAGAGTGAAGTCAGTTCCTCGACCCTTATTGGCCCAGGCCAGCAAATGTAGCCAGAGGAAAGAGAGTCCAAGGGACAATAATGCAGGAAAACCCAAATTTGTCCTGAGGTTCTGCAAAATGACCCCTAGTGCTCAGGCACCCAAGAGAGCCACGCCTAATGCAGCAGGATTTGACCTCACCAGTGCAGAAGATATTGTCGTCCCAGCTGGCGGAAAGGCACTGGTAGACACTGCTCTACAGATAGAACTACCTGCTGGGTGTTACGGGCGGCTAGCTCCACGGTCAGGCCTAGCGCTGAAACATTTTATAGATATCGGTGCGGGTGTAATAGACCCAGACTACCGCGGTTCTGTAAAAGTGCTCATTTTCAACTTTGGGAAAAATGATTTTAGAGTGAAGACGGGAGACCGCATAGCACAATTGATTTGTGAACGCGTCGGACTTCCCCCTTTGGAAGAAGTGCCTGTCTTGTCCACAACAATGCGGGGCATGCAAGGTTTCGGTTCTACTGGGACCAATAGCCTGCAAGGGTTATCAGCTTCGGTGGAGAGGGAGGAGGCCGAAGAAGAGGACCTCGGACCCCAGCTGACCGAGTGCAAGAAAAATCCTGAACCCTGGCTGGATGAGGGACTCTCATGGGCCCAAAGACAGGAAATAACACAAGTGCTATCAAGATACAAAGATGTTCTCACGCCTGTACCCGGAGAAACAAGATTGATAGCCCATGAAATAATAACACCCCCGGGCGAAGTGGTAAGGCAGCGCCCTTACCGACTACCGGAGGCGAAAAAGAATGAAGTAATACGACAGGTGGGAGAGATGTTAGCCATGGGAATAATCGAAGAATCCCGGAGTCCATGGAACAGTCCCATCGTCATGGTACCGAAACCGGATGGCTCAATCAGATTTTGTATCGACTTTCGGAAAATAAATTCAATATCTCGATTTGACTCCTATCCCACGCCTTGGATTGAGGAACTCCTTGATCGACTGGGACAAGCTAAGTATCTCACGACGCTCGACATGTCAAAAGGGTATTGGCAAGATCCCCTTACCAGAGAGGCCAGGTCGAAGACCACCTTCAGTACACCTATCGGCCTCTATCAATTCAGGAGAATGCCCTTTGGCCTACATGGGGCCGCGGCCACTTGCCAACGACTCATGGACATGGTCCTTCGTCCACATCAGGCCTATGCAGTCGCCTATATGGATGACGTCGTCATTCATAGCGAGACATGGACTCAGCATTTACAAAGAGTCGAAGCTGTTCTACTAGCAATCCGAGATGCGGGCCTCACCTTGAACCCTGCCAAGTGTCTCTTTGGGGGACAAGAAGTTAAATATTTGGGTCATGTCGTTGGCCATGGAGTTGTAAAACCGTTGGTCAGTAAAATTGCAAGCGTACAGGCCTTCCCAAAATCTGCCAATAAAAAACAATTGCGCAGCTTTCTGGGTCTGGTAGGTTATTACCGAAGATTTATCCCACATTTTTCAGAGAAGACTGCCTTGCTAACTGACATGCTTCGGAAAAATGAGCCCAATAAACTCAAGTGGAGTGAAAAAGCTGAAGGAGTGTTTGACCTTTTAAAGAGGCAACTTTGTGAAGCACCGGTTTTGAAGGGGGTGGATTTCTCAAAAACCTTCATAGAACAGACAGACGCCTCTGATACGGGCCTGGGCGCTGTCTTATCTCAGCGACATGAGGGTACAGAACACCCAGTCTTATTCCTTAGTAGGAAACTGGCACCGGCGGAGAGAAATTACTCCACTATTGAGCGCGAATGTTTAGCCATCAAGTGGGCTATTGATGCGCTGCGCTTCTACCTAGTGGGAAGGAAGTTCATCCTTGTCACGGACCATGCACCATTGAAATGGTTAAATCAAATGCATAACCATAACTCCCGGCTAACGCGCTGGTTCATGGCCCTACAGGCTTTTGAGTTCCAGGTAGAGCACAGAGCTGGAAAACTTCATCAAAATGCAGACGCGTTAAGTCGTATCACGTGCTGTGCGGACGAGCCTAAGCCAGCCCGTGATATCTTAAGGGGGGGGGGATCATGTGACGTAGAAGCCTCTCAAGATGCTATGGAAACAGGTAGTGATCCGGTGGAGAGAACTGGTACTGCAAGAGAATGCAGGATTTTCTCTTCAGAGAGAAAAAAATACAGAGCTAATCAGGAACCACACCTCACCTCAGGGGAGGAGAGAAGCCAAGTCCCTGATTGGGCACGCCCAAGCAGGAGGCGGGCAGTGCAATACACAAGCAGCTTGTTAAGCACTCAGAAACAGAAACAGTTAGACGAAGAGAAAGAAGGAGATTTGGACGGACATGACCAGGAAGAGTTGGAGAGAGAGCAATTAGGCAGCTGTGATCCACTAAGGAAAAGATTGGACTCACAAACCAAGTACCTGGGAGACTCAGGGGCAGTGAGAATCTTCTGTGAACAGAAGGATTCAGGAGCACTGAGAGACCCAAGGCTACAGCACAGGCTTCTAGAGGACCAAGCAGAACCTTGGAATCGAAGGCAGAGGGACAGAGAATTACCCTGGAGAAAGCCACAGCACAAGGTACACAGTAGGTTTGAAACAGCTAGCAAGTTTAACATTGGGAAGCCAGAAAGAGTGAAGGCTAACGTTAAAAGCCAGGACAAAGTCAGACAACATGGTAGCAATTGGTTGCAACCTGAAAAGCAGTTAAGCAGCCTAGGCTATACTCATAAGCCAGCAGAAACCTATAGTAAGAGAACAGCTGAGTCTTATTATAGAGACGTGAGCCAAGAGAAGCCTGACGGTTCTACTTTTAACACTCTGTTGAGAAACTCTCCACTCACAGCTGAAGTTTTAAACCCTGCACTTACGTTTAGTGATAAGTGGGGAAAGAATAATTCTAACACGCTGAACTGTTGTCCTAGTAAAAGCAGCATTGCTAATTATCAAGAGATAAGCAGTTTAAACAAACAAGTACCTGAAGGAAGAAGACATAATCAGCTTAGCCCAGGAAAAACGCAGGCTGAATTACTTCTTAAAGACTTCAGAGAATTCCTTGAAAGCAGGGCAGTTTCTCCCTCTAATGCAGCACAGCCCACAAACAGCTGTGAAGAGGAAATGCCTTTAGTTTCTTCTCTCCCGTTCACAGAGCCAGACATGCCAATGGACTGCTCAGCTTGTGTGTTATAGAGAGGGACATTTAATTGAAATGCTGTACAAAGTTATATGAAGAAATATAACAGAAGTTGCTGTATTGATTCCTATGCTGAGAAGCTTATCAGGAGGGAATAAGTTAAAGCATAATTGTCTGCATACCAGGAGCATTGCTGTTTGCCAGAGTTTGTTTCTTCCGTTAGTGAAAGGGTCACATGACAACTGAATGTGATCACAGAAGATAATGGACATTTAGCCTAGCAGTACAATACCTTGTTTAGTTTTGGTTTCTTGCTCTTGTTTTGTGCTATTATACTTTATTTGCATCTGTTTGCACTTGAACTGCAATGCGGGAAATAAACCTCAAAGAAATTGTTTTTGCATGCCTTACTACTTGAGCACACACAACTACAATTCTCAACCCTGAAGGGCATCAAAGGCCACCCCCTCCTGAAACCCTCAAGGTCCAGGGAGAGGGTGTGTGGCACATTCCATCGCTATCCACCCAGAATCAAGATACCTTCATGGAAACAACGAAAGATCTGCAGTACATCCAACTAATAAATACCCCAACTCACAAGATGGGAGGAACCGTCGACCTGGTATTTACACCAAACCAGCATCACAGAATGCAGAAATAACACCACCTAAACCAGCCCATGGCAACAGAAGAAGACACTACACCCCCTGGTTTTCAAGTGAAATCAACGAACACAAGAAGCGCCTAAGGAAAATGGAAAGGCAATGGAGAAGAACAAAAAGCCAAAACACTTTAACGAAATACAACAAATTGCAAGCCACTTACCATAACATGATAAACAGTCACAAGAAGGAATACTACTCAAACCTGATAATGAAATCAATCAACAAACCAAAGGAGCTCTTCTCTATAGTAAACAATCTCACGAGAGAACTGACAAGAACCGATGATCTAAACTCCATTCCCCACAAGACCTAGCCGACTATATACAACTCAAATACACAAAGACACCACTCAAGAAACCAACCAAATCTAATATACAACATACAATGGATGCAACATGGGTCACATTTCACATCCCATCAAGAAATCAACTCAACTCCATCATAACCACCATAAACACAACAACCTCTGCTATTGACCCATGCCCAATTACCTGGGTCAAGCAGACAAAAGAATACCTAACACCCCATCTACAAATGATTGTTGAAGCCTCACTAACTCAGGGATACCTCCCCCAGCAACTCAAGAAAGTATCCATCAGACCAAACCTTAAGAACAGCAACCTTGACAAGAATGAACCAAACTCCTACCGACCAATATCCAGCCTCACCTTCATAACCAAGATAATTGAAAAATGTGTACATCATCAACTACAAGACCACATAGATACCTACGCCCCACTGGACCCCCACCAATACGGCTTCAAACAAAACCATGGTGTAGAAACACTTATGACATCTCTCTTGGACACCCTTGTAACAGGCATGGACAATATACACCACGGCTTTGTTCTATGCTTCATAGACATCACTGCTGCATTCGACTCAATAAATCACAACACCCTGCTGCAAAAACTCAGAGACATGGGGATAAGCGGCACAGTCCTGGATTGGTTCTTCTCATACCTTTCCCACCGTACACAGAAAGTAAGAAGCAAAACCCAACAGTCTGAACCCTTCACCCAACACCAAGGGGTCCCACAAGGCTCAGCTCTCTCGGCTCTACTATTCAATGCCTACATACAGCCAATATGCAGCATTTTCAAACAATTCAACATACATTATAGAATATACGCAGACGACATCATGATATTCACCCCAATAAACATCAAACATCCAGACTACTCACAAATCACAGCATGCATGGAATCAATGTCTGAATGGCTCAACAATCAAAGCCTTTTCATAAATTACAAAAAATCTGAACTGATGCACATCACCAGGAGTACTATATTCTCACCACCGGACTCAATAAAAATCTTTGACCATACCATAAGTAATAAATGAGAGGTCAAATACCTTGGAGTCACCTTTGACCAGCAACTTAGCTTCCAGACTCACATCAAAAAGATGACCAGATCAGCCTACCACAAACTCAGAATGTTACGCAACCTCAAACCACTGCTCACCGACAATGATTTCTGAACTGTATGCCAAGCCATAATAATGCCTATATTAGATTTCTGTAATGCAATTTATCATGGACGTCCAAAGAAAATGACTCTCCCCCTTACAGCAGGTACAAAACACTGCAGCCAGAATTATCACTGGAACAGCAAAATACAAACATAACCTCCACACTCCATCAACTACACTGGCTCCCTGTTGATGTACGCATCAAGTACAAAAACATAATAGTAATCTTTAAAACATTAAAAACCTCTCTCCAGCAACTCTCCAACCACTGATCAGGAAGACACCCCCAACCAGAACAAGAAGAGGAGCAGACAACATCCTAGAGACCCCACTAAACTTCAGGAAAGCAAATCAATCCACCTGCAATAGAGCCTTCTCCCTGTTGAATCACAGCTGTGGAACACCCTCCCCACATCAACACATGAAATCAAAGACCTTTGGACTTTAGAAAAGCATTAAAAACCCACCTTTTCCTAGAACACTTTGGAGCTACCCCAGAAGATGATGATTAATAACAAAATGGACCATAAAACACTACTACAGTTCCTGTATATACCGTATTTTCGCGCATATACCGCACGCGCTATACACTTTTTTACCTACCGCGCAACCCTCCTGTGCGGTATTTTCGAGGGCGCACTATACCAAAACTTTATTGCAAGTAGCTGATCCCATTTCTGATGGTGTCAGGGGATATTTTGTCCCAAGCAGAACACAACCAATTTTACAATTTTACCAATTTTACAATTTTACAATTTTACCAATTTTACCAATTTTACAATTTTACCAATTTTACCAATTTCAGTATTCCATTTATGTACATAGTTTCCCCCGTTATCCAAGTTGATTGCTCCTGTTCATTGTAATGACCTGACTCTTGTTCATTGTCGGATTCTGTTTTGTTTTATGTAAACCGCGCTGATCGTAAATAGTGCGGTATATAAGAAATGTAAAATAAATAAATAAATAAAAAAAATTGCAGATTTCCGTTAATGTAGCCCTCTTTAGTCGTCCCGATGGAGTGAATTCATGAATTCCATGCTGCATCCAATTATCCCACTCTCGTCTGATGAATGTTTTGAACGGGTGATTAACAGCTATATCTAGCGGCTGCAGTTTGCAAGTAAGACCACCCGGTATCACTGCGATATGGGCACCTGCCGAATTAATATAATTTTGCACATTTGTTTCTTTATGGGCAGCCATGGAATCGAAGATCAACAAAGACCTTTTAGAAAAGAAACCTCCAGGTCTGGCCCTATAACATTTATCAATCCATATTTTCATGACCTCAGAGTCCATCCACCCCTTTTTGTTACAGTGGACAACAATACCTTGTGGAAATTTTTCACGGGGCATGGTTACTCACTTGAAAATAACCATCGGCTTCAATTTATGCCCACTCGCTGTGCAACCCAGGATTACAGTGAAGCAAGCCCTCTCGTGTCCAGTTGTTGTTATTGCAACAGTTTTTGAACCCGAAGCAGCTACAGTCCTGGTTGGTGGAATGTCAAAAGACACAGGAACCTCATCCATGTTAATAACATCCGTTGCCGAAATGCCAAACTCCGTAATTTCTTTGCTGACAAATGTGCTGAAATCCGCCATCTTTTGTTCCCAGTCATCCGGAATCCTCTGGCCTACAGTTGTTCTTATTTGCACGGAAAGACCATTCCTCTTCATAAATTTGCAAATCCAGTTGAAACTAGCGTGGAAACTTGAAATTCCTCTTTCATTGGCCAGCAGTTTTGCTTTGAATTTAATTGTGATAGTTGAGACAGCTTGATTTTGCTCCCTTCTAGACAGAATCCACTTGTTTAAGTCACTCTCTAGCTCTGGCCACTTTTCTTTGGGACCCCGATGCGCACGTTTTCGCGGGTTCATCTCCTCTAGCGCCGTTCTCTCTCCTTTCTCCAGTTGCGAACAGATGACTCACCAACATCAAATTCTCTTGCTGCTGCTCTGTTGCTTGTTTCTTCAGCTTTTGCCACAACTTTCAGCTTGAAGTCCGCAGTATAAGACTTGCGTTTAATTCCTGGCATGATGACTGGATGGTAATAGAAGAGATCGCAAAGTGCAGTGCAGTGCAGTCGACACATGCGCGTTATACGCGCGTGCGCATTATGTGAGAAAATCTATGCAGGACAGGCAGAAAAGTGCGCTTTATATGCGGGTGCGTGTTATATGCGGGTGCGCATTATATGCGTGAAAATACGGTAATTAGCAATTGTTAATTACTTGTTTTACCCCAATTTAACCTGCAAGTTGAATACCCCTGTTCGATGTAAAGCTCGTTGCTATAACTGTTCCATGTAAACCGCCTTGAATGTATGATAAGGTGGTATAGAAGACCTGTTAAATAAATAAATAAATAAATAATTTTGAGGCCTCACGGATACCATGGTCAAGGTCTCCCTGCCGGGTAGGATCAGTTACTTGAGGAACAGGACCGGGACCTCGACTGGTGCTGATAGCTCTCTTGAGGCCGGTGGCACTCGAGGATCTGCTCGACATCCGGGGAAGAGCTCAATGTCGAGGGTCCCGTCGTCGGGGCAGATGAACTGAATGAACCGGACATAAACGCCAGCTGCTGGACCACAAGGGCAGAGATACTGCACTCTAAGGCTGCCATCCTGATCTCCATGCCAATTGGCTCTGCAGCCTTTGATGAGGGAGAGTCCTCTATGAGGAAGGCCTTGGGTGACTGGGGCTGGTAGCCGGGTGCCAATGACTCCTTCTGGGGCAGTTTGTGAGGCCGCTCCTGCTCCAAGGCCTCGGATTCACATCGGGGATTGTGGAACTTGGAGTGGGATTTACCCTTTTTTCCTGGCTGGGTCTCTGGAGCAGTCTTCAAGGACTTTGACTTCTTACATTCCACCTCTGGGGATTTCCTCTTGGGGGAGCCGCAGCTGTGGGACTCCGAAGTATCCCGGGCCTTGCGGGGCACCGTGGTAACAGAAGGGGCCCTGGAGCGTGGTGTCGCCAGAGACTCTGGTGCAGAGTCTGACTTATGGAAAACGTTTTCCTGCTGCAGCTGATGACCTTTGATGGCCTTTGAGATCATGGTCCTACAGAGTTCACAGTCTGAGTCTTCATGTTCCGGGCCAAGGTACTGGAGACAGCAGTCATATGGATCGGTGAGAGACATCCATCTTCCCACACCAGTCACACTTTTTGAAGCCGCTGGTGGCCAATTGGAAAAAAGGAGTCTTGCCACCTGGCAGGGATCTGAAGCCTTTGGGGAAAAAAGGGCGTGAATGCCAGTAGAGGGAATCTTGAAGAAAGAATCAAAAACAAGAAATGAATGAGGAGTGATGCTGAGGCGAGTTGGTTCGAGGTCAGGAAAGGAACTGGTATGCTTACTGGAGAAAAAAGTACAAAAATTACACTTTTTCCAGGGGAAACTTGGACAACGTCTGGAGGGCTCCATGGAAGAAAGGAGACTGAGGCAAGATGGCACCCTTGGGTGGAAAGGGGGCCACGCATGCGTGGTGCATCTTCCAAAGCTTGCTTTGAAAGCTGGAGAGATGCTTCCGTGTGGGCTCCATTGGTGCCGACGTCACCCATATGTGAGGACTGGCTTCCTGCTTGTTCCTGGAGAAATCTTAAATTTGGCCTCCAGAACCTCCCCCCCCCCCCACACACACATTTTCCTATATTATTGATACCAACATGTACAAAGACAGCAGGCTTCTCCCTAGCGCTATCTAAAACCTTTTCTAGGTGGCGTGTGAGATCCAATACCTTTGCGCCAGGCAGACATGTTACCAGGCAATCCTCACGACCAACAACCACCCAGCTATCTACATGCCTAATGATCAAATTGCCAAATATAATGGCCTTCGTAATCCTTCCCTCATGGGCACATGGCCCTGGAGAAACCACCTTGACGCGAGAGGATTTTACATCACTTGGATGACAAGTCCTAGCTACAGGATCACTTCCTGCCACACCAGGATGATGCTCTCCTGTCATGTGAACTCTCTCTCTTCCATGGTAACAGGGAGGCTGCCAGATTGGAGGTGGGACTTCAGTACTACATCACCCAGAGACCAGGGTTAGATTCCCAGCAGTACTCCTTGTGGCCTTGGGCAAGTCACTTAACCCTCCATTGCCTCAGAAAAATCCAAGTTATCAATGTCCCTGTTTAATGTACATTACCAAGTTTAAGTTTCAATGTAAAACACTTTGATTGAAATGATAAAGCAGTATATAAAACCTGTTAAATAATAAATTAATAATAATAATAAACTAGTAGCAAGCCAGGTACATGCACACAGGTGTCAGCAGCACCTAGATGCTGTGCACAGAAAGGCACTTTTGCGCATGTGATGGAATGCTATGTGGCGCATAAGAGCTATCAATGTGCTCAGCATAATATCACTGTCACACAGACACTGGTGCTTACAGGTAACTGGCTCCTCCTCCTGTCACACAGGCACTGGTGATTATAGATAATTGGCTTCTTCTCCTGTCACACACATATTGGTGCTTACAGGTAATTGGCTCCTTCTCCTGTCACACAGATTCTGGTGCTTACAGGTAACTGGCTCCTCCTCCTGTCACACAGGCACTGGTGATTATAGATAATTGGCTCCTTCTCCTGTCACACAGATTCTGGTGCTTACAGGTAATTGGCTCCTTCTCCTGTCACACAGATATTGGTGCTTACAGGTAATTGGCTCCTCCTCCTGTCACACAGACACTGGTGCTTACTGGTAATTGGCTCCTCCTCCCATCACACAGACACTGGTGCTTACAGATAATTACCTCGTCTTCCTCTTTCACAGACACCGGTGCTAGGTATTTTTTCTTCATTTTCTAGTGCACCACTCCAGAGTTTTGATATGGGCTGCCTTGAATTTCCACTCGGGTTGCATCCCCATGGCTACATTTGTGTCACCCAGTGCCCAGAGACGTCTCTGGTTTCCACCTCCTTGTTTATTCTAGCTGCAGCGCTATCCAGTTTATTTATTTATTTACACTATGCTGCACTGTTTTCATAGTATGTTCGGGTTTATAGTTTCGCTCATAATAAGATTATAATATAGTAACATAGTAACATAGTAAATGACAGCAGATAAAGGCCAGTATGGTCCATCTAGTCTGCCCAGTAAGATGGCAAGAGTAGGTGCACTTGCCACTCTGTGCAGGCCACCCCTCTCCATGTCTTTTAGGGGTGAACCCACCGCTCCATGTAGGACACCCCTCTATGTTGAGAAATTAGTTAAGTTTATTTTGATTTTATCCTGTTGCTATAAAGGGATCCACTGCGTCTGTCCCATGCCATTTTGAATTCTGTCACTGTATTTGCCCCCACCACTTCCATGGGGGGGGGGGGGGCATTCCAAGTATTCCCTGACATTGCCTTTCAATTTACCCCCTTGCAGCTTCATGTTATGCCCTCTAGTTTTACAGCTTCCCCGTCTTTGGAAGAGGTTTGTTTGTTCATCTGCTTTTATTTATTTTTTAACAGGTTTTCTATACTGCCTTATCCTACAAGCAAAGCAGTTTACAGAGAAACTTGAACAGTTTACAAAGTGACATGGTGCAAGGGGGAAGGGGGAACGTGGGGCTTGCTAAGCGAGATAACTTATATGCTATATGAGCAATGAGGTGTTTTGCATATTGCTCTCCAGGTGCTGCCTCACAATTTCGTATCCTCAGTTCTTAACATTATTTTAATGTCCTTTTCTCAGCAACTTTTTTTCTTGAGCACCATTGGGTTGTTGATTTTACTCGTGTGCTTTCTTGGTCTGCTTCACAATGTTTAGTTTGTGGTTTTCATTTTTTATTTTGGACTTTCCACTGATGATCTGATTCGTTATTTTTAAAGCATGGATTTTGGCTATCACCAATATGACCAGTTTCTATGTGCATGATTGGCGCCCTTTTCTTTTTTCTTCGGGAACATCTTTGTTCCCATAGTAATACTTTTGGTGCCAAACCTTTGCTTTTTAAATGGCGGTGGCCTTTACCGGCGTTTTACTCATCGAACTGCCAATACTGCATGCGGTGAGTTCTGATGCCTGATTTATATTCCCGGTTCACAATTAGATGGTTTTTATGTTTCCTTTATTTGTATTTGTTTTAAGATGACACAGTTTATTTTAATATGTTTCTGTCTTAGGGGTATGTTTACTAAACCATCTTAATGTGCGCTCTGTGCCGTTATTGCGTGCTAAGATACCTTAGCGTGCGTTAATGGTGCTTTACGAGGCACAAAGGCGCCTTAGCGCGCGCTAACGTGCGCAGCGGCGCAAACGAGCACTGAAGGTGGGGAAAGGCTCCCAGAGGGTGGAGGAAGGCTCCCCAGGGGCGGAGAGAAGGGGTCAATGGGCAGAGAGTGGGAGGGGAGAGGCTCCCCGCACACTAACGATGTGAAATCCGAGGCCAAAACTAACGCCAGTGAAAACCTCGCGTTAGAGCTGATTTAAAGGGAAAAGAAACCATTTCTGTCAGCAATGTACAGCAAAACCAGGGAAACCTACAAAAAATTGATAAGTGTGATACATGTGCATGGAACAAAAGTACAAATAAACATTGAAAAGGACCCCAACAAAATATACAAAAACATAACCAAGCTGGGCAATAGTGATAGTAATGGGAAACATCAAAAACACCCTCAAGAAAGCTAAAAAAAAAAGATATGAATTTTGGAAGGGTCTAAGCTCCATCCCCATAAAAGGTGAATGATCCCACAGCGAAATAGCACTGATCAGGGTTTCCCTCTCCATTGGACAGGTTTCCTATGGCATGCACATGTTCCACAACAGCAGGGCGGGTATGTCGGAATGGGCAACTGGACAGATGCTGGGAAAGGGGATACAGAGGGCTGCAGGTGGCACATGCTGTGGTGCACCTGGGGCACAGTGCAGACTAGGCAGATGCCTAGGTGGCACTTAGGAATGCTGAAACTGTACAGCAGCCAGACAGCAACTGATGAGGGCCCAACATGGGCACGAGAGTGTCTATCACAGTGTCATAGGGGATAGTACCCAGCAGGTACCTCCAAGGGCACAGAACAGTGGCAGGCGGTGTTGGGGGGAAGCGTGGACGTCTATGCAGGCACCCCTACCCTAGAACCCGCACCATAGGCAGCTGCCTACCCGCACACTGGATGGTCCGAAACTGTGCACCACCACCAGCACCACCAGCAGAAGGGCATGTCAGCATGGTGGCAGAGGGGTACTGGTGGTGGAGGGGGGCAGTGGCAGCTGCCCAGAGCAGACCATGGCCTAGCCCTGTGTAGGTGGGTGCCATGCACTGCAACAGACAGGCTCTGCCGGTCGAACAGTCATGGTATCACCAGGGAATGCACTGTCTCTGTGGCAACACGGTGGTGCAGTGCACACAACCAGTGTGTTTGGAGGCAGAAGGTCACAGGTTCAAGTCCCAGCTATGGTTCCTGCCAACCCAGTCCCCATATTTTACCCACTACTAAAACGTGCTAATACAGAAAGAACCTTTATTGCAGATGGCGTAAACATGGTCAAAACACCTACATTTTACCCTACAGAGCACAGACACCATAAACAGGTGCATTACCTGGAGCAGAGTCTCCCAAATGCAGTCCTGGAGAGCCAAACACCATTCAGGTTCCATGCTACCTTTAATAAAGATGCCTGTACTGCATTTCTATGTGCCACCCCCATGGTATGCAGATGTATCTCATACATATTCATGAGGGACAGCATGAAAACCCGAACAGTGTTTGGCACACCAGGACCAGAGTTGGGAACCTCTGCCGTAAAGCAGCAGCCAACAGGGGCAGACAAAACCGCACCCACAGGCTCCATTATCCAATGCTTCCTGGAGAGGCAGGACATTGGGCCCTGCGTGCATCTCCCAATACTAGCACTTGCATACCTTAGCAATGCCACCCTAAACCTGGGAATACAGTACACAGCTATCAAAAGGTTGCTATGATTACTGGCAGATAGCAATTCCGAAGTTAAGTACAATTTTCTGATTGAGCTGCATCATGGCAACCTTTCTGATGTCTGTGGAGTGTGCTACAGGTTTTGTGTCTGACAGTGTTTACCACCCTGGGGAGTGACCCCAACAGTATTGCGTACCATAGCCATGCCTGCACTATGCCCAGGACTGGAGCGATGGCCAGGGCTGCCAAACACCCCTATAGTTGCACAATGCTGGCATAGGTGTGGGAGTTTGTATCTGCTATCCAGTGTGTGGTGGCTGCAAACACCCCCCACAGCCCACACTGCCAGCACTGTTGCCAGTATTGGCCTGCCAATGTGCATAATGAAGAGCAAGGTACCATGGGTATAGCCCAGACAGGGTGGTCTGGCCAGGATGCATCTGCACAGGGCATAGGGAATGGCTTGGTGCTGTTGGGGTGGGTGGGGGATTTTAGGGGAGCTGGGACTTACGGACGTTGGACTTTCATTGGACTTCCATTGGACTTTTCTGTGCTGCTGTTGGGAGAGGGGTTGGGCACGGAGGGGTGTTTTGCCGGGTGTGGTGGTGGGTTGGGGTGGGTCACGGGGGGGGGGGGGTTGGTTCCCTGTCTATGCTTTGTCGGGGTGGGTGGGGGTTTTTGGGGGGTTTGGGACTGTTTTGGGTTTGTATGTTTTTCATTTGCTTTTGTATCTGTTGCATGTTTTCCAATTAAAAATTTCCCCCATAGTGTTATACAGTGTTTCTCTCATGTGATGTTTATGGGTTCCTTTTTGGGGGTCCAGTCATTGACTTATCTGCTTGGTGTGTATACTGACACCCCAGTTGTGGGTGCATGCATCACCTCCAGGAACATGCACTATGGACTAGCTAGCAGACTGTCTGCAGCTAGTATGTGTCTTGCTGAAACACCTTGGGGGGGGGGGGGCGGTGCAGCAGCTTTAGGCTTGCTGCAGGAGAAGATCGGATAGTGGTGGGGTGCAGCTGAGCATTTCCAGGCCTAACGTCTGTCTGCTATTACTTTATGGCTGTGTACAGAGCTGCATTGACTGCCCTGTAGGGTGTCTGTTCCCCAGCATGACTGGGGTTGGTGGTCCCCTCTACTGCCACTATTGCAGGAAGGTAGAATGTGGCTCTGTTGGTGGGGGGGCCTGTTTCCCACCCTGAGCCCCAGAGGGTGGGTTGGGTAGTGGTACATAATCCGCCTATGGGTCCATAAGGGCTAAACCTGACTGAGAAATATTGTTTCAAGTAATGTAATTTAAGATGTTATGGTTTAAAGCTGTTCTATGTAATGTAATATAAGTTGTTTCAAATTGTTCCCTGTATTAACAGATGTTGACCTGTTACATTGTTGTTCTATGTAAACCGCACCTGATCTCTGGAAGGTGCGGTATATAAGAAACTATTTAATTAAATTAAATTAAATTAAATACAGATGTATCCAAGGTGTGTCTGCAGGAACTACTTATCTCACTAGCATTGCTGGGAACCTGCAGCATGGCCTATGCCTGCCATGGAAGGTGCTGTGGACCTGGTGCTGGGTGACGCACCTCACCCTCAGGGTGAGCACAGTACCCGCACAATGTGACGGTGTGTACCTACTCTGTGCCAGTAACACACATGGTCAGTTCCCCCTACCAGGCCGAGGTGCTGGGGGGGGGGGGGGTGCATACCCCATCTTGTGATCATCTGTGGACTGTTGATTTGCATGTGCAGTGCATCATGGGTACAGGTGGGTTAACCCTATCCTGGTAACCACAGCAGACTGTTTGTGTAGTGACATGTGGTCCTTCTGCAGCCAGCCAGGGGTTTGTTAGCAGCTTTAGCCCACTGGTTACTTCACTGCCTGTGGAGCCAGCGGTCATGGGTTCAGACACACAGTGGGGTTTTTGATAGGGCTGTGTGATGCATTGTCTATTTTTAATGTACATTAGTGCTGCTAGCAAAAACACCCTCAGAGTACTGTAACCATAAGGTGCCTCAGAAGGCGCCCTATAAAGCGCCTTCTGAGGCACCTTATACGGAGTGTAACCATAAGGTGTCCTATGGAGCGCCTTATAGGGTGCCCTATAGGGGAAATTATAGGGTGCCGTGGCGGACACTGCACTTTATAATGTGCCCTATGGAGTGCCTTATAGGGTGCCTTATGTGGCACCTTAGGTTACGGCACGTGAGGGTGTGTTTGCTGGCAGCAATAATTAAAATACAAATAAACTGCCTCAAGAAACAATACTTACATGTCAAAGCTGATACCTCAGCCAGCCTTATGCATTAGGCATACTGGGGGATCAAACTCCTGACCCCTGTATCATCAGTCAGTGTATTAACCATTGTGCTACACCTCTGTTTCTATGTTTGCATGTCTGCGTCTACTTAAGCTTACCGCGTGTTAACGCACTTAGCGGTGCTTCGCCCGATAATGTGCGCAGCAGCGCGCGCTATTCCCATTTTGCTACTTTAGACCGGAATGCCCACTCCTTTTATGGCATCCTGCACACTAACTCAGCGTGCACGTTAAGTCAGTTTAGTAGAGGAGTCACGTGATGCGGTGAGAGCAACAGACGCTGTCTGTGTGTGCTCCGGTCTTCGCCGGCCCAAACCGGGTTTTTAGTGTCGTTTGGTGGGCAGCTTGTCCCCTAAAGTACAACTGTGCCCAGGCGCAACGCCGGAAAGGAGTTTTGTGGTGTTTGGTGGGCTGTAGCGGCGATATGGCAACTGCAGTAAAGACCGCACGAAAGGAGAAGGAACGAGGGACGGCCGCGTCTAAGATGGCCGACAGCCATGTGCAGCCTCCCTCACCTGCGACCCCAGCATATATCGAAGAAGTCTCTGGTGCAGTGGCGGCGGCGCTGGCCACACAATTCACCGCCTTGCATGACAAAATGGATATCCTGCAGAGTTCGGTGAGTGCGTTGGGGTGCTGGCTGCAGGAGGCGGAGGACCGCCTCGGGAAAGCTGAAGACAGCGTGCTTTCTCTCGTGCAGGAGGTGGCAGCCCTGAAATCGACCGTGCAGTCCCAGGCCTCTAAATTGGATGACCTAGAGAATAGATCTAGAAGGAACAATTTGAGGCTGATGGGCATACCTGATGCTATTGCAGACAAAGATTTAAAACAGCATCTGGAAAATCTTCTCCCGCAGCTGGTTGACGGCCTTGAGGGAGGCAACAACATTCTGATAGAACGTGCACACCGCGTAGGAACCAAGCAGCCCCGCGATCAGCGGCCTCGCATTGTTCTCGTCAAACTTCTTTATTTCCCACACCGGGAGGCCATTCTCCGAACGGCGCAGCAGAAAGGTGGCCTGCGGCATGAAAATCTTACTATTCGAGTGGCTCCGGATTATTCGGTCTCCTTGAGTCAGCGACGGAAAGCCTACGCATCGCTGTGCCAAAAGTTGATTGAGGCTAATATAAAATTCTCCGTGCAGTACCCGGCACGGCTACATGTGTTCCATGGAGGAGATCATCGGTCATTTGCGTCAGCGGAGGAGGCGACCTCTTATATTGAGGGGATTGTGCAGCCTAAAGGACCCCATCAGCGCAGCCCTTGAACTACCGAGACACCCGTCTGGGGAGGAAAGGTTGTGCCAGGTGCCTTGGGCCTGATGGCAGGGACTCTTGTCTGCCGGGCCTAAGTGCTGTTTGCCCTAGCCGAGGCCAGGAGGCCCGAAGTGGGCTGCTCCACACTGACTCTGAGGTGGGGTGGTTTATTTGAACTTATCGGCTGAGAGAACTTTGCACAACGGCCGGAAGCCAGGAGGGACTGTGACTGTCTTCTTGTGGTTTGTGTGGGGACCTGCGTCGGGCCTACCCAGGGGAGTGGCGGGAGCAGAGTGGATTCTAGGGCCTGTTCCCGTCCCCTCCTGGTTGTTGCTGTTTACCTTCTTACACCGCTCTATGTGGGCTTGTGGGCTGTGGGTGGCGGGGGGGGGGGGAGCCTCGCCGATCCTCGGGTTCTATATCGGGTCTTTTTTTTTTTTTTGATTACTACCGGGTGGGGCCCGCGTAGTTCTATACTGCTCCCTCCTACAAAGGCCGAGCCTTAAAGGGAAAAAGGTGGGATTAGAGTGGGAGGTTTCTTTTTGTGACCCCTTCTGTCCCTCACTTTCCTTTCTCCTAGCGGGGGGTGGGGGGTTGCTGATTTAAGGGTTTTTTATTGTTCCCCTTTAACCGAGTTAGTAGCCCTTAACTTCCCCCGTAGGGAGTGATTGTGGGTTTAACATGTGCTTTATTACATGCTGCCTATGTTCCTTGTTATTATATTGTTGTATGCCTTGCCTTATGATGTCTTGCCATGCGGTGTCTAGGGTTAGTGGGTTGGATTTGGGATAATGGGGAGGGGAACTGGAGTGGGAGGTCGGGGGAGACCGCACGCATCTACACTGATTCCGTAGGGTGAGTATTATGCTACCCGATAGAGGGAGGGTAGGGTATAGATTGCTAGGGGTAAGAGGATGGGGGGTTCGAGGAGAGGGGAGGGAAGGGGGGGGAGAGGGGGGTGGGGGGGTAGGGGGGGAAGTCACGCTCAGAACCTAGGGAGGATGCCAGTCTTGTACCAGACGAGGGGAGGCTGGGGGGAGCTCCAGGCTGGGAGGGCCCCCCCCCCTGGAATTTGGTCATGGCCTTATTGTACTGTTGTGATATTGGCCTACTGACCTGAGGATAATCTCCTGGAATGTTTGTGGCCTGGGAAGCCCTATTAAGCGCTCTAAAGTACTGCGGGCCCTAGCTCGACATAAAGCAGATATTGCCTTACTCCAAGAAACCCACCAGACTGCTGAAGAACATGGTAAATTACGCAGGGAATGGGTAGAGCAGGTGTGGGGTGCTCCAGCCCAAGGAAAGAAAGGGGGTGTTGCTGTTCTGATTCATAAACGAGTTCGCTTCGCAGTCACCAAAGAACTGGCAGATCCCTCCGGCCGCTTTATATTCCTGCAGGGCACTCTCGAGGGGAAATCTGTGATACTGGGTAATTTGTATGGTCCCAATGTACCAGACCTGGACTTTTACAGTCGGGTGGCGACTAAAATTGCCTTATTGCCTGAATGCCCAATGATCCTAGGGGGAGATTTTAATGCTGTCATGGATGTGCTGGTGGACACGTCGCGGGGGAGTGGACCTCGGGAACGATTCCAGGCGGCGAAAGCTATGGTTCAGCTCTGTAATAGACTAGACTTGGTGGACCCTTGGCGGCTGTTGCACCCGTCCGAGCGGGATTATACACACCAATCTCGGGCACATAATTCTAGTGCACGCCTCGACTATGTGTTGGTTTCCACCGGTTTGTTTGCTAGGGTGGCGGAGACGCAGATTGGTCCCACCGAAGTATCTGACCATGCGTTTGTGTGGCTGGAGCTCTACTGGAGTGGGTCCGACCCGAAGGCCCGGATTTGGCGTTTTCCCCTTGAGCTATATCGTGACGCTCAGTTTCGTCATTTTTTGCAAAAGAGGTGGCGGGAGTTTGAGTCTGATCACCGTGGCCATCGAGACGATCCCGAGCTGCTTTGGGAAACGGCTAAGGTGGTTCTCAGAGGGGATATTATTGGCTTCCTGGCAAGGAAACGGCGATTGATGGCTGAACGGATCATCTGCCTGGAGAAATTGGTGACGAAGCTGTGGCGCCAATTGGCACGAAGCGCTACTGCGGTGCTTCGGCAGCGCCTGTGGGACAGTCAAGTGGAGCTCAACGAGCTCATACACCAGCGGGCTATGAAGACTGTTTTGTACTACCGGTATCAATTGTATCGCTATGGTGACAAGCCGGGGAAGCTCCTGGCCCGTTGTTTGCGAGGTCCTCGGGGCTCTAGATTGGTGACTGCACTTAGGGATTCTCACGGGGTGGTCCGCAGAGAGAACCCAGAGATAGCTCGTATCTTTCGGGCCTTCTTTCAGAAGTTATACACGGCCGATCTGCCTTCCCCTACGCATATGAAGGATTACTTAGGAGGCTTGGAGTTGCCCAGGTTAACGGAGTTACAAAGAAGGCAATTAGACCAGCCTATTACGGTTGATGAGGTACAGGCAGTGATATCAAAAGCGAGCTGTTTTAAGACCCCAGGCCAGGACGGTTTTGGGGCAGAATTTTACAAGATTCTTGGCGATCTGATTTCTCCTACCCTGGTGGCCGTACATAATCGAAGTACGGAGCAGGGTTATTATCGCTGGGGACATAATCATGCAAACATAATTCTCATTCCAAAGCCAAATAAAGACCCCTTGCAGGCGGCTTCTTATCGACCCATTTCCCTCCTTAACTTTGATCTTAAAACAATGGCAAAAATTTTAGCGGACCGCCTGGCGGGTTTTTTGGGTCAACTGGTTCATGAGTCACAAGTCGGTTTTGTCAGAGATCGGTATGCGGTTCGCAACCTGTGTAAGATAATAACTTCTTTGGAGTGGGTTCAGCATCGGTGCCAGTCATCCTTGCTTGTCAGCTTTGACGCCGAAAAGGCCTTTGATAGAGTGGACTGGCACTATCTGCACTATCTACTCCTGTGTTATGGTATTGGAGAAACCTTCTGCCAAATGGTGGCTAGTTTGTATGTGCTGCCGACAGCGGCGATTTTATGTAATGGGGTGCTTTCAGATGCCTTTCCGCTGCAGCGGGGGACCCGACAGGGCTGCCCTCTGTCTCCCCTCCTTTTCATTTTATCTTTAGATCCTCTTGTACGAAGAGTGGAATTGACCCGAGACATCAAGGGTGTGAACATTGGGGGATACGAGTTTAAATAAGCCGCTTTCGCGGATGATCTTCTGGTACACTTGCTTTCACCCCGTGAATCCCTACCCCGACTGTTGCAGGAATTTCTTTTTTTTGGGACTTTTGCTGGTCTTAGCATTAACTACGATAAATCGGTGGCATTGGATGTCTCTGGTCAGCTGCGGGGGTGTTGGCCGGGTGACTTCCCCCTGCGATGGGTGGACGACCAGTTTGTGTACTTGGGGATCGTGCTCCCGCGTTGTGTCTCCCGTCTCTATGTGAGCAACCTCGACAGGGTGCTGTCTAAGGTCAGGACCCAGTTACAATCTTGGCGATATCTCCCTCTATCGCTTTCAGGGCGAATTGCAGCAATTAGGACGGTCATTCTGCCGCGGATATTGTACTGGCTGCAGACACTCCCTGTCTGGTTATTGCGTCGGGATATTCAGAGGTTTGAGAAAGAATTTTGGAATTTTTTGTGGAATGGAGGGTGAGCCCGTATTTCCTACTGGCGACTGCGAGGGAGGGGACGCTGCGGCGGTTGAGGGCTTCCAGATTTGAGCAGCTATGTCCTGGCCTGCCAGGCGTGTCATCTGGGTGACTGGCTGGGGGGTACGGAGAATTATACCCCTAGAGCCCTGGAAGAAGCTTATGTAGCACCACATAAGTTGCAAGCTTTGTTACACCATGAGAGTCGTCTGGTCCCTCGACATTTGTCTGAAGGGGCCTTGGTGGCCCCGGTGAGACGGACTTGGAGACAGCTTAATACTCTCTGGGGCCGCGATTGGAGAGTGTCGAGTTGGCTGCCAGTGCAGAGTAACCTTTGTTTTCTCCCCGGTTTGGACACCGCGGCGTTTCGTGTTTGGGCCGAGAGAGGTATTGGCAATCTGGGGCATGTTGTTGGTCCTAATGGGAAATGTAAATCGTTTGTCTCTCTACGTCAGGAATATGAATTGGGGACTAGACACTACTTTGCATATATGCAGATTTCTCACTATGTGGCTTCCCTCCCTGCAGCAGAGCTGAGCAGTGACCGTTCGTTGCAGATTTTGGAATTTTTTAGCTTGGGTGCGGAGGAGGTGCCCTCTATCAGCGTGTTGAATCGATGATTTGAGACCCTTCGTCCGGGACCGGACTATAGTGCAGTGGAGAGGGCTTGGGCTGACGAGCTGGGTCGTGAGATCCCCTTGGGGACCGTTCTCCTGGCTTTACGGCGGATCGGGAATCTTGTCGAGGGAGTGCGATGGCGGGAAATCCAGTTTAAGTCTATTACCCGTGTATATCTGTCGCCTCGCCGGGCCTTTCGATGCCATGTGACTTCGGATGGGAGCTGCCCACGGTGTTCTTCCCCCCTGGCAACGCTGCTGCATATGTGGTGGGATTGCAGGCTTATTCGCCCGTACTGGATGCGAATTTGCTCGTTTATGATGCGTATATTGGGACAGCAAGTAGACTGGGATGCCCCCCTTGTAGCCTTGGATTTCCTGAAGGCTAACCGCCCCAAAGGGAAATGGGAGAGGTGGTTAGTGCATAAGGCTTGTCTGGTGGGTAAGGGACCTCTTTTGTGTAAATGGCGGGAGCAGGGCCCTCTGTCCTTTTGGGAATGGCGGAATTCTTTTCACCAACTGATGCTTCTGGAGAGTAGGGGAGCCAGGGGTAATCCCAAACACTGGACCAGCTTTCAGTTGACCTGGGACCCCTACCTTCAGGCCCTGAGCCCCCGATGCCGTAATTTTATTCTCCAGCAGGGCAGTTAGGGAGTGGCGTCTGATTGAATGGCCTGGATGGCGTTAACCATTTGAGCCTTCTCAGGGTCCTGAGCGTGACGGGGTGGGAGGAGGGGGGTGGGGGGATTGGGAGCGGGGGGTACTATGCTAGTGGGAAAAAAATTTACCTGTAACTGTGAGTGTCCTCCGCCTGGGGATAAGAGTCCACCCCGGCGGACCGCTATTGCCTGTTGTATCTGTTATGTTTCATGGTGTTTATAAATAAAGTTCTAAAAAAAAAAGACAGTTTAGTAAACATACCCCTTAGTTTCTATTACATGTCTTAATTTTTAAGCTCTCACTTGGTTTGCAGCTTGTCGTGCTGTGAGGGCTTGTGTGTATCAGTGATGCTGAGGGCTAAGCTATCAGTAGTTTAACTAGAGACAGGGTCTCCCAAGATGGACAGGTCTCAAGTATTACAGCAATCTGATGCAGCTGTTACCATACTTACAAGGCTCTGCCAGGTAATTTGGAAGACAACATCATGGCCAGTGGACTGGAAAAGATCTGTGTTTATACCAATACAAAAGAAAGGTGATCCAACTGACTGTGGAAATTATAGCACAATCGCTCTGATCCCACATGCCAGCAAGGTTCTACTGAAGATTATTCAACAGAGACTACAACTATGCCTGGAACAAGAACTACCTGAAGTGCAAGCAGGATTCAGGAAAGAGCGAGGAACGAAAAACATCATTGCGGATGTGAGATGGATACTTGAAAAGATTAAAGAATACCAAAAGACTATCTTTTTGTGCTTTATTGATTATAGCAAGGCTTTTGACTGCGAAAATCATGAGAAACTCTGGGCCACATTAAGAAGCATGGGTAACATAGTAACATAGTAACATAGTAAATGACGGCAGATAAAGACCAGCATGGTCCATCTAGTCTGCCCAGCACGATGGCAAGAGTAGGTGCACCTGCCGCTCCGTGCAGGCCACTCTTCCCCACATCCCTGTTTAGGGGTGAACCCACCACTCCATGCAGGACACCCCTATTTGCTGAGAAATTAGATGGTTCAGTTTATTTTGATTTTATCCTTTTGCTGTAAAGGGATCCACTGTGTCTGTCCCATGCCATTTTGAATTCTGTCACTGTGTTTGTCCCCACCACTTCCATCGGGAGGGCATTCCAAGCATCCACCACCCTTTCTGTGAAAAAGTATTTCCTGACATTGCCTTTCAATTTACCACCTAGCAGGTTCATGTTATGCCTTCTAGTTTTACAGCTTCCCCGTCTTTGGAAGAGGTTTGTTTGTTCATTATTTCCCTTTAAGTATTTAAAGGTCTGAATCATATCTCCCCTGTCCCTCCTCTCCTTCAAAGTGTACATGTTTAGGTCTTCAAGTCTCTTCTCATAAGGCTTCTGACGCAGGCTCCAAATCATTTTGGTCGCCTTCCTCTGAACAGTTTCCAGTCTTTTTACATCCTTTGCAAGATACGGTCTCCAAAAGTGAACACAGTATTCCAAGTGAGGCCTCACCAGTGACTTGCACAGTGGCATAAGTACCTCTTCCTTTCTGCTGGTGATTCCTCTTTGTACCAAAAAAACCAAGATCCCTACAAACAAACAACCCCTTGTCAAAAATAATTATTTTTGTCGGAATCGGTCGTCAAAGTGAGCAGAAAATCACCGCACACCACTGCGACCTTTCCTTTTTATCTTTTTTTAAAAGAAAACTAAATGTAGTACTTAGCTCGAAAATACTTCTTGAAAAGCAGAAATATGCCAGAATATCCAAGTTGACTTCTTTTGCGACCCTACCCTACCAGCTCGTAGGTTTGAAGCAGTTTTTGCATTTCATTGCCAGTGTAAGATGGCCTGAAGAAGGGTCGCAAAAGAAGTGTTTGACCCGAAACATGGCACGTAGTCAACTTGGATATTCTGGCATATTTCTGCTTTTCAAGAAGTATTTTCGAGCTAAGTACTACATTTAGTTTTCTTTTAAAAAAAGATAAAAAGGAAAGGTCGCAGTGGTGTGCGGTGATTTTCTGCTCACTTTGACGACCGATTCCGACAAAAATAATTCTTTTTGACAAGGGGTTGTTTGTTTGTAGGGATCTTGGTTTTTTTGGTGATTCCTCTTTGTATGCAGCCCAACATCCTCCTGGCTTTTGCCAACGCCTTGTCACACTGTTTTGCCACCTTGAGATCTTCAGAAATAATCACACCAAGGTCTTTGTCCTGATCTGTGCACACCAACCTCCCGCCCCCTATCGCGTACATTTCCCTTGGATTTCTGCTACCCAAGTGCATAACTCTGCACCACTTCGCATTAAATCTTAATTGCCAAGCATTAGACCATTCTTCCAGCTTTTGTAGATCTTTCCTCATGTTAACCACTCCCTCGGGGGAGTCCACTCTGTTGCAAATTTTTGTGTCATCTGCAAAAAGACAGACTTTTCCATTCAGTCCTTCAGCAATATCACTCACAAATACATTGAATAGTGCTGGGCCCAGGACTGACCCCTGGGGCGCCCCGCTAATCACCTTCCCTTCATCCGAGTGAGCTCCATTTACCATCACCCTCTGTCGTCTGTCAGTCAACCAATTTCTGATCCAATTTACAATCTTAGGATCCACCCCCAAGCTACCGAGTTTATTGATAAGCCTCCTATGAAGAACAGTATCAAAGGCTTTTTATAAATTTATTTAGCTGCATTTATATCCCACTTTTCACTGGGTCAAAGCAGTTTGGGGATACATTTAACACAAGGGGATATGAGACACATACACTAATACTTACAGGGAACATGGGCAATGGAAGGTTAAGTGGCTTGCCCAAGACCACAAGGAGCATCTGTGGGACTAGAAGCCCCTGTCCTTCCGGCCCAAGGTTGCTGTCCTCTACTGGGATTTGAACCACTGACCTTCCGGCCTGTAGTACCTTGACCCAACCACTAGGCCACTCCTCCCTTTGCTGAAATCCAGGTAGATGACATCCATCACATGCCCCTGATCTAGTTCCTTGGTCACCCAGTCAAAGAACTCAATCAGATTTGTTTGGCAAGACCGTCCTTCAGTAAAATCATGTTGCCTCGGATCTTGCAACCTGTTGGTTTTGAGAAAGTTCACTATTCGCTCTTTCAGGAGCGCCTCCATTACTTTTCCCGCCACCGAGGTAAGGCTCACGGGTCTGTAGTTTGACACTTCTTCCCTGTCACCACTTTTGTGTAGAGGTATGACATCAGCCATTCTCCAGTCCTGAGGAACCTCTCCTGTTTCCAAGGATCTGTTGAATACATCCTTTAATGGCCCTGCAAGAACCTCTCTGAACTCTCTCAGTATCCTGGGATGTATCCCATCCGGTCCCATGGCTTTGTCCACTTTCAGTTTAGCAAGTTGTTCCAACGCCTCATCTTCTGTGAATGGTGTCGTATCTACTCATTCCCATTTTTATATTTGGGAGTCACAGCTGGTCCATCTCCAGGATTTTCTTTAGTAAAAACAGAGCAGAGGTATTTGTTTAGCAATTTTGCTTTTTCAATGTCACTTTCCACGAGTCCTTTCCCAGCACTTCTGAGTCCTGCAATTCCAACTCTGATCTTCTTCCTTTCCCGAATATACCTGAAGAAAGTTGTGTCGCCACCCTTAACATCTTTAGTCATTTTTTCCTCTGCCTTTGATTTTGCTTTCCTTATTTCTCTTTTTGACTCTTTGAGTTTGATCCTGTATTCATTTCTGTGTTCTTCTGTTTGCAAGCTTTTGAATTTTGCGAAAGCTGTGTTTTTTGCCTTTATTGGAGCAGCCACTTCTTTGGAGAACCAAATAGGTTTCCTTCTCCTCTTGTTTTTGTTTACTTTTTTTACATATTTGTCTGTTGCCCCTTTTATTGCCACCTTTAGTTTAGCCCAGAACACCTGATCGTTCTCTTGCACAATCTGTACATTGATCAAAAAGCAACAGTTTGAACGGAACAAGGAGAAACAGAATGGTTTAAAATAAGCAAAGGCGTACAACAAGGCTGCATACTTTCCCCCTACCTGTTTAATTTATATGCAGAACAAATCAGAGAAGCAGGATTGTATGAATACAACAGAGATGTGAAGATTGTGGAAGACTCATTAACAACCTTTGCGATGCTGATGATACCACATTACTGGCTGAAACTGAAGATGATCTAAAACATTTGCTTCTCAAGATCAATGAACATACTCGTAGTCTTAAAATGGGTCTGCACCTTAATGTAAAGAAGACAAAGATCATGACAACTGGCAAAATCAATAAGTTCATCGTTGAAGGAGAAGAAATTGAAATCATGGACATCTTGAACCTACTTGGATCAACTATCAATAAAGAAGCAACAAGCAGTCAAGAAATCCAACAATGCATTGCTCTTGGCAGAATGGCTATGAATTTATTTTATTTGTTTATTTATTTATGAAAGACCTAGACAAGATTCTCAAGAGCAGAGATGTCTCTCTCCATACAAAGATTTGACTCTTTCAAGCCATGGTATTTTCAATAGCATCATATGGATGTCAAAGCTGGACAGTGAAAAAGATAGGAAGAAAATTGATGCCTTTGAATTATGGTGCTGGCGGAGAATACTGCGTATACTATGGACTGCCTGAAGAATAAGCCAGTCAATACTAGAGGAGATCAAATCTCAACTTTCTTTAGAAACTCAGATGACAAGATTTCGACATTCATATTTTGGACACATCATGTGAAGAGAGAGATCATTAGAGAAAGACATCATGCCTGGCAAGGTAGAAGGTCAACGCAAAAGAGAAAGGCTAGCAATGAGATGAATCAATATAATAACAGCAGCTACGGGTACCAGTCTGTCAACAATGAGCCACCTCACTGAAGACCGAACACAATTTAGGACAACTATCCAAAGGGTCGCCATGAGTTGACACTGACGGTACTTAACAACAATAACAATTTTTAAGCCTGAGAATCATTTACTCTTTAATATTAAGATAAATTTTGGCAGTCCGATTGCCTTGATCTTTTACTTTTATTACAAGAACACCTTTTTATTGCCCTTGTTTTAGTACTATTTTTTATTTTGATGTGTGTGTATATACATTGCATTGCATGTATATACTAAACCCAATGTGTTCGGTGTAAGTCACCCTGTACTTGAATCATGATTGTTTTTGTGCGGTGGCGTGGTTGCTTATATTGTTTCTCATTTATTTTTCAGTAAGATATGTACTTACTTTCATTTGTCTGGCACAGGGCTAGTGTACTGGATTGGTTTTAGCCCTTAACTGAGGTGGAATTGTTTTTTGATTCAGTGCTTCCACCACACAGTGAGTGTTTGGTTTCTGTATCCCCTTCCCTCCCGTTCGATTGGTCCCTTATGGTTTAATATGATTTTCCTGATTAGACGACTATCTTGTCCCTTGTTTTCTCCTATAGTCATCAGATTTCCTGCATTACTGTATGTGCAGCTCTTTATTCAGCTATTTATTTGTATAACCTTTTCTTTTATTGCATTTTATGTTCTATTTTAGCTGTTACTATTATGATTGTTTTTCAAAGTTAGTATATTACAATCATATTGTTCTTTTAACACATATTTTTAACTATGTTATTTTACTTATGCACTGATTGGAATTTATTCCCCCCTCCCTCCCTTCTTAAGTGCTTTATGTTTACATATTACTATTGATTTTATTTTTTACTTTATATGTTCTTTGTTTAAGGTTTTTTCCTCTGAGAAGGTATCAAGCCGAGACGTGGCCGTCTCAGGGCGTTACTAAAGACTTTTAGTTCTACTAGAGTGATTAAGAAGTTTTATTATATATTCTCACCTCACCTCTCTGCGAGTGTATGTACCTCTGCTTTTTGACCCTGACAAACACAGGTGTTTACAGATAATTGGCTCTTCCTGTTAAACAGACACTGGTGTTTGCAGATATTTGGGTTATGGCCGCTTTTCACACACACAGTGGATATTAGTCACCTTGATTTACCAGTGTAAAGCTATGAGCAAAATCCAAATAAAATAAATTGAAATAAAACAGTAAAATTCTCTTTTCATATACAGCAGGGATCCGTGAGACCCAGTGTCATCTCGCAACAGGAATTTATGAAGCTTTCCCTTGGCAACTTTTAGACTTGGGCTCTCTCATATTGCATGTGAACACTGTGTAACCACCCCTCCCCCCCATCAGATCCGTAAACATTTCCTCACCTGCATGGAGATTTTCATTTTATCTCTCCTTCCAGAGTCTGCAGGATTTTGGGGAAGACCATTTGTGTGGTTCTCTTGTGCAGGTGTCTGGTTTGAGACAGCGTCTTCGTCTTTGACATTCTCAGTTTTGACTTTCTGATCATTCTCCTCATCTGAAGATACGATGATGGCCTCAGCCATAGAACTGGAGGAAGACAAATCTGTAAGAAGGAAAAGGAAAATCCATTAAATTCAGTTTTCCCCTATTAATCCTCTCTGTGGTCTCTACAATTTCCCTCTACCCTCTCCAGACTCATGTCCACTGAAACAGTTGATGATAACAAGGAAAAATCAATTGACCTGCCCAGTCTATCCAGTTATTGCTGTTCCAAGCGTCAGCTGTAGAAGCATGACCATAGAAACAGAAACATGACGCACAAAAAGACCTCATGACCTATCTAGTCTGCCCTTCCATCGACTACAATAGTCCACTTTTTACCTTTAGAGATCCTCTGTTTGTTCTGTGCTTTTTTGAATTCAGATACTGTCCTTCTCTGTCACCACTGACTATTCCACTAATCTACCACTCCTCAGAAAGAAATATTTCCGCATATTACTCCTGAGTCTATCCCCTTTTATGCTCATCTTATATCCCCTTGTCTTCAATTGAAAGAGATCCTCCTGTGCATTTATGCCAGGGAGGTATTTAAGTGTTTCTGTCATATCACCCCTATCCTGCCTTTCCTGTAAAGTAGACATATTAAGATCTTTAAGTCTATCTTCATATGCTTCATAACAAAGACCATTAACCATTTTATTAGCCATTCTCAGCACCGACTCCAACCCGTTTATATCTTTTTGAAGGTGCAGTCTCCAGAATTGCACACAATACTCCAAATGAAATTGCACTGTATGAAGTTATACAGAGGCACTATCACCTCCTTTCTTCTGCTGGCCATTCCTCTCCCTGTACACCCAAGCATTCTTCTGGCTTTTGGAGTTGCCTATTCTACCCGTTTAGCTACTTTAAGATAGTCAGACACAGTTATGCCCAGATCCCACTCACCTTTCGTAGACAGAAGTATCTCACCCCCTACACTATTTATTTATTTTATTTATTTATTTAACTGCATTTATATCCCGCTTTTCACCAGGTCAAAGCAGTTTAACATAAAAGGGGAGGGGGAAAATGATCAAGTTGACAGAAAAAGGGAGGGGGGCCATCATCAGGGGGATAACATTGTTGATCTTCACAGAAAGTAACAGTACTAGATAGACGACGTTTTTCGGTAGTCTCTTAGATGGTTGCTGGGGGGGGGGGTAGGTCAGGGGGTTCTGGTGAGCAGTTATTGAGAGGTGTCTGTTTCAGGTCCAAGATATTTATGAAACGGGATGTTTTTTAACTGTTTCCAGAATGCGGAGAGGTCTTTGGTGCTTCGGATCTGGTTCAGGAGGGAGTTCCAGAGGGAGGGTGCGTACAGTTCGAATGCTCTGTTGCAGGTTTGCTGATTGAACTTAGTTCATTCATGGGGGATAGTGAGAGTGTTGCTGGTGGTCTGACGGGTTGGTCTGTTGAGAGTAGGGTGAGGTAGTAGAGTCCGAAGTTGTGTGGTCTGGGTTTGATGGAGGGATTTGTGGATAAGTAAGAGGGATTTGTATTTAATCCTTGCTTCGAGGGGTAGGATGTGAAGTTCTCTCAGGACTGGGGTGATGTGATCATGTTTTTTTGCCTTCTGGATGATTTTTGCGGTGGTGTTTAAGGCAGTCCATATGGGGTTGATGTGGGTGGTGGGTAGTCCGTGATAAATTGCATTACAGTAGTCCAGGTGTGGGAGTGTCATGGCCTGCATGACTGTTCTGAAGTCCTGTGGGTCGATGAGTGGTCTGAGTCGTTGTACTGTCTTTGCTTTGTGGAATATTCTTCCGGCCGTCTTTTTGATCTGTTGTTTGAATGTAAGGGCTTGATCAATGATGATTCCCAAGTATTTTATGTGGGGTTGGACTTGTATTTGGGTGGTTCCCAAGGTGAAGTGTGGTGGTGGGGTGAAGTTTGGGTCCTAGGTCACAATGAGGGCTTCCATTTTTTTAATGTTGATGGAGAGGTTGTTCTCTTGTAACCAGCTGGAGACATCAATAAAGCAGTCTGATAGATGATTGTTTGTTGGGTTTGTGGTTGTGATGGGTCCATAAAGCATCGTGTCGTCTGCATAGATATGGTAGTTGATGTTGTGGGCGCGTATTACCAAACAGAGTGGCTGTAGGTAGATATTGAAGAGCATCGCGGATAGTGTGGAGCCTTGGGGTACTCCTTGGTGCTGTCGAAAAGGGGGGGAGGTTGCCATGTTTGTGCGGATTAGCTGTTGTCTATTACCACTCCTTTGGAGTTTTGCAGCCAAAATGCATGACCCTGCACCTTTTAGCATTAAATTTCAACTGCCAAATTCTAGACCATTTTTCAAGCTTAGCTAGATCCATCCTCATGTTATCCTGGGTGTCTATCCTATTGCAGATTTTGGTATCATCTGCAAACAAGCAAACCTTACCCACAGCCCTTCTTCAATATCACTAACAAAGATATTAAAAATAATCAGACCAAGAACAGATCCCTATGGCACTCCACTGGTAACCTCCTTCTCCTCAGAGTGAGCTCCATTTACCTGTACCCTTTGTTGTCTCCTACACAACCAATTTCTAACCCAATCAGTAATTTTAGGATCCTTCCCTAGGGTGCTCAGTTTGTTTATAAGTTGCCTATGCAGAACGGTGTCAAAGGCTTTACTGAAATCCAAGTACACCACATCAAGGGCTCTCCCTCGGTCCAACTCCCTGGTCATCCAGTCAAAGAAATCAGTCAGATTTGTCTGAAAAGACCTGTCTCTGGTGAATTCATACTGCCTTGGATCCTGCAATCCATTGGACCCCAGAAAAATCACTCTCTTTTAGTAGCCTTTCCAATAATTTACTAACCACAGATGACCAGCCTGTAGTTCTCAATATCATAGAAACATAGAAACATAGAAACATGACAGAAAAAGACCACATGGCCTATCTAGTCTGTCCTTCCATAACAACAACTACAACAGTCCACTTTTTACCTTTAGAGATCCTCTGTGTTGGTCCCATGCTTTTTTGAATTCAGTTACTGTCCTCATCTCTACCACCTCCACTGGGAGACTATTCCATGGATCCACTACTCTTTCTGTAAAGAAATATGTCATCCTTACATCCGCTTTTGTGAAAAGGGACCACATGTGCCTTTCTCCAGTCTTCTAACACCACTCCCGATTCCAAAGAAGCATTGAAAAGGTCAGACAGTGGATCTACTAGAATGTCCCCAAGTTCCCTCAGTATTCTTGGATGCATCCCATCTGGATCCATCGCTTAGTCTACTTTTAGTTTAGCTAGTTTCTCACAAACACAGTCCTCTGAAAATCATTCAAGATCCCCGTCGCTTCTTTTCTTATATGTGGGTGTTTTCTGAGTCTTGCTCCTGGCTCTTCATCTGTGAACACAAATATTTGTAAAGCAATTCTGCTTTATCCTCATCAGTTTCTAGATATTCCTTCCCTTCACCCTTGAGTCTGACAATACCACTTTTGCCCTTCCTCCTCTCACTAAGATATCTAAAAAATGTCTTATCCCTACATTTTATTGCATTGGCTATTTCTTCTGCTTTTTGAATATTTGCTTTCCTGACTACTTTGCTAGCTTCTCTTTTTTGCAAACACAGAAGCCTGTCTTCCTCTCTCTGTGATCTCTTTTATTTCATGAAGGCCTCCCTCTTTTTCTTCGCCTTTTCAGCTACTTCTTTTGAGAACCATAGCGGCCTCCTTTTCCTTTTACATTTATTTACTTTTCTAACAAAAAGGTTTGTTGCCCTTAAAATGTTCCCTTTCAGTTTTGCCCACTGTTTTTCTACATCCCCCAGCTGTTCCCATCCCGCTGACAACTTCTTGAGGTATTGTCCCATCTTGGCAATATTAGTTTCCTTAAACTCTTAAGGCCCTTGCTTTTGAATGGATCTTATCAGCCTTAGTCCTAATACTGAACCACACCATCTGGTGATCACTGGATGTGAGATAATGCCCCACTGTAACATCAGAAACACTTTCTCCATTGGTAAGCATCAAGTCCAGTATGGCCCCTTCACATGTGGGTTCTGTTACCAGTTGCCTGAATAGTTATCCCTGTAGAGAAAGCGTAGTTACTCACCTGTAACAGGTGATCTCCGGGAACAGCAGGAATTTAGTCTTCACATATGGGTATCATCGGTACCGATGGAGCCTGCGCGGGAACACAACCCAGCGTCCAATAGGAACGCTTTTGGGAGCATCCCTCAGCACATGCGTGCTGCCTTCCCACCTTTCCAACTGTCCCTCTTCAGTTAAGTTTGTAGCTGAGTGAAAGGATAGAGGGAGAGAGGAAAGAGACAAAGAGAGAGAGACAACTCCTAGGGGAGGTGGGTGGGTTGTGAAGACTAAATTCCTGCTGTTCCCGGAGATCACCTGTTACAGGTGAGTAACTACGCTATCTCCAGGAACAAGCAGGAATATAGTCTTCACATATGGGGACTCCCTAGCTGAAGATGCCAGGGAGATAGCCCAAGGAAGGTGCCACCCTAGAAGGTGGGAATCCTTCCTCCCATGGATCTCTGGCATCCCACCAGGGTTGGTGGGTAGGAATTGATTTAGGTGTGAAAGAGATTTTGAAGAACAGCTTGGCCAAAGAAGGCATCCCGACAGGAGGCTTTATCCAGGCAGTAGTGGGCTGTGAAGGTGTGTACCGAAGACCAGGTGGCTGCTCGACAAATGGCATCGATAGACACAGAGTGGAGATTAGCCATCGAAGCTGCCATGGCTCTCACATTATGAGCTGTGACATGGTCCTGAAGAGGAAGACCCTTACTCTCATAAGCAAAGGATATGCACTGAGCAATCCATTTAGATAAAGTTCTTTTGGAGACTGGAAGTCCCAAATGACTAGGGTCAAAAGCTATAAAAAGTTGTGAGGACTTTCTATGTTGCTGTGTTCTTTGTATGTAAAAGGCTAAGGCCCTTTTACAATCCAAAGTATGAAGGTTTCTTTCTGCATTAGAGGCGTGAGGCCTCGGAAAAAATACAGGAAGATAAACTGATTGATTTAAATGAAAAGGCGAAACCACCTTTGGCATAAAGTGTGGGTGAGTTCGAAGAACAACCTTATCATGATGAAACCTAGTATAAGGAGGATCAGCCACTAAAGCTTGCAATTCACTAATGCGACAGGCAGCGGTGACTGCAACTAGGAAGATGACCTTCCAGGTCAAAAACTTAAGGGCTGTAGTGGCCAAAGGTTCAAAAGACGGCTTCATGAGCTGCCCGAGAACTAGATTTAGATCTCATGCCACCGGTGGTGGCTTGAAGGGAGGTTTAGTTAATAAAAGGCCTCTCATGAATTTTGATAGGAGTGGATGAGAGGAAATTGGTTGTCCATTCAGAGGCTTATAAGAAGCTGCAATTGCACTAAGATGGACTCTTACCGAATTGGTCTTTAGACCAGAATTCAATAAGTGAAGGAGATACTCTAGTATCGATTCTAAGGGTATGACCAGGGGGTTTAATCCCTTCTTGGAGCACCATATAGTAAAACGTTTCCACTTGAAGGCATAAGATCTTCTTGTGGAAAGTTTTCTAGAAGCCTGAAGGATATCTTTTACCTGTTGAGACAGGTTGAAATCTTGGAGGTCTAAGCCTTCAGCAACCAGGCCATGAGGTGAAAGGACTGGGGATTCAGGTGCAATTTCGTCCTGTTCTCCTGGGAAAGGAGATCTGGAGCATGCCCTAACTCCAGAGGTGCCGCTTGAGAGAGATGCAGAAGCAGGGAATACCACGTTTGGCGTGGCCATGGTGGTGCTATGAGAATCATGCGACCCCTGTCTCTCTGAAGCTTGAAGAGTGTTTTGGGGATGAGGAGAATGGGTGGGAAGGCAGGCATAAAGGAAGTCCTGACCTCAGTGAAGGAGGAAGGCATCCCTTGCCTGACAGTTGTGAGCCGGAATTCTGGAACAGAACCGGGGAAGTTTGGCATTCAGTAGACTTGCAAAGAAGTCTATGTCTGGAGTGCCCCAGAGATGAAAAATCTTTGCCACCTGGTCTAGGTGGAGGGACCACTCGTGAGGAAGCAGTACTTGACTGAGTTTGTCTGCCCAAAGGTTTTGAATGCCTGGAAGATATACCACTAGGTGGTGAATTTGATGCTGTCTGGCGATGGACCAAAGTCGTAAAGCTTCATTGCATAACGACAGAGAGCCTGTTCCGCCCTGCTTGTTCACATAGAACATGGCTACTTGATTGTCCGTCTGGACTAGGACTGTCTTGTAGCTCAGCTGGGTGTGGAATACTTGAAGAGCTAAATAGATTGCTCTTAATTCCAGGAGGTTTATGTTTAAACCAACCTCCTGTGGAGTCCAGGTGCCCTGGGTAGAGAGATGTTTCAGGTGTGCTCCCCAACCCACCTGTGATGCATCTGTTGTTAGGGTGGCCTGAAAGAGGGGTTGATGGAAAGGAGACCCCACTGTCAGATTTTCTAGTGATTGCCACCATTGGAGGGACAAAATTAGTCGTTGAGAGATTATTATTTTGTCCGAGAAATGACCCGTGGCCTGTGTCCACTGTGTGGATAGGGTCCACTGAGCTGCTTGCATGTGGAGGTGAGCATATGGGACTACATGAACTGTGGATGCCATATGTCCCAGTAACTGTAGCAGTTCTCGAGCAGTTAGGGAGGATTTTCCCGCTGCTTGAGAAGCTAGTTGCATTATGCGAAGACACCGGGCTTGTGGAAGGAAAGCCCTTGCCTGTCTGGTATCTAGACAGGCTCCTATGAATTCTAGGCATTGGGAAGGAACTAGTTGAGATTTTGGGAAGTTTATTACCAATCCCAAGTATTGGAGGATTTGCATTGTATGGGACAGTGCAGTGCTGGCCTCTGCAACTGTAGGGGCTTGAATGAGCTAGTCGTCTAAGTAAGGGAAGACGAAAATCCCCAGGGTTCGTAGAAATGCAGCTACTACTGCCATGCATTTCGTGAATACCCTTTTTGCTGAAGCCAGACCGAAGGGAAAAATCCTGTACTGAAAATGTTTTCCCCTGAAAAGGAAACGTAAGAATTTCCTGTGATTTGGATGGATGAGAATGTGAGTGTATTGTGGTGAAGAGCGCCCTCCTGAGGAAATGGAGACTGAAGGAAATCCTGAAAAGCAGTAGGATTTACACAGGATTTTCAATCCTAGAAGGAAAAAAAACCCTCTTCTGTTGAGCTGAGAATGGAGACCAGCCCAGGGGAGGAGTTGAGCAGTGCTGATTGGGCACACCCAGGGGTTGGACGGGGTGTGTCTGGAAAAGAATCCCTTTTTGAAGTGGTGAATGACGCTGCTAAGCAGAATAGCCATAGGAGGAAAAGCCATGAGCAGAGGGCCTGTG